>JAWJVD010000148.1:162500-332500 GCA_038048745.1 Coluber constrictor foxii | reverse complement strand
AAATTAAAAAAAAAACTTTTTTCAAAAAAAATTAAAATAAAAATGCCTATCCTAGGAGTTGTTATTCCACTTGCCTAATGCAAAAACGCTCAGAATCACTCACTGCTTCTCATTACTGTGCTTCCCCAAAAATAAGACCAGATCTTAGATTCATTTTTGCTCCAAAAGACACATTATTTTCTGGTTAGATCTTATTTTGGAGAAAATACGGTACTAAATGCATCCATCTGGCTGACAATCTTCACTGCTCCTTATTTTGGGGGGTAGGGCTTCTATTACGAGCATCCTGAAAAAATCATGCTCAGGCTTATTTTAAGGTTAGGTAGGTCTTATTTTCGGGGAAACGGGGTAATAAGCCAAAGAGAGACCAAGAAGGGCAAATCTTGCATTAAAAGAATTAAGCAGGAATTAAGAGCTGCTTACCTTCGTGCTTGTAAGTCATTTCTTGGCATCCAGAAAAATAAAGGCACACCAGGGCGCAGAGCGAGACGAAGAAAGAGAAGTATAAAGTGAGAAACAGGAACTCCATATCGAAGGAGCAGCTGTTGATCCCGCCCGGTTTATAATCACGATAATTTCTTTCCTAAACGACAAAGCCCCACGAGATCATCGGATGCAACCCAATTCCAGAGTTAGCAGTTAAGAGGCATGTTGCCGGGGGTTTGTTATTCCCATTTAAACTGAACCTCGTTGAATTTTAACGTTCCGCAAACTTCTTAAGGTGAAGAATGTAAAAACCGTGTAAGGTACTTCTTCTTACGATGAAGTGGTGGGAGATTCATCCTTGGAAGCTTTCAAGAAGAGACCGGACAGTAATGGTGTAGGTGAGGGGTTGGACTAGATGATCTACCGGGTCCCTTCCCACTCTGTTATTCTGTCCCGTTGTCACTCAATGTTTCTTCTCCTTCGTGCTTCTGCGCTAAAGAAGAAAACAAATCTTTGGAGCGTCCCATGAGAACGAACAAGCTGCCTAATGAAAGATAACATAGCAACAGTTACTTAGCAATCATAGCTTCTTGTAGTCTCTCCTCTGGCACAGATCTGTTGTGACCCACCGGCGGCCAGTGGAGCTGGCAGGCAAGTCGGACAGTGAGGAGATTGGGGAGGAACTTGGGCCAGTCCTGGGGGCTGAGGAAAGCTCGGACAAGGGCTCTGCCGTCGGAGGCAAAGAGGGAGCTAGACCGCAGTGAGGCAAGCAACAGCTGGAGCCCGTTCCCAGTGTGCGCATGCGCAGAGCTAACAGAAGACAAAAACAACTCAGAAAGCAGGGTCGACTCAGGAGTAAAGCCACACCTTGGAGGTGATTGGCCCCTCCCATAGGAAACAAAAGAGGAGCGAACAGGGAGTGGGCTTTTGCAAGAAACAATTAGTTTGTTCGCTCCGTGACTCTGAGAGACTCTGTGCCAAGTTTTGCCTTGCACTGCATTTGGAAATGAGTTACCTGGCAGCCTTCCAAGCGAGATAAGGTCTGTGTTGATAAATATTCCTTTGAAAAACTGTTCGGACAGGCCTTGCTGACTGTGTATGAAAGGAATCATACACAGTCAGCATCGGGACCAAGACTCTGCTTCCGGCTTTTTAAGGGAGGTGTTGTGGTCCGCCAGCAGCCTGTGGAGCTGGCAGTGGAGTGGGACAGTGAGGAGGCTGGGGAGGACAATGGGCCAGTCCTGGAGGCAGGGGAAGGCCCGGATGAGGGCTCTGCACCAGAGGCAGAGAGGGAGCCAGAGCCATGTGGAAGCGATGCATGGACTCCGAAGCCTCCAGAGGCGGATAGCAGAGAGGCAGAGGAATAGGAGGAGCCTGTTCCTAGTCTCTGCTTGCGTAGAGGTGCCAGAAGACAAGAGCAGCTAAAGCAAAAAGGACGACTTGGGAGTAAGGCCAGGAGATGATTGGCCCCTCCCAGAAGGCTTAAAAGAGCAGCAAGGGCTCTTGGGCTCTTTGTAGGAAAACAAGGTTGCTACATTTGTTTCTTGTCAGCCTCTCTTGCTTCTGAACCTTTGCCAAGAAAAGCCTTTGGGGCAAAGAGGGGCAAAGACCATTTTTCCTAGTCTTGGAGAATTCACCGCCCTCTAAAACTAAATAACTAAATAACTAAATAACTAAATAACTAAATAACTAAATAACTAAATAACTAACTAACTAACTAACTAACTAACTAACTAACTAACTAACTAAATAAATAAATAAATAAATAATAGTAGCTAAATAACTAAATAAAATAAATAAATAGCTAAATAAATAACTAAGTAAATAAGTAAGTAAATAAGTAACTAAATAGCTAAATAATTAAATAAGTCAATTTATTTATTTTGTCAAGCATACATAAGATAACAGGTAAAAATATAAACATAATTTGAATACATGAAAAGAGTAAGAAAAAAAGGAATATTAGGACAGGGACGGTAGGCACGCTGGTGCACTTATGCATGCCCGCTTTCAATCAATCAATCAATCAATCAATCAATCAATGTTCCAGGAAAGCATGAGAAGATGAGATGTTTCCCAGTGTCAGAGAATTCACTGCTCTCGCAAAAATAACTAACTAACTAACTAACTAACTAACTAACTAACCAACTCAGTAAATCAGTCAATCAGTCAGTCAATCAGTCAATCAGTCAGTCAGTCAATCAGTCAGTCAATTAGTCAGTCAGTCAATCAGTCAATCAATCAATCAATCAATCAATGTTCCAGGAAAGCATGAGAAGATGAGATTTTTCCCAGTGTCGGAGAATTCACTGCTCCGCAAAAATAACTAACTAACTAATTCAGTCAATCAGTCAGTCAGTCAATCAGTCAATCAATCAATCAATTAATCAATGTTCCGGGAAAGCATGAGAAGATGAGATTTTTCCCAGTGTCAGAGAATTCATCCCTCCACAAAAATAACTATAACTAACTAACTAGCTAACTAACTAACTAACTAACTAACTCAGTCAGTCAATCAGTCAGTCAGTCAATCAATCAATCAATGTTCCAGGGAAGCCTGAGAAGGTGAAGGAAGGCTCCATCCTCCCCCCCACCCACTCAGCCCTCCCTAGCCCGGCTCGGAGGCTCCGCCGCCTGCCCTCCTTCCGTCCCGCCCGGCGAGGGCCGTCCCAGCCGGGGAAGGCAGAGCTACCCAGCGGCGGCTCCTCCTCCCCGGCTGGGATCCCGCTCGCCTCCTTCCCGTCCGCGCAGGGGCAGCCGAGGAGGGCCAGGACCGCGGCCGCCCTGCAGCCGGGAAGCAAGCATAGCAAGCAGGCAGGGTGGGTCGGCGGGCGGGCGGGCGGGCGGGCGGGGGTCTCTCTCTCTCTCTCTCCGCCTCCCCCCACCGGCTCCTCTTCCCCGCCGAGCTCGGCCACGCGCTTGCGGGTTCCCGAGTCTTTAGCTGCCTCGCTGTCCGGGAACGGTGGACGGCGGGGTTTGGGGAGGGGTCGCGAGAGAGACCCCCTCGCTGGGCTTTGGGGAAGTTCCAAGCGGGGTTAAGGGGGGGCTGGGGGCTGGCCGGGTGGGATGGGGGGGTTGGGGGTCTCTACAGGGTTGGGTTGGGCGTCTTGGAGGGCGGGGGTCGCGAGAGACCCCCCTCCCCCGCGGGACTTTGGGTTCCCCCCTTGCCTTGCGGGAGGAAAAACTCCAAGTCGAGTTAAGGGGGGTTTGGGCTGGCCGGGTGGGGGGGGGGGGAATGCGAAGCTGCAGGTACTTTAATTCCCCCCCTCCCTAGAAAGGCAGAGAAAGCCCCCTCCCCATCATCCCCGCCCCTCCCTTCCATCTCTTCCATGCATTGCTCAGCTGGCATCTGGCCAAAGGTTGCAGACCCCTTTGCAACCAAGGGGGAGGAGGGGAAGGGGAGGAAAGCAACGCCCCCCCCTCCCCAAGAAGCGATTCCCACGTTTGCAAAATCAGTGGGGGGACACGAGACTCCTCCCCCTGTGATGGACACAGGGCTGAATATTGGGGGGGGGGGGTGGAGAGAAACAAGGTGTTTTTTTAAAAAAAAGACGATGATGAGTGGGCATCTTGAGCCCATCCCTCCGGCCGGCCTTGTGACTGGACCCGCCAGCTGCAGATGCCTCTGCGGAGGGAGGGAGGGAGGGAGGATGGCGCCCAGCTCCACTTAGGGAGAAGGAGGGGGTGGGGGGGCGGAGGGGGGGCTTTTCAGGGCTGGATAAACAGCCGGTCCCAGCACACCCTTAAAAGGGCCAGAGAGAGAGAGAGTTATGCACTCAAAGTAAACCTCCTGGAGATATTTGGCCAAGCTTGGGATATTCTGGATCCCGGTTGGGATTTCCTGGCACCCACTGACACTAGAAAAATTTCTAAACAGGAAGAGAGAAGATGTATAAAAGAGGGAGGGAGAGAAAGAGGGGAGGAGGAAGGAAAGGAGGAAGAGAGGGAGGGAGGAAGATGATGGAGGGTGGGAGAGAGAGGAAGGAGAAGGAGGGAGAGTAGGGAGGGAGGAAAGGAGAGAGGAAGGAAGGAAAGAAAGGAAGGAGGGAGGGAGGAAGATAAGGGAGGGTGGGAGAGAGAGGAAGGAGAAGGAGGGAAGGTAGAGAAGAAGGAAAGAAAGAAGGAAGGAGGAGGGAGGGAGGGAGGAGAGGGAAGGAGCGAAGGGAGAGGGAAAGGAAGAGGGAGGGAGGGACAGAAAGGAGAACGAGGGAGGGTAGAGAGGAAGGAAAGGAGAGAGGAAGGAAGGAAATGAAGGGAAGAAAGAGGGAGGGACAAAAGGAGAAAGAGGAAGGAAGGAAAGGGAGGGAGGGAAGGGAAGGGAGGAAGAGGGAGGGAGGGACAGGAAGGAGAAGGAGGAAAAGTAGAGAGGGAGGTAGGAAAGGAGAGAGGAAGGAAGGAAATAAAGAGGGAGGAAAGGAGGAGGAAGGAAGGAAGGAAAGGGAAGGAGAGGGAAGAAGGAAAGAAAGGATGGAAGAAGTAGAGGGGGAAGGAAGGAAAATATTTCTGGGCCTGTTTGTTGAAGGGATCTCCTGCAGCCAGGCCTCGTGTAAATTACCCTGTGGTGCCTTCTCCCCCACTCTCTGGCTGGGCTCTTCCGCCACTTTCAGACCCTGGACCTGAGCCCTTTTCAGACCCTCCCCTTGCTGGGAAGGTCAGGGATGAAAAGATAGCAGAAGCTGAAGTCCAACACCAGAAAAATCGACATACCCATCCCAGGATTTTTTTCTTTTTTTAAAAAAAAACACCTAACAACTTTTAGTGATGCTTGCTCCCGTTCCCTTCGTTTGTTTCCCCAATTACTAACCTAAATATTTCTATATTTCATGATCCTTCCACTTCTTATTATTTTATCTTGGTTACTGTTACAACCAAGGTTATATTTCCGCCGAGCAGTTTTAAAAACGTGGCTTGATGCCTAGCCAACCACTTAAGGTTTGAAGGATGCTCGTTTTGGATGGCTCCGTCATTGGCTGCAGAATTGGGCTAAAGCTTGGCATCCCAACCTTAGGACATAATGTGGTTTCTTAAGAGCAGCTCAGATGCTATTTTTTGGGGTGGGGGGATCCCTCAAGGAAGAGCCCCTTGCACCTCGCTTGAAAAGAGCTCCGTTTCGATCTGCGTTGTAACCCCTCCTTTAATTTAACCAAACTTCCAAGGTCGTTCCATAATCCTGTCCTTTTGGAGATGGTTTGAAGTGACAGAAGTGGGGATCATTAAACAGTTTGGATCAGTTACATATCGCTGGTCAAATATTTAAACGATTGACCTTGTCACAAAAGAAATATAGATTGCCGGATGTTGTGAAATGGGAGTATATTACATTTCTAAATTTCACAAGTTGGTTTAGACCAGGGGTCGGCAACTTTAAGCACTCAAAAGAGCCATTTGGACCCGTTTCCCACACAAAAGAAAACACCGGGAGCCACAAAACCCTTCCCGTGCCTGACTATTTCTTGAGGGGCCACAAAACTAGCCTATGTAGTTGAATTAAATGTTCTGTTTTTTTCTGGAACTTTTCTTTTCCTGGATTTATCCGTGGGGTTGAAAAGCTCAATAAATCGTGTGGCGCACATTGGCAGTTGTGCCGCATATTTTGAGTGACGGAGAGCCACAGCAGAGGGGTGAAAGAGCCACATGCAGCTCCAGAGCTGCAGATTGCTGACTTCTCTAGAGAGGCAGTAGCAGCAAAACTCGCTAATTATTGTCTATATTGGAATTTCTGTCCTGGAATTAATGTGCCAAGTTGTTTCAAGGACAACTAACGACTGGATTTTCTCCCTTTAAGGGGCTTAGGATCATAAACCAAGTCTACTTTTTGGGGTGTGTTTAAGTTGCCTCGCTACTCCATGCCATCGAAGGAAAATATTTTGCTTAAAGGACTTCACTCCTTGGAAAAGAAGTCTTTTACGCAAAATACACTCCTTCTTTTCCAAGGAGTGTATCACCCAAGGAGAACTGTCACAAGGTGCTAAGCCCCTGCCGAAAGGCTGACACCCCGGGCTGAGCAGATTGACACCCGGGGCCAGCTGTCTCTTTTGCCCTCTTGGTGACGCAGTGGATTCGAGAACTCTCCTGTCCTTGCGGTGGGGAGATCGCCGGGCTGTGGGTAAAGCTGGAAAATCTCTCTCTCTTTCCCTCCACCCGTTTCTCTCCCTCTCTCTCTCTCTTCTGGCTTTTCTAGAAATCGCGATGGATGCCCCCAATTTTGAAGAACTGCTGGCCAGAGCAAAAGCTGGAGAGCCGAAGTCGCAAACAGAGGTTATTGTGCATGCTTTCTTACTGTCCTTACCTTTTTTTTTTCGTTAAACATTTTAAGGAAATAATATAGACGTGGAGGCTCCGAAAAAGAATACAAAATAAAAAGTATGTAAACAAGGGGCTCTAGAGAAGGCTGCAAGTAGTACAGTTTTCCTAGATATTACAAGTACTTCTCCACAATTCTCCACTTACCTCCACAATTGAGCCCCAAACGTCTGTCGTTCAGCGAGACATTTGTTAAGTGAGTCTTCCCCTCTTGTTATGACCTTTCTCGCCTGGGTAGCTAAGAGAATTGCCACCGATGTTCAATTAGTATCACGGTTGTTAACTGAATCTGGCCTCCCCTATTGATTTTGAAGGTCGCAAAAAGGGGATCATGTGACTTTGGGACGCTGGCAACGGTCGTAAGTATGAACCAGTTGCCGAGCGTCTGAATTTCGATCACATAAGTGTGAAAAACGGTCCTAAGTCACTTTTTTCAGTGCCGTTCTAACTTTAAAATGAACTGTTGTAAATCGAGGACTAGCTGTACAAGAGTGAAATAATAACTGTTACTATTTTATATATTATATATAAAACTCCGCATTGGCAACAGGAAGGGCATCCGGCCAGTAAACGCTCCGCTCCATTCAGTTGCCCAGACTCCACCCTGCAAGGGATTACGAGGTCTTTAAAAGAAGATTATTATATTATATTATATTATATTATATTATATTATATTATATTATATTATATTATATTATATTATATTATATTATATTATATTATATTATATTATATTATATTATTATATTATATTTATACTTATTATACAAGAGTTCTAGAAGGCCATGGAGATGATAGTCTTCCTAGATATTACAGATAGCCTTCAGTTTATGACCACAATTGAGCCCAAAATGTCTGTCACTAAGCGAGACATTTGTTAAGTGAGTTTTGCTCTTATTTTATGACCTTTCTTACCCTGGTTGTTAAATGAATCACCGCAGTCGTTATGTGAGGAACGCATTTTTCCGATCGAAACGTGGGTTAAACCTTCCGTTTTTCACAGGTGGGGAAGCACTACCTGAAGCTGGCCGAAGAGCAAGACGAGGAGCTGAACAGCTGCAGCGCCGTGGAGTGGTTGATCCTGGCGGCCAAACAGGGGCAGAAGGAAGCCCTCCAGATCCTGCGATCCTGTTTGGCCGAAGGAAAAGGTAGGATCCCGCGCTCTCACGCACACGGGCGGTCCTTGACTTACAACAGTTCGCTCCGCAACCGTTCGAATTTGAAAACGGGGACTCGCGGCCTTTTTCAACGTTTGCCGTTTCCGCGTGATCACCCGGCCAAAATTCAGACTCTCGCTCACTGGTTCCTATTGATTACTGCTGCGGCATCCTGCGGTCACAGGGATCACCTCTTAGCGACCTTCTGACGAGCAACGTCTACGGGCGAGCCACCTGCACTTCACAGCCATGGTACTAATTTAGCAACCGCAGCGTTTCACTTAATAACTGCGGCGGGAAAGGTTGTAAAATGGGGCAAAATTTACCTAACAACTGTCTCACTTTTGGGCTCAGTTGTGGTTGTAAATCCAGGATATCAATTGATATAATTAACAATTCCAGTTAATAATTCTTGTCTGTCTATCTATCTATCTAATTATCTCTATGGTATCTATCTATCTGTCTATATCTATTGTCTGTCTGTCTAATTATCTACCTCTATGGTATCTTTCTTTCTATCTATCTATCTATCTATCTATCTATCTATCTATCTATCTATCTATCTATCTATCTATCTATCTCTATCTATCTATCTATCTATCTATCTATCTATCTATCTATCTATATCTATAGTCTTGTCTATCTAATTATCTCTATGGTATTTTATCTATCTCTATATCACTATATCTATAATCTGTCTGTCTGTCTATCTAATTATCGCTATGGTATCTATCTATCTACATCTCTATATCTATCTATCTATCTATCTATCTAATTATCTATCTATGGTATCTGAATGGGACGCAGTGGCGAAGATGCTGAACTTGTTGATCAAAAGTTCGGCAGTTCCGCAGTTCGAATCCCTAGCGCCACGTAACAGGGTGAGCTCCCGTTCCTTGTCCCAGCTTCTGCCAACCTAACAGTTCGAAAGCAGGTAAAAAATGCAAGTAGAAAAATAGGGACCCCCTTTGGTGGGAAAGGAACAGAGTTCCGTCCGCCTTTGGCGTTGAGTCATACTGGTCACAGGACCACAGAGATGTCTTCGGACAGCGCTGGCTCTTTGGCTTTGAAACGGAGATGAGCACTGCCCCCTAGAGTTGGGAACGACTAGCACATATGTACAAGGGGAACCTTTACCTTTATGGTATCTGTCTGTCTGTCTATCTATCACCTATGTATCTATGTATCTATCTCTTTATCTATGTTTGTCTGTCTGTCTATCTATCTATCTATCTATCTATCTATCTAGATTTCTCCCTCTCTCCATCCATCCATCCATCCATCCATCTAATTTTGAGGCCAGCCATCTCCCTCATCGAGGGACTTTGTGCAGTCTATCAATAAAATATCAAAACATATCAAAACTCTACCAACAAAAACATCAAAACTCAACAGATAATTGTACATTTTTTAAAAATTCTTTTTTTCATCTGTCCCTAGTAGTAGTAGTATCTGATCTAATTCCGTTGGTTCTTTATAAAAGCCATATATCCTCGCGTCTTTCTCATATCTTGATTGCATTTTGCCCAACCACACCACATTTCACAACTGCTTTTAGTCTCTTCATGTGGCTTTCCGTCAGACACCAACTTTTCATTCTGTGGAGCAGGATACAAAACCTCCGTAGAGTGGTGAGTTTTGCAACTGGGGGAAGTCAGATCTAACCTTGGCCATTTTCTCTTCTCTTCTCCTTGAGGCATCACTTCAGAAAACGTGGAAGAGGTGAAGAGGTTATCATCCGAGACGAATTTGGAAAGAGCCGTGAGAAAAGCTGCTTTGGTCATCTACTGGAAATTAAATCCGAAGAAGAAAAAGGAACTGGCTGTTTCAGAACTATTAGAAAATGTTGGCGAAGTGGACAGCGAAGGTCTGTATCGTTTATTTGCACTTTAAATCTGTGTGCTTAAGCAGAGTGGCTTGGGATAGCCGAGATGGGTGGTTTATAAGTTTAATAAAAAACTTATAAGTATTCCTCGACTTACAACAGTTTATAGGGACCCTTCAAAGTTTTGAGTGGACAAAACTCATTTAACAAACATCTCACTGAACAAGAGAAAGGCTGGGCTCGGTTGTGGTCGTACGTCGAGGACCACCGGTACTTCTGTTTCAGGGTAGAAGGCTGATCTTTTCCCCTTTCTAGACACGCTTCTGAATGGCCGTGGATGTGCAGAAGCGCTTCACAAAAAAAGTGTGTAGAAGTCACAATCCTAGCTTCATTTATATCAAGGTGGTTTCCATCCTTCCTGAAGATTTCCTCCTGGTGCTGTAGTATTTCTTGGCAGCAGAAGTCCTCAGGCCAACTCTCCATCCACAGTCATTTTCAGCTAATTGCACACTCTCGTGGGTTTCTGAACAGAGTTGTCTAACCTTATCTACAGCGTAGTTATTCTGCTCTGCCGCCTGACCCCCATTGCCTGTGGGCCAGCCTGGAGAAAGATTGCTATCTTGTTTGGATGAGTTCAGGAGTTCATGTTGGCCCAGCTCAGCCTGGCCAGATCTCAATCTCAGCATCTTGAACATGTCAACATGTCCAGTTGGCGAATCCAGAAAAAGAAACTCCTTTACCAACTTTACTGAATAAATTGGCACAGAAGCAGCAAAACCAGCTCTGGACTTCCCGCGCGAAAGCACGCATAGTTCATTCCAATCCCTTTCCCCATGGGCCACTCACACTCCATTACATCCACCAATCCCTTTTGTTATGGGAACCAGCCTGCCACTCTGGAACATCTGCCCCGGGTGTCCTTGAAAGGGGGAGCCATATCTCATGGGAATCACGATGCTTGGATGCCATCCCCGCCCCCTTGCAGCCCAATCCACCAGCACCCTTATTCTTCGTCAAGCTGCGAGCAAAGCGGAATATAAATTTCGAGTCAGTCTTGACAAGTGGGCTTCAACTCCATCCATGCTGGCTGAGGAATTCTGGGGAGTGTGGGGAGGGTTGAAGCCCACCCATCTGAAAAGTGGCTGAGACTGGATGTCTGTGGAGATTCTCAATCCTCCCGGTCTTGGTTATCTCCAAGGGTACCCTCTGCACACGTGCAGAGGGTAAAAAACAGGTTACTACCTGGTTAAAACCAGGAAGTAATGTCAACCGGGTGGGTGGGTGGAGCCTTGCTCCGCCATCGCTACCGATTCTCCGAACCACCAGCCGCCATCGCTACCAATTCGGCCGAACCGGTTCGAACCAGGATAATTTCACCCCTGGCTTTTTTCCCCAAAAGACTTTTTTTTTTAATTTTCTTTTTCTTTGGAAATGTTTCGCTCGGTGGTGGTTTAACAACTGGTTCGTTGAAGGCCTAAGGCGCTTGTGCACAGCACTGAAAATGGCGCATTTAGAAGCTCAGCTACTTACCTCCCAAGTCAGCAACAGTAAATAGAACAGTGAGGGGATGGGTAATCATCTGTGCCACGCGATTGAGAGGAGCTACAAAGCAGGAAATAAAGGACAGGATAGAGCGGGGATGGGTGGGCGGGGCCAACTGATCATCCGCACTACCAGTTCGCCCGAACTGACTGAATTCCATCTCTGGTTTCGCTCCTCATCCAAAAAGCTTCTTCAGTTTAATTCTTCTTCAGTTCAGTTTGCTGAAGTTGAGACACCCTGGCTGAGATGATCTCCGGGCCTGCCAATGAGTGGGGTTCCTAGCTATGGGGAAAGGCATGGGGGCTTTCTATGTGCATGTGGGGGGCTTCCTGGGGCGGGGGCTATTCATTTGTTTTAACCCTTTTGTGTCCCGCTTCTCTTTTAAAACTCTTCACACCTACCTATGTTTCCGAGAACAGGCCAGGGAGACCAGCGTCCGGGACCCCTTCCAAAGACTGTCCAGAAGCAGAGAAGGATGCTGGAGAGATTGGTCAGCAGCGAAGGTAGGGGAGCGATACCTGGGTGGGACCCTCTCCTCTTTAGACCCTTCTGCCATCTTCCGCTCATAGAGATTTCTTTCTCTTGAATGTTTTTTAGCTAAGAATTACATCGCCTTTGATGACTTCGTTGAAATAACCAAGAAGTACGCCAAGGGTATCATCCCATCAAGTATGATCCCTCAAGATGACGATGATGAGGATGATGAGCTGACAGGAAAGAGCCCCGAGGAGCTCCCCTTCCAACAAAAGGTGAACGGCTGGAGGACTTCGACGCCATACTTTCTCACCACCCGTTCGTTCAGGGTGGGTGGAGGGTACACAGAGGACCCTGAAAGGGTTACTGGAGAGCAGCTCAGAAAGGAGGGAGAGCATGGCAAGCATGGACCAGGTGGGCGAAAGAACCCCTTCATTGGAGAGTCTCCAGAAGGCCCAGTTTCAGGTCTTAGGTAGTGGGGCCACTGGGACCACCCAGACTCAGGTGCGGAGCCAAAGGTGAGTCTTATCGAGACTCTTCAACTGTAGTGAAAAAGGGAAGAGCTTGCTTTGTTGAGATTCAGCCCATTGGTCACGGAGTTGTGTGGTCTTCAGCTCTTGGGCAGCACTCTCCAGAGATCACTTCTTCAGACGCACTTCCCAACCATCGTTGGGCAACAGATTAGAGTGGGTGGGCCTTGGCTGCAGCCCCTTTGCAGGTTTACCTACCTGGGCTTTTTCTGATCTCTTGTGGCTTGCCCCTGGAGCAGGGGTCTCCAACCTTGGCCACTTGAAGACTTGTGGACTTCAACTCCCAGAATCCCTCAGCCAACAAAGCTTTTAAGACTTGTGGACTTCAACTCCCAGAATTCCTCAGCCAGCTTTGCTTTAAGACTTGTGGACTTCAACTCCCAAAATTCCTCATCCAGCTTTGCTTTAAGACTGGTTTAAAAGCTGGCTGAGGAATTCTGGGAGTTGAAGTCCACAAGTCTTAAAGCAAAGCTGGCTGAGGAATTCTGGGAGCTGAAGTCCACAAGTCTTCAAGTGGCCAAGATTGGAGACCCCTGCACTGGAGTAAAGGGGTGCAGTTGGGCCTCTCTGTCCCTTGGGAAGATAACTTTGCAGTCACACCCAACACGTTTATTTGTCTGAAGGGACAAAACAGGGCCTTGGCAGGTGTAGTTTTGGAACTTAAGTTTGTTTCCTATCCTAGTCAGCCCACCAGTCTTCTCCAAAAGGAACTTTTGGCTCCCTCTGCTGTTTGGGATGACCTGTGCACGGCCTTCTCTTTCCAGATCATCAAATATCCCCTCCATGCCATCATGGAAATCAAAGAGCACCTGATCGAGGTGGCCTCCAAAGCTGGGATGCACTGGTTGTCCACCATCATCCCGACCCACCAGATCAACGCCCTGCTCTTCTTCTTCGTCCTCAGCAACCTGACCATCGACTTCTTCGCCTTCTTCATCCCCCTCGTGATTTTCTACCTCTCTTTCATTTCCATGGTGATTTGCACCCTGAAGGTCTTCCAGGACAGTAAAGCGTGGGAGAACTTCCGCACCCTAACGGACCTCCTGCTTCGTTTCGAGCCCGATCTGGATGTCGACGAGGCGGAAGGGAATTTTGGCTGGAATCACCTGGAGCCCTATTTCCACTTCTTTCTCTCGGTCCTCTTCATCCTTTTCTCCTTCCCGATTGCCAGCAAGGAATGGATGCCCTGCTCCGAGCTGGCCACCGTTTCCGTTTTCTTCATGGTGACAAGTTACATGAGCTTGTGCACCAGCGCGGAGCCTTACACGCGAAGGGCCCTGCTGACCGAGGTGACTGCGGGGGCCCTCTGCCTGCTGCAAGGGGCCCCCGACCACTGGGGTCACGTGAAGCTCCTGGGTAAAACATTTTATACCATTCCTCTCGGTAACGTCCTGGTGCTGAATCTAAGCCTCCCTTGTCTCTTGTTCCTGTACTTGTTTTATCTTTTCTATTGCATGGCACGACTGAAGAAATTTAAGGGCATCTATTGCTACTTGATTCCTTATTTGGTCTGCTTCATGTGGTGTGAACTCTCAGTCGTGATTCTGCAGGAATCAACCGGCCTTGGTCTCCTTCGGGCTTCCGTGGGCTATTTTTTATTCCTGTTCGCCCTTCCGATCTTAATGTTGGGCATCGCCCTGATGGGCTTCTTCCACTTCCTAAAATGGCTGGTAACGTTGGAGCTGACCAAGATCGTGGTCACGCTCGTCCTCTGCGCGGTCCCTCTGCTCTTCCACTTGTGCACCCGGGCCAGACTCTCCGCAGTCGAAATGGTGAAGTCCTTAACCAAGAGTTCCATTGTGAAGCTTATTCTGGTCTGGCTTTCTGCCATTGTGCTGTTCTGCTGGTTTTACGTCTACCGCTCGGAAGGGATGAAGGTGTACAATTCAACGTTGACGTGGAATCAGTACGGGTTTCTCTGCGGGCCCCGGGCTTGGAAAGAAACCAACATGGCGCGAACTCAAATTATATGCAGTCATCTGGAAGGGCATCGGGTCACCTGGACGGGGCGATTCAAGTACGTCCGAGTAACCAGCATTGAGAACAGCGCCGAGTCCGCTATAAATCTGCTTCCATTTTTCCTTGGGGACTGGCTGAGATGTTTGTACGGAGAAACGTACCCCGCGTGCAACCCCAAAAACACCACCCTGGAAGAGGAGGAACTCTGTCGCTTGAAGTACTTGACCAAGCACAACTGTCACATCAAGAGGTTCGACCGGTATAAATTCGAAATAACAGTGGGCATGCCCCTCGGTGGCGGGAATGGCAACCGGGCCCCCGAGGAAGACGATGTCACCAAGGACATTGTGCTGAAGGCCAGCAATGAGTTCAAACAGGTTCTGCTGAACCTGAGGCAGGGCAGCCTGGTTGAGTTTAGCACCATCCTGGAAGGCCGCCTGGGGAGCAAGTGGCCGGTTTTTGAGTTGAAGGCCCTTTCCTGCTTGAACTGCCTGTCGAAACTCTCCCCGGCAGGCCGGCACGTGAAAGTAGAACACGACTGGCGAAACACGGTTCATGAAGCGTTCAGATTTGCCTTCAACTTTTTGTTCTCCCCTTTCCTGTCCGTTGCCTATTGAGCTCCGCTTGCTACCCTGTTTCCCCCAAAATAAGACCTCCCCTGATAATTAGCCCAATCGGGCTTTTGAGCGCATGGCGATAAGGCCAACCCCTTATTTCATGCTTCAAAAAAAATATATAAAACAGGGTCTTATTTTCGAGGAAACATGGTAACACCTGTTCTTGTTTGTCGCAGTCGAATATAACGGCATGTAGTGCGGTACGTCATGCGGTCCTAATACTTTTTCTGCCTTGCACGATGATCTCTACATCTAGAAGCTGCATATCGATGGAAAGCATAAGAAGCAGGGTTTTCTAAAGGACTAACTCCATGATGGCGAACCTTTGGCACACGTGCCAGAGGTGGCACGCAAAGCCCGCTCTGTGGGCACATATGCCGTCGCTAGCTGCTCTTTTGGTTTCCGGCGTGCGCATGCACGCTGGCCTTCGTGCGCCATAAAACCAAAGATCAGCTGGCATGCATTCACGTGCTGGAAACGCAAACACCAGCTGGCGGCTAGCTAGTTTTTGGGATTGTGGCGCTCCAGCGCATGCACGCATTTTCTGGTTTGGGCACTCGGTGCCAAAAAGGTTCGCCAGCGCTGGACTAATCTATCTAACCAAAGATGCTAAAAACACAACTTTGCCTTCTATTTATTCTCAATAATCGACTGTGTTCCACAGGCGACAGCTGTAACATTGACGAAAATGTCAAAATGAGGGTCAAAGTGATGAAGCCCGGGCGCAAATGCTCCAATTTACGACTTGTGCCAGGCGCCACTAGAACGGTGCTTTGGTGGGGACATGACTTTCCGTTCTCCGTTTGCTCCTAAGCCCCATGGACTGCAGAGGAACTGTGTTCCAGAGGAAATAAATTCTCTGCCAGTAATTAAATCCTGCGAACAGAATTGAACTAATTCAGCGGTACGAGTGGGTGATTATTTTTTTTTTCCAGAGGAAGGGGCCTTCGTTCAGTCCCCGTTGTTTTTTTCCTCCAGAAAGAAGGCGGAGAGGAAATGGTTTAAGCGAATAAACATGATTGTTTAACTCTGGAAATGGTAATGAAGCATCCGGAGATAAATCTGTCCTTCTGATCACAAGCATAAAATAATGATTTAAAAATATGACAAACACTTTGCCGTCTTTTTTTGTTGTTGTTGTTGTTGTTTCTTTATATGCACATAGTATGTTAACATACCAGATTCTGCATCGTGCATGGAATAGCCACTGGAGATTTTGTAGCACGCCTCACCTTACTTTGGGGTCAAGTAAATTGTCCTCAGTTCTGGGTTAATGGATCCTCCTCCCTGTCTCCTTGTGAATCTTTTATCAGCCTGGCTTAAATACAGAGAGGGCCTTGCCCAATTATTCATCTTTATTCCTAATTATTAGGGTTTCTCCGAGATTGGGAGGACAGAAAATAGAAGAAATTTGAAAGAAAAGCCCAACGACATCCCAACCCACAATGTCTGCTCTTTGAATGGAGGACACCAATTCTGAAATGTAATAAAAATAGTAACAGAGTTGGAAAGGACCTTGGAGGTCATCTAGTCCAACCCCCTGCTGTTAGTAGCTTGGGTTGGTATTTAGGCTGTCAGTTTGAGCCCCGAGCCCGGCGATTTTGCTGCAAACATTTCGTCGCCATTCGAGGAGACCTCGTCGGTGAGCTTTGAATTGTGCTCGTCCGTACAGACGAACACAATTCAAAACGCACCGACGACGTCTCCTCGAATGGTGACGAAATGTTTGCAGCCAAATCGCCAAGCTTGGGGAGCTCAAACCAACAGCCTAAATGCCACTTATATTTAGTTTCCCTGTTTTTAAGATTTTTCTCAAGGCTGGCTGGGGCAGCAGGATGAAACTGAGTGGTGTATATTTACCCCAGCATCACATTGGGGTTATGCAGTGGTGGAATGCTACTGGTTTAACAACCAGTTCGGTAAGCGTATGTTTAAGGCAGTGTTTCTCAACCTTGGTAGCTTGAAGATGGGTGGACTTCAACTCCCAGATTCTGGGAGTTGAAGTCCACCCATCTTCAAGCTATCAAGGTTGAGAAACACTGCCTTAAGGCATTTGCGCGCAGCGCTGAAAATAAAGCATTTACAAGCTCAGCTGCTTACCTGCTTATCTTCCAAGTCAGCAACGGTAAGTAGAACAGTGAGGGTGGGGAATCAACTGTGCCGCACGATTGAGATGAGTTACAAAGCAGGAAATAAAGGAGAGGATAGAACAGCGGCGGATGGGCGGGGCCATCTACACTACAGGTTCATCTGAAGCGGTCCGAACAGGCTAAATTCCACCTTTGGGGTTACGACATCTGATCACAAGGATCGTGTCTAACATAAAACCGGAATAAAATGATGAGTAATGAAACAGACGCCAGCCACCTGGTCATAAGGAGAATTTATTTTGGAGATGACTCTATGGCGGTTGCAATGAATTAAAATATAGAGTGGTCGCCAAAGGATTGGGTGGTGGGTCATGGCATAATTAATCCACATACATCTTATTGCTGCAGACATTTACTGGGGAGTAAGCTCCGTCGATTTGCAGGGTGTTTACTTCCCAATAAAGGTTTTTCTTTCATTAAGCAAGTAGCAGTATCAGTCCAAAGATATGTCTGTCTCTCCCTCTCTCTCTGGTGGGACCTAATGCACTTCCGTGTTCATTTTGTCTTGAAAGATATACAGATTGTTTGTGGCCGCAATAGCAATGATGTTTTCCGTGGGGTGCCAGGCGGTGTGCAAAATTTTTTGGGTGAAGTCCAGGCTGTCGGCGCTGATATCGTCTTTCCGCCTCTTGCCCCCGGAGCACACCCGGCGAGGCTTCAGGATCGCCCGTGGCTTGCTGTTCTCGCGGGAGGCCTCCAAAGTCACGTCGCGCTTCGTGTTTCGGTCGAACATTCGGAAAAAATTGTTGTAGGCCCCGGTCATGATGACGCTGCAGTAGAAGAAGAGCAGGGAGATTAGTTAGCTGGCTAGGAAGGAGGGGAAATTCCCTGCACTGCAGCCTTCACTCCATGTCGGAAAGCTGCCAATGTGATTTATGCATAACGCTTTGATGGGTGAAGTCTGCAGGCAGAAAATGCTGACACTATAAAGCAGGGGTGTCAAGGCCTGCTTAAATCTGGCCCGGGAGACCAGCCTGCAAATATCAAAGGACCGGCCTGTGGTGCCTCTCCAAGCCAAATGGGCCTGCGCGGCCCGTTTTCGGCCTCCCCGGCCTCCAGCACACTCTGCTGGCCAAAAATGGGCAGTACAGAGGTCCCAGGAGGCACCCACATGGCCCATTTTCAGCCTCCACGGTCTCCAGCAGCACTCTAGCTGCCATTGCCACGCCCACGCCTTGGGCATTTCCTCCCTCTCCAGGCCTCCAAGGTCAAACACCACCCTGATGGAGCCCTCAATGAAATTGAGTTTGGCACCCCCTGTTGTAAGGCCATCATGAAGAAGAGCTAGGACCACAATCTAAAGAGTTTCTTTCTTTCTTTCTTTCTTTCTTTCTTTCCTTCTTTCTTTCTTCTTTCTTTCTTCTTTCTTTCTTTCTTTCTTTCTTTCTTTCTTCTTCCTTCCTTCCTTCCTTCCTTCCTTCCTTTCTTTCTTTCTTTTCCTTCCTTCTTTCCCTCCCTCCCTCCCCCCCTCTCTCTTTCTTTCTTCCTTCCTTCCTTCCTTTCTTTCCCTTTTCTTTCTTTTCCTTCCTTCCTTTGTTCCCTCTCTCCCTCCCTCCCTCCCTCTCTCTCTTTCTTTCTTTCTTTCCTTCCTTCCTTTCTTTTCCTTCCTTCCTTCTTTCCCTCCGTCCCTCCTCTCTCTCTCTCTCTTTCTTCCTTCCTTCCTTCCTTTCCCTTGTTTTCTTTCTTTTCCTTCCTTCCTTCCTTCTTTCCCTCCCTCCCCTCCCTCCCTCTCTCTCTCTCTCTTTCTTTCTTCCTTCCTTCCTTTCTTTCCCTTGTTTTCTTTCTTTTCCTTCCTTCCTTCCTTCTTTCCCTCCCTCCCTCCCTCCCTCTCTCTCTCTCTCTTTCTTTCTTCCTTCCTTCCTTTCTTTCCCTTGTTTTCTTTCTTTTCCTTCCTTCCTTCATTCCCTCTCTCCCTCCTCTCTCTCTCTCTCTTTCTTTCTTTCTTTCCTTCCTTCCTTCCTTCCTTCTTTCCCTCCCTCCCTCCCAGTGGTTAGAATGCAGTGCTCTGTAAACTGCTCCGAGAGGGCTGTAAACCACTTATGAATCCGTATATGGGTCTAAGTGCTGTAGCTATTACCTGTCGGACCCGTTCCATGCACATTCAAATTTGTCAAAAAATGCAGTCGTTTTCATAGAGTGAACACAACTTGCTTCTAAGATAATCATGAACCTGTTGGCACAAAAAAGAAGCAGGTCGTTAGTCAAGATCAGACTATTCATCCGTAGCCCTCGCAGCCTTACATCATCCTCTTTGAACGACCCCATCATCCCTTGCAGGATAGAGCCTGGGCAACTGAATGGAGCGGAGTGTTTACTGGCCGGATGCCATGCCTGTCGCCAATGCAGAGTTTTGCTCAGCTGGTAAATTCTCATTGTGCCCAGAGAGAGAAATACCTGCCTCTACCTAGGATTGAACTCACAGCCTCCTGATTGTGAGGCAAGAGCGCCACCTGTTGCATCATGGAGATGCTGCAAAGGTTGTAACATTGAAAATCGGTCATAAGTCGCTTTTTTTCATGCCGTTGTAACTTTGAATGGTTACTAAACGAACTAGTGAAGGACTCCCTATACATAATTTTTAAAAATGTCTAGATAAGAAATAGAGAGAGGGAGCAGGGTAGAAAGGGAGAGAGAGAGAGGAGAGAGAGAGAGAGGGAAGGAGGGAGAGAGAGGGAAGGTAGGGAGAGGGAAGGAGAGAAAGGGGAGGGGAGGGAAAGAGAAAGAAAGGGGAGGGGGAAGGAGGGAGGGACAGGGAGAAAGAGGGAAGGAGGGAAAGGGAGGGAGAAAGGGAAGGAGAGGGAGGGAGGGTGGAAGAGGGAAAATGAGAGGGAAGGGAGGGAGAGAAAGAGGGAAGGAGGGAGAGGAAGGGAGGAAGAAAGAGAGGGAGCAGGGTAGAAAGAGGGAGAGAGGGAGGGAGGGAAGAAGAACGAAAGGGAGGGAGAGAAAAAGGGAGGGGGAGGGAAGGAAGGGAGGGGGAGAGGAAGAAAGGGAGGGGGAAGGAGGGAGGGACAGGGAGAAAGAAGGAAGGAGGGAAAGAGGGAAGGGAGGGAGAAAGAGGGAAGGAGAGGGAGGGAGAGAGGGAGGGTGGAAGAGGGAAAGTGAGAGGGAAGGGGGAAGGAGAGAAAGAGGGAAGGAGGGAGAGGAAGGGAGGAAGAAAGAGGGAGCAGGGTAGAAAGAGGGAGAGGGAGGGAGGAAGAAGAGAGCGAAGGGGGGGAGAGAAAGGGAGGGAGAGGGAGGGAAGGGAGGGGGCGATAGACAGGAAGGGAGGGGGAGAAAAAGGAAGTGAGGGGGAAGGAGGGAGGGAGGGATGGGGAGAAAGAAAGGGAGGGGGAAGGAGGGAGGGAGGGATGGGGAGAAAGAAGGAAGAAGGGAGGGAGAAAGACGGAAGGAGAAGGAGGGAGAGAGAGGGTGGAAGAGGGAAAGTGAAAGGGGAGGGGGAGGGAGGAGAAAGAGAGAGAAAGAGAGGAGGAAGGAGGGAGGGAGAGAGCGAGAGACATTGGTTTCCTCTTGCTTCAGTCGGCCAAGGTTTGATTGATTGGACAGCCTCCTGGGTAGGTGGGGCTTGGTGAAAAAATAGCAGCCCCCATCCCAACCCTCTGGGAGAGAACATTTCTTATGTGGCCCGATCTCTTTGCGCAATGGCGCAGCAACACACTCACATCGCCTTTCGTGGTATGGTACATAGAAAGACCACAGGGGGGAAATACCTGATATATTTCTATAGGCTTTGTTTCCATATTCAGATCCCAAACTTTGACCGTGAGGTAATCCCTCGCTAGGAGGAAGCGTCCACTGTGGCTGAATTTCACATCGGACACCGAGAAATAATTTCGGAGAAAAAGGAACGGCTGTTGGGATCTTCCGGTTCTTCATAAACTGGGGAAGGGAATGAAAGGAAGGGAGAAGGGAGGAAGGAGAGAAGAGAAAGGGAGGGAAGGAAGGAAGGAATGAAAGGAAGGAGGGAGGGAGGAGAGGAGAAGGAGGGAAGGAAGGAAGAGAAAGGGAAGGGAGGAAAGGAAGGGGAGAGAGGGAGGAACGAAGGAGAGAAGAGGGAGAGAAGGAAGGAAGGAGAGAAGAGAAAGGGAGGAAGGAAAGAAAGGAAAGGAAATTTAGAAATATATCACATTTCTACACAGTTGCTTTTCCTGTGACATTTAACATTTCTCATTTTGTGAAGTCTTTTGCATATTTCCCCTTGCAATGCGCGTAAAAGGAAGCCTCTCTCCCAATTCATCCTTCCTTGTGGTGTGGAGTCCGTCTCTTCGTCAAAAGTTCCGTGATCAAACTGGACAAACCAATTCCCATCATTCCACAGCAGGGGTGTCAAACTCGCGTCGGCGCGTCTTGTGATGCATCGCGACTTTTCCCCCCTTTTTGCTAAACGGGGTGGCCGTGGCCAGCGCATGACGCATCCGGCCCCCCGCGCCGCAAATTTGACGCCCCTGTTCTACAGAATATGTCTGTCTCTTGGCCACAAGAGAGGACGTAAACCTGGATCTGTGCTCAACAGCTGGCTGTTTGCAAGCCTCCTTTTCCGTTTAAACAAAGCTAAACCCAGTGAGGCGGGGTGAGCTCCTGGGGGTTCGCAGAGTCTCGGGTGATCCTCTAGACAAGGACCGTCGGGATTCAGCGAACCCCCAAATGCCATCCTGGCTGGCTCCGCCCACCCCTCCCAGGAGTCTTCATGCGGCCTGTTCATCATTCCAGGTAAATGCAGGGGTCACGCGGAGGATTTGGGAGGACAAAAAATGGACCTTCCAGAAGTCCAAAAACGGGCCTGTTTCTGGCCTCTGGACCCCAAGGGAAGCAGTTTTCGCCCTCCTGGAGACTTGAGGAAAACCTCTAGAGCCTGGGGAGGGCAAAAACACCCCCCTCCCGCCGTGGTGCAGGCAGCCGAGTAGGCCACGCCCATCATGGCCCACACCCACCCAGCAATGGGGCAGCGAATCCATTGCTAAAGGATCTGAAGCCCAACCCTGCTGGTAAGACATTTGCAATCATTGCAAATCTGCTGTGTCCCCCCCACCCAACTTGCGGCTGAGATGGGACAGACTTGGCTATGCTTGTCCTTCTCACGCCACAGGAAGAAAAAAGTTAACCCAAGAAGACACCCTTTGGATGTCGTCCCCCCCACCCCAACATAAGGTCTCGCCGTGCCCTGCCACCCCCACCGACAGCTCGGGGAGAAGGCGCTCCGTAACCTACTCTTGAAAGCTTGTCGCAGAGCGCCGAGGCCCCTCATGTCGCACAGTCGGAGGGACCCCTTGCTGCTGCTGTAGACAAAGAGGTTGCAGTGGTGGGGATGGAACTCCGAGGCTGTGATGACTTCGGTCAAGTCCTCCATGTTGTCGGGTTGATGTCCACAATGTCTGTGTTGGGAAACCCGCTTAAGGAAAATCGTCGCCAGACCAGGAGTGGGTTGTACTTACCTTTAATACCGGTTTGCAACGGGCCGCGCGGTGTGCAAGGAAGGAAGGGCAATAGCACTTAGACTTATATGTCACTTCACACTGCTTTACAGCCCTCTCTAAGTCAGCCTATTGTCCCCAACAATCTGGGTCCTCATTTGACAAACCTCGGAAGGAGGACGGAAGGCTGAGTCAACCTTTGAGCCCGTCAGGACCGAACTGCCAGATTGCAGGCAGTCAGCAGAAGTAGCCTGCAGTACTGCACTCTCACCACTGCGCCACCACGGCTCTTCGTCGGACTGTTTATAACGGAGAAATGAAAAATGCTTGCATGGAGACACAGGTGTTTCTTTGCATCCGAGGTGCCTGAACTCTACGGGCAATGCCACCTCCCACAGGATCAGGAAGGCGCTGAGTAGCGTAGGGGGCTAATGCCTCCTACTAAAGGCAGCAATTAACATCCAGCTGCCTGTAATTCTGCGAGTTCAATCCTAGCCAGGGCTCAAGGTCGACTCAGCCTTCCATCCTTTCTAAGGTGGGTAAATTGAGGACCCAGTTTGTGGGGGCAATAAGCTGACTTTGTATAAATATATACAAAAGTATGAAGGCTATTGCTTAATGCACTGTAAGCCGCTTTGAGTCTCCGGAGAAGGGCGGCATATAAATAATTTTTTTAAAAAAGCAACGCCAAAGGATACTGAAGCTCCCGGTCCGGTAATGGCTAAGTGCCAAAGGTTAATCCTGAGATCGTCTGCAGACATATACGTCTCACAATCGCTGTTGACCGAAATGGAATTCACGTGGTAGGTGTGTCCGTTTGCAAAAATTTTCCTGGGGCTGACTTCAACCATCAAGTCGGTGGGCTTAGCACAGGCACCTGTAGAAATAAATACAACAGGTTTCTTTTTTGGGTGGGGGGTCTTTGGAAGGGAGCGTACCATACAGGTAGTTCTCGACTTAATAATTCGCTTAGTGACCGTTCGAAGTTACAACGTCACTGAAAAAAACCCCTGACTTACGACCGTTTTTTGGCCTCGCTGCATGCATCCCCATGGACATGTGATCCAGATGCTTGGCCACAGGCTTCCTCTATTTACGACGGTGGATCCCCTTTTGCTACCTTCTGAGAAGCAAAGTCAATGGGGAGGGGGAAGCCAGATTCGTTGAACCGCCGTGTGACTCGTTTAACGACCGCCGTGATTCCCTTAACAAAGTGGCAAGGAAAGTCATAAAACAGGACAAAATCCACTGAACGGATTCCCCACTCTCCAACGTAAATTCAAGGGGTCGGCTGTGGTCACGAAGTCGATGACTTCCTGTACCACATTTTTGGAAAAACCAACTGAAAAAGAAACATGGTCATAAGTGTGAAAAACGATCCAAAGTCACTTTTTTCAGTGACGTCGTCATTTTTAAACGGTCCACTAATGAACGCTGTAAGTCAAGGACGACCTGTATTGTCACCAAGTTGTCCTGGATGCATCCCCAAGGGTCTTTATGCAGGACCTGAGATCCGTGAGGAAAGCCGAATCAGAGAATAAGAAGAAGAATTTCGTTCTAAGAGGCATGTGAAAATACAAGTCAGACAAATCAGGGTGTGAAATGCTTTGATGGTTCCAAAAATAGATAAGAGTGAAATACGTTCAATTGGAGGCCGTTTTGTGGGGGTGCCATCCTGTCCACCATAAATAATGGGTTGCAGGCTACTCACCACGGAGAGATTTTTGCTAAATTTAACGCCACCAACTTTTCCAGGAATAGAATTTGCAATAAACTATCAGTTTGCTTTTAAACGGATCAGTAATCAGCAGGAGGAGTTAAGCGCACATTCCCGGCAGGGATGGCATTCACTTACTTTCCCTCCGGTTCGCAAATGTGACCCCGTGCATGTCCACGCATGCGTCTGGCCTTCCACGCATGTGCTTTCTGGCACGCACCCCTTTCGCGCATGCACCCGGCCTCAAAAACATGCCTAAACAGGATGGCATAGATTCGGGGCAGGTGAGCAGGGCCATCCGTAATTTTTGTTACCGGTTCGGGTGAATCAGTCCGAACCGGCTGATTCCTGGTCCCGGTACAGAGATACATCCATGCAAAAAGAAGAACAAATAAAAATATGTGAATAAATATAGGATTTATTCACAGAAGTCCTGCTCAGGTACTACGGCATTTTTGCTAGAGCAGGAATCAGCAACCTTCGGCTCTGGAGCCAAATGCAGCTCTCTGGGCCCTCTGCTGTGGTTCCCTGTAAGGGGATCCCACCACTGGCTGGCCCCACCCCTCACCCTCCCCTCCTAGTCACTCCTCGCCTGGCCTGAGAAGGTAAGGGTGACGGTGAGAGATGGAGAAGCAGCCAGGGCAGAGACAGAGAGATACAGAGAGAGGGGGAAAAGAGAGAGAGAGGACAGTGATCTGTCCCCCTCTACACACACCCACAAAAACACAGCCAGTCGAGGGTTAAAGAAGCACTTGGCACACACCACAGTCCTTATCTCCAACTTGGCAGCGATATTCACACCGTCTGCCAAGTGCTTTAATTGTTCACAGAAAGAAAATCACATACGTAGCTTTGCCAAAATCCGTTCTTTTAGCTCCAATGACTACCAGATTGAGTTATTGTTCGTCACAGGGATCATTGACCACCACCCTCTCTTATATAGTTTCTGGGGTGTGGTCCAGTGACTCATTGGTCCATTGGTCCTGTGACTCAAGTCCAGTGACTCAGGTCTATTCCCTCGCACGCCTCCTCAGCTGCTGCAAGTGCTTATCTCGCCTTCGTTGACGTGCGTCCAGGAATGACGTCTCTCCCTCACTCTCATCTGAGACACCTGTTTCCCCACTACTTTGCTCTCTTTCAGCTGGCACCTGAGACGGTGCCAGAGCGGGGGGGGCTGGGAGATCTGGCTGGCTCCTCTTCCTCATGCTCAGAGCTTCCTTCCTCCAATGGGATAGGCTCAGAGGACGGGGCCACAACAGACAGAGAGAGAGGGAGAGGGGAGAGAGAGAGATGTCAAAAGGATTTTGTGGTGTTTTTTAACAACTGGTTCTCTGCGCTAATGACTGGCTGGGTAGGCGTGGCTAGGGTGGGGTCATGTGACTGGTGGAAGTGAGTGACATCGAGTTGGCCACGCCCACCCAGGTTTTGTGGCTCCCAGTGTTTCTTTTCTGTGGGGAAACGGGTCCGAATGGCTTTTTTGAGTATTTAAGGTTGCAGACCTCTCTCCCGAATTCAAACCATGCAAGAGATAATTTTAAATAAGAGAAAGAATTATAATCAAAACAAGGGAGGGGGAAAAAAAAAACCCAAAAATTATTCCAAGCACCCACCTGAAGTGAGGTCACCATAGATAATTCCTTGAGCTTTCCTTCCTCATCTTTTAAGTTGTATCCCTCGGGTTTCTTATCTCGCTCGGTAATCTTCCACAATTTAATCGTTTTATCTTCAAAGAAACCGAAAAGCCATCGGAGTTATGAAAAGGAACAGGTTTCGTCTTTTAGTCATCACTTTGTTTTGAACATCGTACAGGAATTTCTCGACTTGACAAGAAAGTTCGTTTATGGACCAACGTTACAACAGCACTGGAAAAAGTTGAAACGCCAACTTGCTCTCCATTTTATGACCGTGTTTCACCCCAGTAACCGATTCGGCCATCCCCATGATCATGTCATCAAAATTTGGATGCTTGGAAGCTGACTCGTATTTATGACAATTGCATTGTCCCGGGGTTATGTCATCACCTTCACCTTTGGGGAAGCCTGATTCATTTAACCACTGGGTTGCTTACATAACAACAGCAGTGATTCATTTAATGTCAGTTGCGAGAAAGGTCGTACGAAGCAAGACTCACTTAACAACTGTCTCGCTTAGCAACGGAAATGGCCTCCAATTGCCGTCGAAAGCTGAGGAAGCTGTACTTGTGAAACTTATTTTTTTCTTGCAAATCTATCGCTTGTTTATTGATCGCCTGTTTTAAATAGGTTTTCTTTTTTTTAAAAAAAATTAGAACCATGTTTCTAGCACAGGCGTTCATTAGTCATGGCTAGAAATAAATCTATGGGAAATGGACGGGAATACCTGAAGGATTTTGGAGGGGGGGGTGTTTTTTGCATTTTCAAAGACTTCTGATTTTATTTTTCATCCCCAAGTATGTATATCCTGCTATGAGAATAGAATAGAATAGAATAGAATAGAATAGAATAGAATAGAATAGAATAGAATAGAATAGAATAGAATAGAATAGAATAGAATAGAATAGAATAGAATAGAATAGAATAGGTGGAATGAAGAATGGAATGGAATGGAATGGAATGGAATAGAATAGAATAGAATAGAATAGAATAGAATAGAATAGAATAGAATAGAATAGAATAGAATAGAATAGAATAGAATAGAATAGAATAGAATAGAATAGAATAGGTGGAATGAAGAATGGAATGGAATGGAATGGAATGGAATGGAATGGAATAGAATAGAATAGAATAGAATAGAATAGAATAGAATAGAATAGAATAGAATAGAATAGAATAGAATAGAATAGAATAGAATAGAATAGGTGGAATGGAATGGAATGGAATGGAATGGAATGGAATGGAATGGAATGGAATAGAATAGAATAGAATAGAATAGAATAGAATAGAATAGAATAGAATAGAATAGAATAGAATAGAATAGAATAGAATAGGGAACAGAACGGAACAGGGAAGGGAAGGGGAGAGGAGAGGAGAGGAGAGGAGGGAAGGGAAGGGAAGGGAAGGGAAGGGAAGGGAAGAGAGAACAGAAGAGAAGTGAAGAGAAGAAAATAGAAAAGAATAAGAGAGTTGGAAGGGACCTTGGAGGTCTTCTAGTCCAACCCCCTGCTTAGGCAGGAAACCCTACACCACTTCAGACAAATGGTTATCCAACCTCTTCTTAAAAACTTCCAGTGTTGGAGCATTCACAACTTCTGCAGGCAAGTTGTTCCACTAATTAATTGCTCTAACTGTCAGGAAATTTCTCCTTAGTTCTAAGTAGCTTCTCTCCTTGATGAGTTTCCACCCGTTGCTTCTTGTCCTGCCCTCAGGTGCTTTGGAGAATAGCTTGACTCCTTCTTCTTTGGGGCAGCCCCTGAGATATTGGAAGACTGCTATCACGTCACCCCTAGTCCTTCTTTTCATCAAACTTGTCATACCCAGTTCCTGCAACCGTTCTTCATATGTTCTAGCCCCCAGTCCCGTAATCCTCTTTGTTGCTCTTCTCTGCACTCTTTCCAGAGTCCCAACATCTTTTTTACATTGTGGAGACCAAAACTGGATGCAATTTACCAAGGCATTATAAAGTGGTATTAATACTTCACATGATCTTGATTTTATCCCTCTGTTAATGCAGCCTAGAACTGTGTTGACTTTTTTGGCTGCAGCAGCATATAGCTGGCTCCGATTTAAGTGATTGGAGTCTGGATAGCTCAACAGACTAAATAGTCTATTATTAACATTCAGCTGTCTGCAATTACTGTAAGTTCGAATCTCACCAGGCTCAAGGTTTGACTCGGCCTTCCATCCTTTCTAAGGTAGGTCAATTGAGGACCCAGTTTGGGGGGGGCAATAAGCTGACTTTGTATAAAATATACAAAAGTACGAAGGCGATTGCTTAACGCATTGTAAGCCGCCCTGAGTCTCCGGAGAAGGGCGGCATATAAATCTAATTTTTTTAAAAAAATTGTCCATTAGGACTCCTAGATCCCTCTCCCAGTTACTGCTATTGTCTGCAAAGAGTATAAATCCTTCCATTCTCCACCCATCCAGTCCGAGCTGAAGAAGCTCCTTGGATGAGAAGCGAAATAACTTCAAAGAAAGAAACTCCAGTTGCCTCTTGGAAAAAAAATAACATCTTCAGGACGACCCCAGAAAAACTAATGCAAACCCCGAGCTGTTTCCTTCTTATATTTTTGGAAAAGTGCTTGGGTTTGGGTGAAAGAGACGACTTCTTGAAGTCATGGAAACAGGGAAAAATCTGCATCAAGAATGCAAAGGCACAAAATTTGAGGATTTGATGTCTTTGGTGCTCTATTCTGCTGGGGGAGGGGGGGGGTTGTATCCCTGGAGCTCATCTGGGGAAGGGAGGGTGTTCTGCCCCATGGGGCACGTTGTGTGGGTCAGCAAAACTCATGGAAATTCAAGATTGTGTAAACCTGAAATCCAACAGGTTCGGACAGGTTCTGGAGAACCAGTAGCAGAAATTTTGAGTAGTTTGGAGAATCAGCAAATACCACCTCTGGCTTCCCACAGTAGTGAGGTGGAAATGGGGATTTTGCAATATCCTTCCCCCCAGGAGGCGAGGGGTGAATGGGAATTTTGCAATACCCTTCCCCCAAGAGTGAGGTGGAAATGAAGATTTTGCAATATCTTTCCCCCAAGAGTGAGGTGGAAATGGGGATTTTGCAATATCCTTCCCCCAGAAGGGGAGGGTGAATGGGAATTTTGTAATACCCTTCCCCCAAGAGTGAGGTGGAAATGGGGATTTTGCAATATCCTTCCCCCAGGAGGGGAGGGTGAATGGGAATTTTGCAATACCCTTCCCCCAAGAGTGGGGTGGAAATGGAGATTTTGCAATATCCTTCCCCCAGGAGTGGGGTGGAAATGGGGATTTTGCAATATCCTTCCCCCCAGGAATAGGGAGGGAATGGGGATTTTGCAGTATCCTTCCCCTGGAGTGAGGAGGGAATGGGGATTTTTGCAGTATCCTTCCCCTGAACTAGGTGGCTCGAGTGGCTAAGATGCTGAGCTTGTCGATCAAAAAGGTCGGCAGTTCGACGGTTCGAATCCCTAGTACAGGTCTCCTGCGTGAGTAGGGGGTTGGACTGGATGACCTCAAAGGTCCCTTCCAACTCACTGTTACTGTTACCCGGCATCCTTCCCCTGGAGTGGGGTGGGAATGGAGATTTTGCAGTATCCTTCCCCTGCCACGCCCACCAAGCCACACCCACAGGAAAAAAAAAATTGTATTTCACCACTGCTGCCAGACTCTAATCAGGGTTAACCATACGTTGTTGTTGTTGTTTTTACCGTTCGTTGACAGAAGAGCGTGGGCGGCATTCTGCTGCGGCAACCATTTTATCTTGTTTATTTTTTCCTCTATTTCCAAGCTCTTCAAATAGTCAAATTCAGGTTCGTGGCTCTGGAAAGTGCTGTAAACGTTGTACTCGCCTTGACAGTAAGGTGCATTTTTGCTCTGCAAGCAAGAAAATAACGACATTCAGGGTTTATCTCTGCCTTATAAATAAATAAAATAAATAAATAAACTTTATTGTCATTGTATGTGTATACATAGTATACTCATACAAGGAAATTTACTTGATACCCAAAGACCAGGTCCAACACACATAACAATCCTTAAACACACTCCCACCCACCACAAATTCCCCACCCCTAAACCACCCAAACATCCACACAACAGACCAAGTAATGCTGCCCAACAGCTCACTGATGGTGGCCCTTTAGTTCATTGTTGAGTGCAATTATAGCTCTGGGATAAAAACTCTTCAGAAAATGTGTGGTCCGAGTTTTAATTGTTGTGTATCTTCTGCCAGAAGGCAACAGTCCAAAAAGATGGTAAGCAGAATGGGAAGAGTCTCCGAGAATGTTATGCAACTTTCTCAAACAGCGAGATTTGAAGATGTCATCCAGGGCTGGTAGCTGGAATCCGATGATATTCTGGGCAGTTTTAATGATTCCCATAGAAAAATATATGACCAGGCTCAGGAATCGATTCTAAAACAGCGAATTGCAACTGGGGTGGAGGTGGGGAGACCTGCTCAGCGGGAAAGTGGAATTAAAATTTAGCTAAATTAGGGAGCGTAACTGTTCGAATGCAACCCATGCTTTTATAGAATAGAACTCTTTATTGGCTAAGTGTGATTGGACACACAAGGAATTTGTCTCCGATGCATACATTCTCAGTGTACATAAAAGAAAAGATACGTTTATCAAGAATCATAAGGTACAACACTTAATGATAATCATAGGGTACAAATGAGCAATCAGGAAACAATATCAATATAAATCGTAAGGATCCCAGCAACAAAGTTACAGTCATAAGTGGGGGGAGATGGGTGATAGGAAGGATGAGAAGATTAATAGTAATGCAGACTTAGTAACTAGTTTGACAGTGTGGAGGGAATTATTTGTTTAGCAGAGTGATGGCGTTAGGGGAAAAAACTGTCCTTGTGTCTAGTTGTTCTGGTGTGCAGTGCTCTATAGCATCATTTTGAAGGTAGGAATTGAAACAGTTTTTGTCCAGGATGCGAGGGGTCTGTAAATATTTTCCCAGCCCTCTTTTTGACTTGTGCAGTATACAGGTCCTCCATGGAAGGCAGGTTGGTAGCCATTGTTTTTTCTGTAGTTTTAATTATCCTCCAAAGTCCATGTCTGTCTTGTTGGGTTGCAGAGCCAAACCAGACAGTTACGGAGGTGCAGATGACAGACTCAATCATTCCTCTGTAGAACTGGATCAGCAACTCCTTGGGCAGTTCGAGCTTTTCTTTATTTCTAGGTCCGCAGATGTGTTAGAAACAGAAGTCTCGCTTCACTGATGTTGGAAGATATGATATATTCTGGATAGAGGGTGGGAGGTGGTGGGGGGGCGCGAGAGGCAGCCTGTCACGGAAGAATATTAGGGGACAGATACTCATCTGTTCAGGCCGAGTCTGAGAAATGGGGCAGCGATGGGGGTGGGTGGGAGGCCGACAGATGGCATCTCTATTTATGACTGTGCGTGGCAGAAAGTGTCCAAGCCGACACGCACGTCTTGAGACTTTCCATTGTGTACCTTGTTAGTGTGAAGTTAGTGTGTAACCCCCAATGAACGCACGCTAAGCACTGCAATGCAGCTTTTCAGCTCCGTCGAACGCATAACTTCCGGTTGGCATGAGCACAGAAATCGAGTCCTCTTACCTGCCTGACCTTGGCCCTCTCCCAGCCGATCGTGCACCTTCCTCTACCTCCCCTCTAAGCGGTGTCGTCTTGCGGATAAACACACCCAAGGACATCCTGGCTCTGCCTGGACGTTTTGATTCGGAAATGGAATTCCCTTATGTAGACTCAGAACAGGCCGACGATACAGTTTTACAGAGGGATAGTCAAATCTGTCCATTTGTACCTCTTGAATTGTCTGGTTTGGCACAGCCCCCTAACAGGAGAGGCACAGACTTCAACCGATAGTTAGGACGGCAGAAAAAAACAGTGGCAACCAGCCTGCCTTCCCTCCATCGAAGATCTGTATATTGTGCAGGTTAGAAAGAGGGCTGAGAAAATATCTACAGACCCCTCACATCCTGGACATCGACTGTTTTGACTTCTCCCTTCTGGACGCTGCTAGAGGGTGTCGCACACCAAAACAACTAGACACAAATATATGTCTTTTTTCCCCCCGTGTCCATCCCTCTGTTAAACACCTAATTCCCAACAGCACTGTCTTAGGCCTCAAGATATTTATCCATGTAGTAGTGCTGTATTGCCCTTATCCTTCTCATCTTTCTCGTCTTGTCATCTTTCCTACTATCTTCTCCTGTGAGTATTTATTATTTATTTATTTATTTTATTAGTTCGATTTATATGCCATCCTTCTCCGGAGACTCAGGGCGGCTTACGATGCATTAAGCAATAGCCTTCATACTTTTGTATATACCTGCTTAGTAGGGCTTTCGCCCCCCCTCCCACCACCCAAACGGTGTTCTTTTTTATTCAAAGTCAGCTTATTGCCTCCACAATCCGGGTCCTCATGTATCTTATGATTTATCACTTGTGGCTTGTATCTGATGATTAATGATTGCAGCTATGATTTATGACCTATCTGATTTATGACCTATCACCTTGTTGCTTGTGTGTACACTGTGAGCTTATGCACTGAAAACAAATTCCTTGTGTGTCCAATCAATACTTGGCCAATAGTGATTTCTCTTCTCTTCTCTTCTCTTCTCTTCTCTTCTCTTCTCTTCTCTTCTCTTCTCTTCTCTTCTCTTCTCTTCTCTTCCCTTCCCTTCCCTTCCCTTCCCTTCCCTTCCCTTCCCTTCCTCTTCCTCTTCCTCTTCCTCTTCCTCTTCCTCTTCCCTTCCCTCCTTCCCATCCCATCCCATCCCATCCCATCCCATCCCATCCCATCCTTCTCTTCTCTTCTCTTCTCTTCTCTTCTCTTCTCTTCTCTTCTCTTCTCTTCTCTTCTCTTCTCTTCTCTTCTCTTCTCTTCTCTTTTCCCTTCCCTTCCCTTCCCTTCCCTTCCCTTCCCTTCCCTTCCCTTCCCTTCCTCTTCCCTCCTTTCCTTTCCTTTCCTTTCCTTTCCTTTCCTTTCCTTTCCTTTCCTTCCCTTCCCTTCCTTTCCCTTCCTTTCCCTTCCTTTCCCTTCCCTTCCTCTTCCCTCCTTTCCTTTCCTTTCCTTTCCTTTCCTTTCCTTTCCTTTCCTTTCCTTTCCTTTCCTTTCCTTTCCTTTCCTTTCCTTTCCTTCCCTTCCCTTCCCTTCCCTTCCCTTCCTTTCCTTTCCTTTCCTTTCCCTTCCCTTCCCATCCCATCCCATCCCATCCCATCCCATCCCATCCTTCTCTCCTCTCCTCTCCTCTCCTCTCCTCTCCTCTCCTCTCCTCTCCTCTCCTCTCCTCTCCCTTCTCCTCTCCTATCTACTCCCCTCCCCTCCCCTCCTCTACACTACTCTACTCTATTCTACTCTACTCTATCCTACTCTACTCTACTCTACTGTACCCTAACCTACTGTATTATCTTTCAGAAAACCATCACTCACTCTCCCTGTTCTTCTGCACAATAGAGTAAGATAAAATCCATCTGGGAAAACAACAACAACAGAGGGTTGAATAAAGAGCCCCTCCTGGCTGGGACCAAAACTCTGCTCAGTGGGTCCCTCCAGGCTTCTCTGTAGATGGAATCTACAGTCACACTGAACATTAACTACAAGCCACCAAGTATCTCCAAGCTTTCATGTGTTGCTCCAGAACACCAAGATCTTCTGAAGAAGAATATGTATAGCTCCAGGCTGACATGAGGTGTCCTTGATGGTGTCTGAGCTTGGTGATTCTCTTCCAGACATTTAATGACCCTAACTAAGTAACATCATCAGTAGCAACCAAGCTTGGAGAGCACTAAAGACCTCTGGCCAAGATCTTGGCTCCAAATCTGCATTAATGGATCAGAACCCGGTCCCTTGTCCCCCCACCATCCGACTTGACATGTTCTGTACTGAAACAGTTTCTTTGTAGAGCCCTTCCTAAAATTATCCCTTCCACCTCTGCTTTTCTAGAGGTTATTCATTCGCTCCCTGGCGTAAGTCATTCTTCTGCCATCTGTGAGGGGAGCCGTTCCCTGAACTCTCAGAGCGTTGCATAAGCTCTCCTTACAAATGCAGGATCCTTTCACTGCGGGATCCCATGCCAATTCCTGCCACCCCAGCCCAATGAAAAAGAGGACGCACGGCACAACTACACCCAAACCAATCTTTGCGAGCTTTTCAAAGGAAATTGGTCAAAGGAGATATTTTTCTCTGTAAAGGATCAGCAACGAATACAACAAAAGTCATCCACTGTGAAAAACAAAACTCCCACCGAGAACAAGGAAGCAAACTCTTGGCGCTGGGTGATAGAAGAAGACGCAGGGAAAGGTTTTGGAGTAACCTGGAATTTGGGCACAGAGCTACTTGTAGTTCAACACTTCCAGAGGCAAGAGTTCCTCTGACATTACCTGGAGATGTTTATAGGGTGTGGGGGGGAAGACATACCTCGGGCTCCCTCTGGAATATCACAACACGGCCGCCTTTGTCCCCTGTGGCTAATAATTCCCCCGTCTGGTTGAATTCAATAGTTGAAATAATATCAGCTACGGAAGAAAGAAAACAAAAGAGAGAGAGAGAGAAAATTACACTGACGATGCTGGTGTCAATCAGAAATATTCTGCGCCTTTGATAAGGTCAGATAGCAACAGCAATAGCAGTTAGATTTATATACCGCTTCATAGGGCTTAGACATCCCTCTAAGCGGTTTACAGAGTCAAGCTTCTTGCCCTCAACAACCTGGATCCTCATTTTACCGACCTTGGAAGGACGGAAGGCTGAGTCAACCTTGAGCCGGTCAGGATTGAACTGCAATCGGCAGAGTCAGCCTGCAATAATGCATTCTAACCACTGCGCACCAAGGAAGGAAGGAAGGAAGGAAGGAAGGAAGGAAGGAAGGAAGGAAGGAAGGAAGGAAGGAAGGAAGGAAGGAAGGAAGGAAGGAAGGAAGGAAGGATAATGGTAGGGAAGGAAGGAAGGAAGGAAGGAAGGATGGATAATGGTAGGGAAGGAAGGAAGGAAGGAAGGAAGGAAGGAAGGAAGGAAGGAAGGAAGGAAGGAAGGAAGGAAGGAAGGATAATGGTAGGGAAGGAAGGAAGGAAGGAAGGAAGGAAGGAAGGATAATGGTAGGGAAGGAAGGAAGGAAGGAAGGAAGGAAGGAAGGAAGGAAGGAAGGAAGGAAGGAAGGAAGGATGGAAGGAAGGAAGGATAATGGTAGGGAAGGAAGGAAGGAAGGAAGGAAGGAAGGAAGGAAGGAAGGAAGGAAGGAAGGAAGGAAGGAAGGATGGATAATGGTAGGGAAGGAAGGAAGGAAGGAAGGAAGGAAGGAAGGAAGGAAGGAAGGAGGGAGGGAGGAAGGATTAGCAATAGCATTTAGATTTACATATTGTTTCACGGTGCTTTACTGTAAGCTATTTACAGAGTCAGCATATTGACTGAAACAATCTACGTCCTCATTTTACCGACCTCGGAAGGACAGAAGACTGAATCAACCTTGAGCTGGTCAGGATCAAACTGGCAGTTGGTATAGTCAGGCTGCAATACTGCATTCTAACTACTGTGCACCATGAATGATGGAAGGAAGGAAGGAAGGAAGGAAGGAAGGAAGGAAGGAAGGAAGGAAGGAAGGAAGGAAGGAAGGAAGGAAGGAAGGAAGGAAGGAAGGAAGGAAGGAAGGAAGGAAGGAAGGGACTAGCAATAGCATTTAGACTTATATACCGCTTCATTGAGCTTTACTCTAAGTGGTTTACAGAGTCAGCCTCTTGCCCCCAACAATCTGGCTCCTTGTTTTACCGACCTCAGAAGGATGGAAGGCTGAGTCAACCTTGAGCCGGTCAGGAGCGAACTGCTGAACTGCTTAGCAGTCGGCAGTCAGCAGAATTAGCCTGCAGTACTGCATTCTAACCACGCCTGCGCCACCACAGCTCAAGATACTCCACAAAGCGGAACATTAGGTGACTGACTTTCCTTCTTCTCCTCTTCTCTGGAGTAAATGCAAGGAGGGACTGCGGTGGGGCCTTATCCCAGGAGGAAGAACCACACCCCTGCAGGGCCAGCATTTTGAAAGCTCTGGCTCAGAACTCCAGCGCTCCTGATGTGGTCTCGCTGTAGATGCCAGCCAGTTCAATCCAAAACCCAACTGAGACTTTAAGACTCCACTCCATAAGACATTGCGATGGACATGTTTAAAACAAGTGCAGGTTGCATCTGATACTCCATCCATCCCAGGGGTGAAACCTACTTACCTTCCCTACCATTCGGAAGTGCACGCGTCGACCCTCTGCGTATGCGCAAATCCTTCTGCGCATGCACAGAGGGTAAAAAACAGGCTACTTCCTGGTTTTAACCAGGACCGGGCAGGTGGGCGGAGCCTCGAGCTGCCATTGGTACCGGTTCTCCGAACCACTGGCCGTCATCGCTACCGGTTCAGTCAAACCGGCCCGAACCGGGAGCATTTCACCCCTGATCCATCCTTTTGATGAGTTTGACCTCTGCCTAGGAGGGAAAGTCCCACATGAAAGAATCCACGAAGGGAAGCAGGTGAAGATTATCTTGAAGGTATATGGGAGTCCCCAGGGGTGTCTCACCTGGATACCTCCAATACCTTTGGGAGCTGAGAGTAGCTGACCCCTGGCTTAGACCACAAGAATTTAGTCCTAACGCCAGCGATGTAGAGTGGGCATCCCTCACAGATACGCCTCTTCCCAAAATGTTTGGGTAGAGAAATCTGGTGCTTTCTTCAGTAAAAATTTCACAGCCTTGCAATGAATTCAAAATTAAAAAAAAAAAATTAAAAAGAGCTATGCAGGTAGCCTTCGAGTTACGACCACCACTGAGCCCAAAACTTCTGTTGTTGTGCGAATTTTGCCCCCGTTTTACAACTTTTCTTGCCCCATGGGTTAAGTGAATCCCTGCCGTCGTTAAATTGGTAAGAAGGTCATTAAGTGAGTCAGGCTTCTCCCTTGACTTTGTCAGGAGGTCGCAAAAGGGGGTCATGTGACCTCAGGACACTGCGGCCATCATAAGTGTGAGTCAAAAGGTAGGTACGTCTTATAGTCCGGAGCGTCTTATACTCCGAAAAATACGGTATGCGTTGTATCATTCACCAGTCTTGTTAAGTAATAAGTCATAGTATTAAGCCTATTGTGACCAGATGTTTAAAAATTTTCTCCGATTTTCTGATTTTTAACAAAACAAAGCAAAACAAAAACCCCAGGTTTCAATGAGAATAATTATAATTATAACAGATATTAAGCTGCTTTGATAACCATTTTCCTGAACTGCTAACAAAAATCAGAGGTAATCCCTCACACACACAATTTCCCCAACGGGGCTAATAGCAGTCGTGAAATCCTAATTTTTTTACTACCGGTTCTGTGGGCGTGGCTTGGTGGGCATGGTGTGGCTTGGTGGGAGTGGCAGGGGAAGGATACTGCAAAATCTCCATTCCCACCCCACTCCAGGGGAAGGATACTGCAAAATCCCCATTCCTTCCCCACTCCTGGGGGAAGGATACTGCAAAATCTCTATTCCCACCCCACCCCAGGGGAAGGATACTGCAAAATCCCCATTCCTTCCCCACTCCTGGGGGAAGGATACTGCAAAATCTCCATTCCCACCCCACTCCAGGGGAAGGATACTGCAAAAATCTCCATTCCCACCCCATTCTGCGGCCAGCCAGAGGTGGTATTTGCCGGTTCTCTGAACTACTCAGAACTTCTGCTACCGGTTCTCCGATTTGCTCAAAATTTCCTCTACCGGTTCTCCAGAACCTGTCAGAACCTGCTGGATTTCACCCCTGGCTAATAGTTAGTAATTTAGAACTTAATAGTTCTAAGCAATTTCCATTTTTCTAAGCTAACACAGCCATTTTTAATATTTGGGTGCTTGAAAGGAAATTCAATTTTTTTTTTTTGTTTCAAACTAAACTATTTTCCTTCCAAATTGTAAGAAACGTTTATGTGGGAATACAGTCCAGGATAATGGGCAGTTTCTCAATGCGTTTTCATGTTACATTTGAGGCTTTCCCAAGTTTTATCTCTCCACCAGTATTTCTCCATTTTAAGATGTTGTACTTCAACTCCCAGAATTCCCCAGCCGCCATGGAGATGGCTGCAAGGCTGGCTGGGGAATTTTGGGAGTTGAAGTCCATCCACTGTCCATTGTAAAGTTGCTAAATTAGATAAGCACTGCTCTAAGTCCTATGAAAGAACTGGGATATGATGAGATAATAAACTACTATGAGAAAGATCTTGCATTAAGTCTGGATGAGAAGACTTTTAATGGTGAGAAAATTCTCCTCAGGACAAATTTGACATTTGGTACAAACAGAACTGGGCTATCGTTGGAAAACAAAAGCATTGTATTTTGAAGTCCAGAAGTGCAGAAATACGTATCTATGGAATTAAAAACAGAATTAAGTGAGGGGGCATTTGTAGAAACAACTTACCACGGCCATCTCGCCACGGCTAATTCGCCGTGGCCAACTTGCCACGGGCAACTTGCCGCAAGACACCTTGCCACGGCCAACTGACCATAGGACAAGTCGCCCCAGGACAATTCAACACTTCGATTTCATTATTTAAAATCATTAAAACTTTATTTTAATTTGTGCCATTCACAATTGTCCCTCCCTTAGCATCCTTTTTTTTTTAATGAGTCTATTCCACCATTTCTTCGACATTAGCGTAGCTCTTATCCCTCAGCGAGGTGGCCATGACGAGCTGGCCGTGATGAGTTGGCTGTGACGAGTTGTCCTAGAAACCCTTGAGAAATGTGTCCGGACTTAGGTTTATTAGATTTATTAGATTTATATACCGCCCTACTCCCGAAGGACTTCCTCAAATGCCCATTTATGCTTTCTCCACCTTGGTTGCTGAACAAGGGGAGGACGGGACTGTATGACCTCTGGCATGTCCTCAAGAGAATGGGGGAGGGGAGGGTCCTAGAACAGGCTCCCTTGGACATGAGACAGACAGACAATCAAATAGACTAGAACAGGAGTCAGCAACCCGTGGCTCTGGAGCCGCATGTGGCTCTTTCATCCCTCTGTTGCTGCTCCCTTTCACTAGTCGGCTCTACAATTGAAAGGGCTTTTGGTTAGGAGAGGTAGAGGGAAAAGGACGCCGTGCTAGGAGGAGACTCTATGGTGGAGGAATCGGACTTCCAATCGGCAGACAAAAAAGGACGCCGTGCTAGGAGGAGTCTCTATGGTGAGGGAACTGGACTTCCAATTGGCTCCAGAATTGAAGGGGTGCTTCCGTTTAGGACCTTTGCGGCTCTTTGAGTGTTTAAGGTTGCCAACCCCTGGAGCAGAATAACAGAGTTGGAAGGGACCTTGGAGGTCTTCTAGTCCAACCTCCTGCTCAGGCAGGAAACCCTATACCCGTGATGGCGAATCTATGGCAGAGGTGCCACAGGTGGCACACAGAGCCATATCGGTGGGCACGCAAGCTTATCTCCAGCACACATGCGTGAGCAAGCCAACTGATTTTCAGGCCTTCAGGGCCCACCAGAAGTCAGGAAGCACACTGTTTCCGGCCTCCGGAGAACCTCTGGGGGATGGGGAAGGCCATTTTTGCCCTCCCCAGGCACCTAGAAAGGCTCTGGAGCCTGGGGAGAGCAAAAAAACGGGCCTATTGTGCCATCACGTGCCAAAAGCGGGGGAGCACGGGCGGGGGCAGGGCGCACAGAATTATGGATGTGGGCACACGTGTGTGTGGGCTCACGTGTGTGTGGGCACACATGTGTGTGACCCCACCGCACTCCCTTCACTTTTGGCACACGATGGCAAAAAGCTTAGCCATCCCTGCCGTATATTATTTCAGATACATGGTTGTCCAGTCTCTTCTTAAAAACCTCCAGTGTTAGTACATTTAGGATGATACGTGTGAAATCAGTAAAACAGAAAAGAAACTGAAAAGAAAGTAAATATAAATAGAAAATTGGGGTTGCTCGGATACCACTTTGGAAAATATTGACTTGAAAATGAATGCAACAATGGAGAGAGAATGGAAAGAGGAGTAGAGGGATAGATAGGAGAGGAGAGGAAGGAGAGAGAAGGACAGAAGAAAGGGAAAAGGAGAGGAAGAAAGGGAGGGGAAATAAGAGTAGGATTGTTGTAAAATAAGGGATGCAACAATGGAGAGAGAACGGAAAGAGGAGGAGAGGGATAGATAGGAGAGGAGAGGAAGGAGAGAGAAGAACAGAAGAAAGGGAAAAGGAGAGGAAGAAAGGGAGGGGAAATAAGAGTAGGAGAGAAGGTTAGAAAGGGAGGTGACGGGGAGAGGAAGGGGAAGGAGAGGAGGGGAAGGAGAGGAGGAAAGAAGAAAGTAGAAGAGGATAGAAGAAGGGAGCGAAGGGAAAGAGAGGAGAAGGATTGTTGTAAAATAAGGGAGATGGAATGGTAGAAGAGCAACCCCGAGCATCCTTAAATTTTTTAGGATGAAGAATGAACTACTATGAAAGTTAAAAGAGAACATGTACGATTAGCAATGGATAAGAGACTGTACATCTAAGACATGTTTATGAGAAATAAAAATTTTAAAAAATTTCAAAAAACAACACAAAAAACTTCCAGTGTTGGAGCCTTCACAACTTCTGGAGGCAAGTAGTTCCACTGATTAATTATTCTCATTGTTAAGTCATTTCTCCTTAGTTCTAGGTTGCTTCTCTCCTTGACGAGTTTCCATCCGTTGCTTCTTGAACCTGCCCTCAGGCGCTTTGGGGAATAGCTTGACCTCTCTCCTCTTTGTGGCAATAACCCAGTTGTGGGTTTCAAAAGTTTTTACTACCGGTTCTGTGGGCGTGGCTTGGTGGGTGTGGCATGTGGGCATGGCGTGGTGGGCGTGGCAGGGAAAGGATACTGTAAAATCTCCATTCCCACCCCACTCCAGGGGAAGGATACTGTAAAATCCCCATTTCCTCCCGATCAGCTGGGACTCGGGAGGCAGAGAAGAGATGGGGGCGGGGCCAGTCAGAATTTTTACTACCGGTTCTCTGAACTACTCAAAATTTCCGCTACCGGTTCTCCAGAAGACCATTGGAAGACTGCAATCTGTCACCCCCTCCAGTCCTTCTTTTCATGAAACTGGACGTACCCAATTCGAGCCACCGTTCTTAATACGTTTCAGCCTCCGGTTCCCCCTAATTATCTTTCCTGCGGTCCCTCCGCCCAGCGGCTGGACTCCTTCCCACTCACCTCCAGAAGTGCTCTCTTCAGCAGGGGGTGGAGATTCATTGGCATGGCAGTGGAAGGAACCTTGCATGGCTGCCACCGCCCATGCTATGCCACTCCTGTGGAGAAAGAGAGGACCTCAATTTCCAGGGCTCCAAATCAGGACCTTTCATGGTCCGGGCACATCAATTGGCGCAACATCCCTCCAACCTAGGAAATGCCGATCTCCTTTCCTTGTAGAAAGGATGAGGAAAAGCTACTTCACCTACAGCTCTTGGTTTCGGCAAAACCCCTTTTATTTACACGACTGTGAATTCCTTCCATTCACAGTCAGCAAGGCCTGTCCAAACAGTCTTTCAGAGGAATATTTATCAACACAGACCTCATCTCGCTTGGAAAGCTGCCAGGTAACTAGTTTCCAAATGCAGTACAAGGCAAAACTTGGCACAGAGTCTCTTAGAGTTACAGACAGATCTTTCCACTCTTGAAATGACCAAATGAACGAACTGTTTCCTGAAAAAGCCCACTCCCCTTTCGCTCCTCTTTTGTTTCCTATGGGGGGGGGGAAATTGCCTCCAATGTGTGGGCTTTACTCCCAAGTCGACCCTCCTTTCTGAGTTGTTCTTGTCTTCTGGCAGCTCTGTGCATGCGCACACTGAGAACAGGCTCCAGCTGTTCCGCTGCCTCACTGCTGTAGCTCTCTCTCTCTGTCTCCGATGCAGAGCTCTCATCCGAGCTTTCCCCAGCCCCCAGGACTGGCCCACGTTCCTCCCCAATCTCCTCACTGTCCAACTCTGCTGCCTGTGGGCCACAACTAGGATCGAATGGCCATATCTCTCTGTATCCACTGTGTAGTGTTGGGAGAAGGAAAGGAAAAGAGGGAAAGGCCATTTTCTACCCATGATGCGTTTCCATGATGTGAGCCACAATGACTCTCAGAGAGAGTACTAATGACCAGATGACTGCAAGGAATAGAAATCCTTCCATTCCTCCCCATTCATTCAGAACTTGAAGAAGCTTCTTGGATGAGAAGCGAAATGTCTTCAAGGGAAAAACCAAGTCCACTTGCCTTTTGAAAAAGGACCTGTGGGGTTACCTCAAAAAATATGAACATATACGCATTTTCACCGCTAGTTTCAGGCTTCTTACCGCAAGGAAACGAGTAAGTACTTTATGATCATGGTAGTAATAATTCAGAAATAAAACTGTGGAACATTTTTCAACCAAGGTTGAAGGAGAGCTGGGATTCTATGAGTGTTACGTTTTGGGTTTTAATTCATTCACCACCCAGAGATTCACCAGGATTTTAAATCATCATAATACAATTAATCTGAATCAGAAAATTAGAAATGTTAACCTGTGCCAATCATGCGACAAAGGAATGTCTGTCAAATAAATGACCACTTTTAGAATTATCCACTGAAACCTTAAAACGAGTATGAAGTACATTTGACATTCCGACGAATGGAATAATCTGAAAAACCTATCCAAGTATTAAACAATGTCCACACAGTTCGGTACAAATTAGTCATTACCAATAAAGAACAAAAATACCATTGGTATGTAACAGCAATATATGTTCTCCTCCACCCACTCTGATGTTCAAAATATCCTTCCTTCTCCAATAAACCCAGCCAAATAATCCCAACATTATTAAACACTTCTAGGCTGCATTAACAGAGGGAGAGAATCAAGATCACGCAAAGTTTTAATACTATTTTTATAATGCCTTATAAGGCCACACTTGCATCCATTTTTGATCGCCGTGATGTAAAAAAGATGTAGAGACTCTGGAAAGAGTGCAGAGAAGAGCAGCAAAAAAGATTAGGGGACCAGAGGATTAAACATACGAAGAACGGTTGCAGGAACTGGGTATGTCTAGTTTAATGAAAAGAAGGACCAGGGGAGACATGATAGCAGTGTTCCCATATCTCAGGTGTTGCCCCAAAGAGGATGGGGTTCTCCAAAGCACCTGAAGGCAGGACAAGAAGCAACCTAGAATTAAGAAGAAATTTCCAGACCATGAGAACAATTAATCCGTGAGAACAATTAACAATTTGCCCCTAGATAGAAGTTTTGGATGCTTCCAACACTGGAAATTGTTAAGAAGAGATCGGGCAACCATATGTCTGAAATGCTATAGGATTTCCTGCCTGAGCAGAGGGTTGGACGAGAAGACCTCTGAGGTCCCTTTCAACTCTCGTTATTCTGTTAAATTCTGTTCAACGGGGGGAGAAAAAAAAATAAGGCCTGAGGCAGCATTTTAATTCGTGAGGTGAAAATTCCATCTGTGTAAGAAATCACCTTAACTGACAAGTTGGGAGTATGGTATTTTAAGCCAATAGCAAAAATTTAAAGAGAGAACTGATTTTATTTATTTATTTATTTATTTATTTATTTGCTTCCCGCCCCCCGCCCCCTTTCATGGCGTTGATGTTTCATCTTTTCCAAGCCTTTGGTTTAACAGGTCTCTTATTTGCATATTTATTTATTTATTTATTTATTTACTGGTTCGATTTATATGCTGCCCTTCTCCGGAGACTCAGGGCGGTTTACAATGCATATCTTTATTATTTATTTATTTATTTATTTATTTATTTATTGGTTCGATTTATATGCCGTCCTTCTCCGGAGGCTCAGGCCGGCTTACGATGCATATCTTTATTTATTTATTTATTTATTTATTTATTGGTTCGATTTATATGCCGCCCTTCTCTGGAGACTCAGGGCGGCTTACAATGCATATCTTTATTTATTTATTTATTGGTTCAATTTATATGCCGTCCTTCTCCGGAGGCTCAGGCCGGCTTACGATGCATATCTTTATTTATTTATTTATTTATTTATTTATTTATTTATTTATTTATTTATTTATTGGTTCGATTTATATGCCGCCCTTCTCTGGAGACTCAGGGCGGCTTACAATGCATATCTTTATTTATTTATTTATTTATTTATTGGTTCGATTTATATGCCGCCCTTCTCCGGAGGCTCAGGACGGCTTACGATGCATATCTTTATTTGTTTATTTATTTATTGGTTCGATTTATATGCCGTCCTTCTCCGGAGACACAGGGTGGCTTACAATGCATATCTTTATTTACTTGGTAAATGTCTGGATTATAGCAAAACATGAACTACTAATCAGGGGTGAAATCTACTTACCTTCCCTACTGCTTCGGAAGAGCACTCATCGTGAGTGTGTGCTCGCTCCGCGCATCCCATGCGCGCACGGACTCTCTGTGCATGCACAAACCCTTCTGCGCATGCGCAGAGGGTAGAAAACCAGGAAGTAACGAGGACCGGGTGGGTGGGCGGAGCCTCCTTCCGTCATCACTACCAGTTCTCCGAACCATCCTCCGCCATCACTACCAATTTAGCTGAACCGGTCCGAACTGGTAGCGTTTCACCCCTGCTACTAATGCCTTGCTATTCAAGGTGCCTTTTAGATTTTCCAGCCCAAATAAGGAAAAAGGGAAAAAAAGAAAAAGGGTAGGGAATAAACTCCGGTCTGATGAGCCTCTGAAAACAACCGAAAATTGAGGATCTAAAGGTACTCAAGAAATGCATTAGGCTAAGTGAAAATGCGTCACTTTCATCAGCTAGCCAGTCTGAACCATTTTAATGATGTGAAATCTCAGAAGATAATAGACCCGGTTTTAGCCCTGAACATGGATGCCCCTTTAACTAAGCATCAAGCAATAATTTAACCAATCAGAATGGAGCTGGAAGGGGCCTTGGAGGTCTTCTAGTCCAACCCCCTGCCGAAGTAGGAGACCCTAAACCCATGATAACGAACCTATGGCACATGTGCCACAGGTGGCACGCGGAGCCATATTGGTGGGCACGCAAGTGTTGCCCTAACTCAGATTTTCGGGCCTTCCGGGCCCACCGGAAGTTGGGAAGCAGGCTATTTCCAGCCTCCGGAGGGCCTCCAGTGGGGTGGGGAAGGCCGTTTTCGCCCTCACCAGGCTCCTAGAAAGGCTCTGGAGCCTGGGGAGAGCAAAAAACGAGCCTTCCAGTCCCACCGGTAGTTGGGAAACACGCTATTTCCAGCCTCCGGAGGGCCTCCAGTGGGGTGGGGAAGGCCGTTTTTGCCCTCCCCAGGCTCCTAGAAAGGCTCTGGAGCCTGGGGAGAGCAAAAAACAGGCCTTCCTGACGCACCAGAAGTCAGCAACTGGGCCGTTTCTGGCCTCCGGGGGGATGGGGAAGGCTGTTTTTGCCCTCCCCAGGCTTCAAGAAAGGTGTCTGGAGCCTGGGGAGGGTGAAAAACGGGCCTACTGGGCCCACTGTGCCATCGCGTGCCAAAAGCGGAGATGGAGAACCCATAACTTCTGAAGGTAACTTCTGTTCCACTGGTTAATTGTCCTCACTGTTAGGTAGTTTCCCCTTAATTCCAGGTTGCTTCTCTCCTTGATGAGTTTCCATCTATTGCTTCTTGTCGTGCCTTCTGGTGCTTTGGAAAATAACTTGACCCTTAGAGCAGTGGTGGGATTCAAATAATTTAACAACCGGTTCTCTGCCCTAATGATTTCTTCCAACAACGAATTCACCAAGCTGCTCAGAAAGTTAACAACCGGTTCTCCCGAAGTGGTGCGAACCGTCTGAATCCCACCACTGCCTTAGAGGGATTATAGGAACAAAAGTCACATCTCCGAGAAGAATTTCATCCCTTGAAAGAAAAAAAAAACACAACCTAAGGGTTTAATCAAAATTGGCCGCCAGTTCAATGAACTCCATCTCTCCTTGAACTGGGTTGAACAATTGAGCATTATATTCCTGCTGTCCCCTGGAATTAATGAGAAACTTGTTTCCTAATTAACCCCCAATTTCTAAACTTCTAAATTTACAATCTAATTAAGAAACAGGAAAGCTTCCTGCAGAGCTAATAAAAGCTAATGCAGAGGGGTGTTTTTTGCGGAATCAACTCTTATGAAAGTTCCTTGTAGGTTGAACAACCCACTGAGTGGCCAGGAGGACACAGCAAAGCTTGTCCAAGGACCACGATGGGCTTTAGCTATTCTTCATGTATAAAAGGAATTGGGTATCAATCAGATTAGATTATTTCCCATAAGGGAAGGAAGTCAATCACACATTTTATTTATAGTATAGGTTTATGGGTTGCTTTGTGTTTTTTGTGTGTATTGTGGTCCACAAGCAGCCTGCGGAGCTGGCAGCGAGTTGGACAGTGAGGAGACTGGGGAGGAACATGGGCGAGTCCTGGAGGCTGGGGAAGACCTGGATGAGGGTTCTGCATCGGAGGCAGAGATGAGGCCAAGGCCATTTGGGAGTTATGTGCGGACTCTGGAGCCTCCAGAGGCGGATAGCAGAGAGGAAGAGGAACAAGGAGGAGCCTGTTCCTAGTGCGCGCATGCACAGAGGTGCCAGAAGACAAGAGCAGCTAAAGCAAAAAGGAGGACTCAGGAGTAAGGCCAGGAGATGATTGGTCCCTCCCATAAGGCTTGAAAGAGCAGCAAAGGCTCTTGGGCTCTTTGTAGGAAAGCAACGTTGCTAAATCTGTTTTCCAGTCGGTGTCTCTTGTTTCTGAACTTCGTGGGGCTTTGCCAAGGGTGGCGAACCGGTGGTAAGAATATTGGAAACCCACTGCTGGTTGGGTTGTACGAAATACAATGTCTAGAACCAGTTCCAAAAATTCAGTCTTTACCATGTCAAAGACTTCCTTGTCATTTTTGAAAGACGGAGATCAAAACACATTGATTTTGGTCAACGGACAGTTGATTCTAATGTCACATGTATGTATTGCACGTATATGGGCAAATCACAAAATTAACTGGATGTTTAGTGAATATTTTGCACATGATGTAACAAAATGTGTAGCTAGGTGTAGAGTAACAAAGTCACGTGTCACCGTAAATAAAACTCCACAGAATGACTAGGAAATGTATTTAAATGTTGTGGCCTGTTAGTTGCTGGCCACTCCGGCAGCCGAATCGGAGGAGGAGGAGGAGGAGGTGTGGGAGTCAGGATCAGCATCAAGGCAATCTGAGAGCTCCGAGGGGCAAGAGGGAATGGAGCTGGCAGAGAGAGAGACAGAGGTGGAGCCTGGGCCGTCCATCAGCCCTCAAATGGAGAGTCAACAGCCCCCAGGTCTGGAGGTGGCCGATGAGGAAGAGGAGGAACAGCTGGGTCCAGTGCCTGATGTGCGGATGCGCAGAAGGCAGAAGAGAGGAGAGCAGTGGAACTCTATGGGCCGGTCCTTGGAATGGAAGAGCTAGTGAAGCCCAACCCTAGCTCTGGGGATAAAAGGCAGGGGACGGAGATGAATAAGTGTGGCAGACAACTATTCAACTCCCTGACGGATGGAGTTGTTAGCCTGCCGTGAGAGAGACATTTTTTGCTGGGGATGCCAGCGCTCCTAATAAAGGAATCTTTGAGTTAACTTCAGAGGGTTTGTCGTGTTTGAGGAGCTGGCTCAGAACATTAAAGATGGAGTTATCAACAGCTATTTTCACTAACTAAGCCGCAAACTGGGTTTTTTTTTTAATTTCGTTATACTTTACATTACCTAACATTTTTCATTCTCCTCCTCTGTTGATCTGCCTTAGGATTTGCAACCAGCATCTGCCTTGAAAGTTTGTACCTCCCATATAATAATAATAAAATGTATTTGTGGACCAAGGAAACACTGGAGCACTCTGAGTTTAATTATTTATGCCTTACTATTATGATTCCAGATTAACACTGAGAGTTTCAAGAACCTTTGACGTCAGCGCTTCAGTGAAAGTCAACTAAGCACATGGCCATTTCTAGATTCTGCCTGAAGCAGAGGTGGGTTCAGGAGGTTCTGACCAGTTCTGGAGAACCGGTAGCGGAAATTATGAGTAGTTCGGAGAACCGGTAGTAAAAATTCCGACTGGCCCCACCCCCATCTATTCTCTGCCTCCCAAGTCCCAGCTGATTGGGAGGAAATGGGGATTTTGCAGTAACCTTGACCTGGAGTGGGGTGGGAATGGAGATTTTACAGTATCCTTCCCCTGCCATGCCCACAAGCCACGCCCACCAAGCCATGCCACACCCACCAAGCCACACCCACAGAACCGGTAGTGAAAAAAATTGAAACCCACCACTGACCTGAAGGAATTAAAAAAAAACTCTACTTGGACCATTAAAAACAAAATTGCAATAGAACAGAATTCCATAGAAAACAATGACCAAAAACACCATCAGGGAACACCAACATGGCTGTTCTGAGCCAGCTCCCCAAACACAACAAACCCTCTGAAGTGAACTCAAAAGATTCCTTTCATTAGGAGTCCCGGCAGCCCCAGCAAATATTTTCTCTCTCACTGCAGACACTCTCCGGACACTCTCTATCTGTCCGGAAAATGAATAGTTGTCTGCCACATCTATTCATCTTCACCCCCAGACAAAGCTAGGGTGAAGCTTTGGTGGCTCTTCCATCCCAAGGACCGGCCCATGGATTTCCACTGCTCTCCTCTCCTCTGCCTTCTGCGCAGCTGCGTGTCAGGCACTGGAGTTTTATTTACCATGACAGATGACTCTACACATAACTACATTTTGTTATGGCATGTGCAAAATATTCACTAAACATCCATGCATCAGGCACTGGACCCAGCTGTTCCTCCTCTTCCTCATAGCCACCTCCAGACCTGGGGGCTGTTGACTCTCCATCTGAGGGCTGACGGACGGCCCAGGCTCCACCTCTGTCTCTCTCTCTGCCAGCTCCATTCCCTTTTCCTCCTGGGAGCTCTCACCTTGCCCTGATGCTGACTCTGACTCCCACGCCTCCTCCTCCTCCTCTGATTTGGCTGCTAGAGGGGCCGCAGCCGACCGGCCACAACACATGCCTAAAGCAACAGCTGGGTCTTCCAGACCTCCCTGAAAGATAACAAAGAAGATCCGAGACAAATCAGATTTCAAAAGGTGATGGCTCCAAAGAGATGATCCACCGCAGAGAAGGACTACTTCCAGAATCCTTACGGGAGGCCTCGTTTTACAAAAAAAGAATAATGGAGTATGTCCATTCTGTTGAGATGGGCAGAAATCATCAAAGGCAAGCTGTCCCGCAAATAATCTGGTCTTAACGCCTTATAGGATTTTCTAGGTGAAAACTGGAAGGGCATGCCCCCTGGACAGCTCCTCTTCCGGGTCGCGTCACAGACGAGCGCACTTGGTGCCGAAAAGGTTCACCGTCACTGGTATAGGGTTTCCTTCCTAAGCAGCGGGGTTGGACTCGAACCGTGATGGCAAACTTATGGCACACGTGCCAGAGGTGGCATACAGAGCCCTTTTTGTCGGCACGTGTGTTGTCGCCAGCTGCTCTTCTGGTTTCTTAAAAATGGTCTGGAAATGGCCGGAAAACGTCCAGGAAAAGGCCCCCAAAATGGCCTGAAAATGCCTCAAAAATTGGCAAAAAAACAGGCTGTTGTTAGGGCCAAAAACAGCCTGAAAACTGCCTGGAAAATGGCCTGAAAAAAGAGGCTGAAAAATGGCCTGGAAAAACAGCCTGAAAATGGCCGAAAAAACAGCCAAAAAACCAGTATGTCTGCACCAGCCAGCTTGTCTTCTGGTTTGCCGCAATCTGGCGCGCACACATACCCATGCATTCTGGTTTGGGCACTTGATGCCGAAAAGGTTCACCACCATTGGACTAGAAGACCTCCAAGCTCCCTTCCAACTCTGTGATTCTATTCTATTCTATTCAATCCCCAGGCAGCCCCCCCACACACACACACAAACAAAAGAGGTATAGAAGGTTATCAGATGTCAGCATGGATTTCTCAGGGGCAAATGGAATCTAATTTTTAAAAATCCATCTAGTGAATGTGGGAAAAAAATTAGATACACTATACCTGGATTTGGCTAAGGTGAGTTGGCCAAGGCGAGTTGGCCATGATGAGTAGGCCAAGGCGAGTTAGCCATGGGGAGTAGGCCATGGGGAGTTAGCCATGGGGAGTTGGCCATGGTGAATTGGCCAAGGTGAGTTGGCCATCATGAGCTGGCCAAGGTGAGTTGGCCATGGTGAATTGGCTAAGGTGAGTTGGCCATGGTGAATTGGCTAAGGTGAGTTGGCCATGGTGAATTGGCCAAGGCGAGTTGGCCATGGTGAGTAGGCCAGGGTGAGTTGGCCATGGTGAATTGACCAAGGTAAGTTGGCCATGGTGAGTAGGCCAGGGTGAGTTGGCTATGGTGAACAGGCCAAGGTGAGTTGGCCATGATGAGTAGGCCAAGGCGAGTTAGCCATGGGGAGTAGGCCATGGGGAGTTAGCCATGGGGAGTTGGCCATGGTGAATTGGCCAAGGTGAGTTGGCCATCATGAGCTGGCCAAGGTGAGTTGGCCATGGTGAATTGGCTAAGGTGAGTTGGCCATGGTGAATTGGCTAAGGTGAGTTGGCCATGGTGAATTGGCCAAGGCGAGCTGGCCATGGTGAGTAGGCCAGGGTGAGTTGGCCATGGTGAATTGACCAAGGTAAGTTGGCCATGGTGAGTAGGCCAAGGCGAGTTGGCCATGGTGAACAGGCCAAGGTGAGTTGGCTATGGTGAATTGGCCAAGGTGAGTTGGCCATGGTGAATTGACCAAGGTGAGTTGGCCAAGGCGACTTGGCCATGGCGAGTAGGCCATGGGGAGTTGGCCATGGGGAGTTGGCAATGGTGAATTGGCCATCGTGAGTTGGCCAAGGTGAGTTGGCCATGGTAAATTGGCCAAGGTGAGTTGGCCATGGTGAATTGGCCATGGTGAGTTGGCCAAGGCGAGTTGGCCATGGTGAGTAGGCCAAGGCGAGTTGGCCATCATTAGTTGGCCAAGGTAAGTTGGCCATGGTGAATTGGCCCAGGTAAGTTGGCCATGGGGAGTTGGCCATGGTGAGTAGGCCATGGTGAATTGGCCAAGGTGAATTGGCCAAGGTGAGTTGGCCATGGTGAGTTGACTATGGCAAGTTGGCCATGGTGAGTTGGCCGTGATGAGTGGACATAAACCCCATTGCTGGTTCTCATCCCACCGTTTGCAGAATCCAGCCACTCTGTCTTCCCTGGATGGTCCTTAAAATATTGGAAAGCTGCTCTCCTGTCTCCCCTTTACCTTCTCTTCCTTAAGTCTTTAAAGGTAGTGCTTAATCTACAACCCGTCTTCTCACAACCATTTAAAATTATGATCGATTTTTAAAAAAACTTCTTCTGACTTATCTTCAAAGTTATGTCTACTGCATCCCCCACCTGCAGTCAGGTGATCACCTGTCAAGGCATTTGACAACCAGCTTGCATTTACAATCATGGATTGCGGCATTGCACAGTCATGTCACTACAATTTTTGACTTTTTTGCCATTGTCCCACAGAAAACAGCAAAAACAACCACTGGATATGCCGTATTTGCTTAACGACAATGTGGTTCACTTAGAAGACCATGGTGACTCACTGCATGGCTCATTTCACACGCCTGGCATAGTCTTTCCACATTTCAATACAGGTAGTCCTCGATTTACAACAGTTCATTTAGTCACTGTTCAGAGTTACGACGACACTGAAAAAAAGGGAATTATGACCGTTTTTCACACTGACGACCACGTTTCTTTTTCAGGAGATAGAGGTAGGTTTTTGCAAAAACGTGGTACAGGAAGTCATCGACTTCATGGCCACAACTGAGCCCAGAATTTACGTGGGGGAGTGAGAAATCTGTTAAGTGAGTTTCGTCCTGTTTTACGACTTGTTACGGGAATTACGGCGGTGGTTAAACGGGTCACATGGTGGTTCAGCCAATCTGGCTCCGCCCCCTCTCGTGAAGCTTCTGCGCATGCACAGAGCGTTTTTGCAGCATCCCCCATGGCCCTGTGACCTACATTCGGATGCTCGACAACTAGACTCACATTTATGACGATTGCAGAGTCCTTGGGTCACGTGACCCCCTTTTGCGACCTTCTGACAAGCAAATACAATGGGGAAGCCAGATTCACTTAATGACCGGGTTACTCGCTTAACAACTGCAGTGATTCACTTAGCAACGGTGGCCAGAAAGGTCATAAAAATAGGGCAAGACTCAAACTGAACAAATGCCAGCAGAAATTTTGGGCTCAGTTGTGGTCGTGCAAGGTTGTTAAAATTGTGGAAGGGACGCAGTCGCTAAGTGGCTAAGATGCTGAGCTTGTCAATTGATAGGTCGGCAGTTCAGCGGTTCGAATCCCTAGTGCCGCGTAACGGGGTGAGCTCCCGTTCACATTAAAAAATGCAAGTAGAAAAATAGGGACCACCTTTGGTGGGAAGGGCACAACGTTCTGTGCGCCTTTGGCGTTGAGTCATGCCGGCCACATGACCACGGAGACGTCTTCGGACAGCACTGGCTCTTCGGCTTTGAAAAGGAGAGGAGACCACCCCTAGAGTCAGGAATGACTAGCACGTATGTGCAAGGGGAACCTTTACCTTTACTTTTGCGGTCGTAAATCGAGGACTACCTGTACACCCAAAAGGGACCCATTTCATTTCTTTGCATCCATCCTGAATCCAGTTCCGTCTGCGAAACACAATCGCACACGTGATTTTATTTTATTTTATTTTTTTAACCCAGTGACAACGGCAGAACTAACTGTAAAGCCCAGCTAAACGTTTCCAAGAGAGTTGCTGATGTGCTGAAGTTAAGCTTTCCAACCCGTGGCCATTTTTTCTGGAGCTTCCGGCTGCCTTTTCAAATCATCCTTTTCTCTCTGTCTTTTCTTTTTTCTTTTCTTTTTTTTTTTGCTGCTGCTGTTCTTGTGGTGGTGGTGGGTCGTGATTAATTGCGACCCACTTATGAGAAACTGCTGATTACAGTGGCACAACCCAGTCCCACCCCCAAACCCGGATAAAATTCTACCCTAATGGAAAAACAGGCGCGATTTTAATCCTGCAACCCACGTATTTATTTAGTCGTGCATTTACAATTGCTCACAGAAGCACTGAAATTCCATCTAGTCTTACGAAGCATTTCACCGTTCCAGAGAGAAAAAAAAGCAATATTATTGAGAGAGAGAGAGAGAGAGAGAGAGAGACCAAAAATGTATGGATAGAAAAACTGCTAAGCTAAGCTAAGCTCTCGAAGTAAAACGAATCCTTAGAAAACAAGATTCAAAGGCATGTTATGCCTCGTGCAATAAATCCCAGCACCTGTTCCATTTTCTTAGTGCGGTAAACCTTAAACGGACAAGGTTGACCACGGGGACCAGAAATGAGGGTGGAGATACCATTAGGAGCCGGATCACGATGGGCTGCTTCTGAGAAGGTTCCAGAAGGTGTCGAGCCAGAGGCCCAGAAAACTCTCTGGATCTGGATCTGGGAGGGGACAGAGCATTTTCTCCCCCTCCCCCCACAACACCCCGTGGGGGAAACTCGGTTGGGTGGGGGTGTTTGCAGAGAGTTTCAGAAGCTTTGCTGGTATTCTAGGCGCTTGTCAGTTCATCCTTCAAAGTCACACGAAGAGCAGGCCAGGATAAACGCCTTCTCTCTTAAACCCCGTTTTTCAATGCGGTAAGATTGTGCCCCCCCCCACCTATCCGTTTCCTCCACGTGCCAGTAAACTTGGGGAGGGCAGAGGCGACTTAAGAAAGGGCACGATTGCGGCAACTCCATGCCTCTTTTGTCAGGAGGTGAATAGTAAGGGATGGGCATGTTTTACAAGCTCGGTTGCCTTGGGAAGCTCAGGCGATATTGCTTGGACGTGAGTCATCATGGCAGCACGGAAGCTCAGCAAAATCCAAAAGGAATATATATATATATATATATAGATGGGCCCATCAGTTTGTTTAGAGGTGAATAAGGGAAGAGCTTCCCTTCAGACCAACTGCTCTCCCCCTTAATCCTGGGCTCACCGGATCACTGCAGATGGACCCTGGCTAACCCACCACCGTCCATGCCTTTCAGCTGCATCTCCAACAGGGCGCACAGCAGCTGTCCCGTCCACAATGCTTGCCCCCCCCCCCCGGCTTTTTAAAATAGGTATCATTCAGACAAGCTCCACCTAAAGGGAAAATGTCCCAGGAGAGAGCATCCAAACGTTCCCCCCTGAGAAAAGCAGAAACGATAGCTATGCCCAAACTTTGTCAGGCTTTTTCCGCCTTCCGGAACGAGCAAATGACAGTGTTTTAGGGGAACCTGGCTTCTGTCGTTATTTCAAGAGAAAGCAGCACCCCATAAATCTCCAGGTGTGTGTGGGGGGGGGGGCTGGGGATAGACTTCCTGGAGCCCTAGAGAGGAGGCTAGTTTGTGGTGCACAACATTTGCAAGGGAGAGCAACAGACAGGCCGACACCCCCTTCTCCTCCCCAGGCCGCCTCCCGCCCCTTGGATAAAAATGCTGCAACAGCTAAATTAGGCACCTGGCTTTGCTTTAAAACACAGCCAGGTTGGCCTTACCTGCGCAACCTCCCTCCCCCACCCCACCCCGCCCCCAGGGATGCAAGAGGCTCTCCTCTTTTCCACCCTCCGTCCCTCCAGGGAGGGCGGGATCCAGATGGCCAGCCTCTTTTCCCAGGGGAGCCGGCTCCGCAGGGACCCCCTGGGTGAAGTTGACCCCCCCCATCCCGCAGGTTGCGCTTTCGATATTTCCCCCCTCCCCAACCCCCCTCCCCTCCCCGGTTTCTCCCACCTTTCCTTCCTCCCTCTCTCCCACCAGCTTTTTCGCAGGCGAGAGACCGGGGGTGGGATGCAGAGGGGGGAAGAAGGAGTGGGCGCATCCTCAGCCCAATGCGCCGTTGGGATCGCTGCGCTTGGCAAAGCAGAGCGGGGGGGTTGGCGGTGGGGGGGGGATCGCGGCGAATGGGTTACCTTCAGTCACATAGTTGTGATCCCGAAGAAAGCCCTGGTTGATGTTCGGGGGGGGCTCCGTCTCCTCGCCCATTGACCGCGCCGCCGGATTACTCAGCAGCCGCAGCGGACTGGCTGACCCAGCAGAGGGAGGGCGGCGGGGGAGCGACTGCCATCGCTCAACCCAACCGGGCAGCCCTGCCCTTGGCGGCGGAGCAGGAGGAAGAGGAGGAGGAAGAAGAAGAAGAAGAGGAGGAGGAGGAGGAGGAGGACGGGCCCCGCTTCATGGAGCCGGGAGATCGGCCGAGCCGCTTTCCCGCAAGCAGCGGAGGATGCAGCTGCGCCAGCGACATCCAGAGATGCTCCAGCCTTAGCAACGGTGCCTCCTGAGAGCCCCCCTCCTCCTCCGGAGCGGAGGAGGCGTCAGGCGGACCCCCCGCAAGAGGCGGGGGGCGACGGCCAGCCCCGGCCCCTCCGCCTTTTTGGAGCAGGCAGGCCCCTCCCCGCCGGACCTGCCAGCCAACCAGCCCAGGTGGGCATGGAAAGCGGAGGAACGGATCCTTTGGGGTGGGGAAGAGAGAGGGGGGTGTAAAAAAAGAGAGATCGGGAGGATGCTGGCCGGTTCCCCTTATTTTGCCCTTGGAAGAAGATCTATCTGTCTCCTTTGTGGCTGGAATGGGCGAAGGGGTGATGAGGGCTAAGGGATCGGTGGTCCGAAATCAAGGCTCTCCCATCCTTTGGTAACTTTTCAAGACTTGTGGACTCTCAGAAGTCCACAGCCAGCCAAAAAGAGGTGCTTATTTCACAAGATCAAGGGGACTTTCTGGCCTCCTGAAAATCCACCTTTGGGGACACCGTGACTGAGAAGCTCCATAAATCAGGGAATGAAATCCAGCAGGTTCTGGAAAACCGGTGGCGGAAAATTTTGAGCAGTTCGGAGAACCGGCAAACGCCACCTCTGGCTGGCCCCAGAGTGGGGGTGGGAATGGGGATTTTGCAGTATCCTTCCCTTGGAGTGGGGTGGGAATGGAGGTTTTGCAATATCCTTCTTCCAGGAGCGGGGAAGGAATGGGGATTTTGCAGTATCTTTCCCTTGGAGTGGGGTGAGAATGGAGGTTTTGCAGTATCCTTCCCCTGCCACGCCCACCAAGCCACAACACACCACAACCACCAAGCCATGCCCACAGGATTGGTAGTAAAAAAAATTGGATTTCACCACTGCCGTAGATAAGTCCACAAGTCTTAAATAAGTTGTCAAGGTAGGACACCCCTGCCCTAAATAATTCAGTCCTATGCCGCCTGGATGTTTTTGATCAATTTCCTTCTGGGTTAAGTGGAGAAGAGCACGAAGAGGGGTCAAAGGAGGGTGGACTCCCTTTTTGTCCTCCCCCCCCCCCCACCGCCCCAGCTAATGTCCAGAAAAAGGGTTGCCCGGCTGTTGCTTCACCTGGTCACACCTGATTCATCTTCTCAGCCTCCATGGAGCCACCTGGAGTAGCAGCAGGAGAGTTGGCACAAGAGTAAGGGGGCTCAGTAGCTCACGCAGCCCCCCACCCCCAGCAAAGCAGGAGCACTGCCACCAGAGGCCCAGTTGGAGTTGAGGTTGCTGAGGCATGACTGCAAGAGCGAAGCTAGGCTGGTCTCCTTTCCTCTCGGAATAACAGAGTTGGAGGAAACCTTAGAGGTCTTCCAGTCCAACCCCCTCCTCAAAACAGGAGACCCTAGCATTTCAGACAAGTGGCTGTCGGTCTGCTCTTAAAAACCTTCAGTGATGAAGGACCCACAAATTCTGAAGGCAACTTCTGTTCCACAGTTCACACCGTCAGGAAATTTCTCCTTAGTTTTGGTTGCTTCTTTCCTCGATTAGTTTATCTCCATCGTCTTGCCTTCAGGTGCTTTAGAGAATAGAATCATAGAATAATAGAGTGGGAAGGGTCCCCGGAGGTCTTCTAGTCCAGCCTCCTGCTTGAGCAGGAGAGCCTATACCATTTCAGACCAATGGCTGTCCAGTCTCTTCTTGAAAGCCTCCAGTGATGGAGCACTCATAACTTCTGACGGCAAGCTATTCCATCTGTTGATTGGTCTCACTGTTAGGAAATTTATCCTGAGTTCCAGGTTGTTTCTCTGCTTGGTTACTTTCATTCCATTGTTTCTTGTTTTGGTGCTTTGGAAAAAAGTTTGACCCTCTCGCCTTTGTAGGAGCTTCTGAAATATTGGAATACTGGTATCATGTTTTCTCTAATCCTTCTTTTCTTTAGACTAGACCAGGGGTTAGCAACCTGTGGCTCAGGAGCCAGATGTGGCTCTTTCACCCCTCCCTGTCACTCAAAATATGTGTCACAACTGCCAATGTGTGACACTCGTCAGCACACAATTTATTGAGCTTTTCAACGCCCCAGTAGGCCAACCATGGATAAATCCAAGAAAAGAAAAGTTTCAGAAGGAAACAAAGTTTAATTCAACTACATATGCTAGTTTTGTGGCCGCTCAAGAAATAGTCAGGCACGGGAAGGGTTTTGTGGCTCCCGGTGTTTTCTTTTCTGTGGGAAACGGGTCCAAATGGCTCTTTTGAGTGTTTAAGGTTGTAGACCCCTGGACTAGACATACCCATTTCCTGCAACCATTCTTCGTACGTTAAGTTGACCTCTTCTTCTTTGTGGCAGACCCTCAAATATTGGAACATTGCTATCATGTTACCCCTCGTCCTTTTCTTCCTTAGACTACACATACCCAATTCTTGCTACTGTTTTTTGTAGGTATTAGCCTCTGGCCCCCTAATCATCTTTGCTGCTCTTTCTAGCATCTCAACATCTTTTTTATATCGTGGCAACCAAAACAGGATGCAATACTCCAAGAATCCTCACACTAAGGTCTCACTTCTGCTTGAAGAGGGAAGATGTTCAGTCTAAGCAGGGTGGGCCTTTGGCAGATTCTCACTGGAGGGATGGGGACAGGCCCTGGCTGCCAGGGGAAGCCAAGTTTGTTTCAAGGACATCATAGATAGACAGGTATGGTGAGATTTGCAGCCACGGCTATCCTGCTGCTTCAGAAAGAACTGTTTCCAAGTTTTCTCTCTCTCTCTCTCTCTCTCTCTCTCTCTCTCTCTCTCTCTCTCTCTCTCTCTCTCTCTCCCTCCCTCCCTCCCTCCCTCCCTCCCTCCCTCTCTCTCTCTCTCTCTCTCTCTCTCTCTCTCACCTTTAGCTTAGCTGGTGTTCCAGATTTATGAAGATGTTTCCAGTGTCTTTCTCCCCACTTGGAACTGAACCCAGATGGACATTTTTTCCAACAGTATGCACGATCAAGTTCTTTTCAGTGGTTCTGGATCCTCTCTCTCCCTCTCTCTCTCTCTCTCCCTTTGCATACCCATGGAAGTATACAGGCCTTTGCTCTAGAGACAACTAGGCTGCAATTTTATTTCGTTGCAAAAAGAAACTCAAAATGCTAAAAGCATTTTTATTCTGTTCTTCATTAGTTCCTAAGGAAGCCATTATAGGAGAAGATTCATGTTTGTCTGGGGTGGAAAAAGATCAGGAATCTTTTAACACCTTTTCCAACTAACCAGATTTATGAAAAGGCAGCAGCTTTCATGGTCCTGGATTCTGGACAGTAAGAAGCAGGGCTGAAAAAGTACATCTACCAGATGCTGGAGAAAGGAAAGGAATATTCTTCTTCACACACTCTCCATTATCTCCTCCCATTTCCTTTTTCTGCACTGTGAAATTTTTCCTGTAGCTTTGGAACATTTTCTCAATAAATAAAAAAGCATGATGTTTTTGACTCGTTTGCTGAATTGGGACCTCTTTATCTTCTTTTAGGGTTGTGTGGGGACGAGATCACGTTTTAATTTATATTTATGCAGGAATATTGAAAGTGCAAGTTTCAGCACCACTTGTCGCTTTGTACATGCTAATTGCTGCAAGGATATTATATGTGCTTATTATTGAAAAGGATGTCCTGTTTTCTTTATGGGAGAAGGGTTAGCCAATTTGTGTGATTATTTGGATTTTTGTAAGCCGCCCAGAATCACCTATGTGTGAGATGGGAGGCTACATAAATTTAATAAATAAGATTTTTGATGCCCAAAATAACTTTGTATCTTGTTGCCGTTTTTTAAAGTGCAAATTTATACTTTTATAGGTTATTAGAACAAGAACAGATTGTCCATTTACACTCAATCTACTATAGCTTTTAATGTTATATCATTATTTTTACCCTATTGGACTCTTGTCGATATTTAATTCTACTTAAAGCTAAATTGGTTAAATTCTGGATGACTGGAAGAGGGGATGTCCCCCATCATTAAATAGGGTTTTGAAACTAGGGTAGTCACAGACCTTCCCATCTGATAAATGTCCAAATCAGATTCCAAAGCAATCAATGCAGTGGCGGTGGTGGGAGGCTCCGCCCACCCATCCGGATGTCTCCGCACATGCCCATGAGCGAACCGGTAGCGACGGGATTTGAATCCCACTACTGAATCAATACCCATGATTAAATATATTTATTGACATAGTGTTTGCCTATAAATAAGTGTTTTGTGAGTCCCTTGGACTGCAAGGCCATCAAACCGGTCAGTCCTAGAGGAGATCAACCTTGACTGCTCTTTAGAAGGCCAGATCCTGAAGAGGAAACTCAAATACTTTGGCCACCTAATGAGAAGGAAGGACTCCCTGGAGAAGAACCTAATGCTGGGAAAGATTGAGGGCAAAAGAAGAAGGGGAAAGGAGAGAACGAGGTGGCTGGATGAAGTCACTGAAGCGGTCGGCGTGAGCTTAAATAGACTCCAGAGGATGGTAGAGGACAGGAAGGCCTGGAGGAAAGTTGTCCATGAGGTCGCAATGGATCGGACAGAACTTCGCAACTAACAAGAAGAAGAAGAAGTGATTTGTATATATGTTTTGGTGGGGTTTTTTTGCAGTCTTTTGTTTTTCTTCTTTTACAATTTTGTGCGGGTTCTTTCTTTTTTTTTGTTGCAATTTTAAAAAATCTTTTAAAAATAAAATACAGTGTGATGCCCATTTGGGAGGGGGGGTGTAACCACAACCACCACAGCAACTACTGGCCAATAACCAGAGATCATAATGGGCTGGTTAAAAGCAACTCCACCAAATTAATCTGGATCAGGCAGCTTTCTTAATAGACTGGGGGTACGCAAGTGATGTATAGGTAGTCCTCGATTTACGACTGCAATGGAACACATTTCTGTTGTTGAGAAGGATTTGTTCTGGGAGTTTTGCCCCCATTTTATGACCTTCCCCCAGTTGTTAAGTGAATGACTGCAGTCAATAAGTCAGTAACCCGGTGGTGAAGCGAATCGGGCTTCCCCAAACTTTGCTTGTCAGGGGGTCGCAAAAAGAGGATCACATAAATCCCAGGGCACTGCAACAGTCATAAATATGAACCCGTTGCCATGCAGGTGAATTTTGATCACATGATTACCGCCGTTGTTAAATGAGTAACTCAGTTGTTAAATGCAACTGGTCTCCTCATTGGCTTTGCTTGTCAGATCACCAAAGCGATCACGTGACCCTGAGACACTGCGAAAAATAAGGACGAGTCAGTTGTCAACATTTGAATGTAAATCCCATTGAATTTTGATCACGGGACCACCGCCGTTGTTCAACGAGTAACACAGTTGTTAAGTGCATCTGGTTTCTCATTGGCTTTACTCAAGATCTCCAAAGGCGATCACGTGATCCTGGATTACTGCGTCCTTTGTAAGTACCAGTCGTCAACATTTGAATGTAAATCTCATTGAATTTTGATCACGGGACCACCGCCGTTGTTCAACGAGTAACTCAGTTGTTAAGTGCATCTGGTTTCCTCATTGGCTTTACTCAAGATCGCCAAAGGCAATCATGTGACCCCGGGATGTGTACGTCCATCGTATGTACGAGCCAGTTGTCAACATTTGACTGTAAACCCTTGAATTTTGATCACATGACCACCGCCGTTGTTCAACGAGTAACTCAGTCATTAAGTGCATCTGGTTTCCTCATTGGCTTTGCTCGTCAAGATCGCCAAAGGCGATCACGTGACCCCGAGACAAGGCGACCATCGTAAGGACGACTTCAGTTGTCAACATTTGAATGTAAATCATTGTGATGGGATGCCGCAAACCATCGGTCATTAAGTGTGTGGGAAAAAAAACCCATCCCTCAGTCACTTTTGCACGGTGCCACCGCTGCAACTTCGGAACCGTCACTAAAGGAAGTGCTGTTAAGTCGAGGACTAATTTTGGTTTATTTTGACCGGTCAGGAGAACGGGGATGGCGAAAGGGGCCGATTTGGAGGTTCCTGAGGGGAAGGAGATCCCTCAGTTCCCTCAGTTCCAGACGGTTCGACCGCCTGACTGAGAAGCTGAAGGGAAAAATCTCCTTCATCCCACCTCCCCTCTTCTCCTTCCCCCTCTCCTGGTCCGGTTGGAAGGAGGACCGCGCCTGGGAGGCTCTCCTGCCGGAGAATCTCCGCCTGACAGACCGCGAAGGAGAGAGAGACCCTCACGGCCTGGCAGCCATGCCCAAATGTGAGGCCCTCAGGGCTGCGCCTCAGCCCCGCTCTTTTTTTTTTTAACAGAGGGGCGTGGCCTACACATAGTGGGCGTGGCCCTGGCAGAGGGAGACAGAGCGCGAGAGAGAGAGAATCGTCCTATCAGCGCCTTCCTTGCTGGCTGGGCGCCGCCGTCCAATGGCTGCCGCGCTCTTTGGCCTGCAGACCTGCCAGCCGCGCCCGCGGAGGCGGAGGAGGGCGGGACCGCCGGAGCAGCCTCGACTCGCCTGGGCCGCCGCTGCCGCCGCCGCTTCTCCGCGCCAGGTGAGCCGCTGCCCGTTCCCGTTCCTCCTTTACCTCCTTCCCCTCAACCGCCGCCGGTAAGGCCGTGAGGAAAGCGGGCGGCTCTTCCGAGGCCCTCAGCCGTTGCTCGCCGGTTTGTGTGGGGAGGGGTCGTCGGATGGAGAGGCCTCGATGTGGATTTTTTTTCCTCAGGGACGGTTTTTTTTCCCCTCAGGGGGCGTTTTCCTGAGGGAGAATGGCGGGGGGGGGGCAAGGCGAGGAGGAGGGGGAGGGAAAGACCCCCCCTCAGTCTTTGCTGCCCCGGGGCATTCTGGGAGTTGGAGTCCGCATCTCTGCCAAAGGCAACCCTGGGGTTGGGAGATGCTGGCCCGGAGGAAAGGAAGGAGGGAGGGAAAAAAGAGGAATGGCTTGGAAGAGGCCCGTTGGAGGAGGGGGCGATTCATCCTCCGTTAAATCCGTTGGAAATGCACATCATAGCATAGCCCATAGGCTTATATAGGCTTTTAGCCTTATATATATATAAATACCTTCTATAGACTTTTAGTCTTATATATAAATATCTTCTATAGACTTTCAGCCTCAGATATAAATACCTTCTATGGACTTAGTCTTATATATATATAAATACCTTCTATAGACTTTTAGTCATATATATAAATATCTTCTATAGAATTTCAGCCTCAGATATAAATACCTTCTATGGACTTAGTCTTATATATATATAAATACCTTCTATGGACTTTCAGCCTCAGATATAAATACCTTCTATGGACTTAGTCTTATATATATATATATAAATACCTTATATAGACTTTTAGTCTTATATATACTGTATTTTCCTGCGTATAAGACTACTTTCTAACACACAAAAATCTTCTCAAAAGTCGGGGGTCGTCTTATACGCCGGGTCTCATTCTCCTGTAACCAGGCAGATCAGCCCATAAGGCTCTGACAAGCCTTAAATGGCTCTGAGGAGGGTCGCCTTATACGCCCAGTCGTCTTATACGCCAGAAAATACGGTATATAAATACCTTCTGTAGACTTTTAGTCTTATATATAGATCTATATAAAAATACCTTCTATAGACTTTTAGTCTTATATATATAAATACCTTCTGTAGACTTTTAGTCTTATATATATATATAAATACCTTCTATAGACTTTCAGCCTCATATATAAATACCTTCTATAGACTTTTAGTCTTATATATATAAATACCTTCTATAGACTTTCAGCCTCATATATAAATACCTTCTATAGACTTTTAGTCATATATATATATATATATCTTCCATAGACTTTTAGTCTTATATATAACATATCTTATATAGACTTTTAGCCTCATATATAAATACCTTATATAGACTTTTAGCTTATATATAAAATATCTAAAATAGACTTTTAGCTTATATATAAAATATCTAAAATAGTCTTAGCTTATAGCCTTATATATAAATATCTTATATAGACCTTTAGCTTGTACATGTACATCATGTATACAATGAAATTGGTTTTAGCCTCAGTGGTGCAATCCATGACAAAAAATATAAACAACATAAGCAGTATAAAGAATAATACAAGCCTTATATATAAATAGCTCATATAGACTTTTAATTTATATAGACTAATATATACATATCTTATATAGACTTTTAGCTTATATAGACTTTTAGCCATATAGACTTTTAGTCTTATATATAAGTACCTTATATAGACTTTTACCTTATATAGACTTTAAGTATAGTATAGCCTTTATTGTCATTGTACATCATGTATACAACAAAATTGGTTTTAGCTTCACTGGTGCAATCCATGACCAAAAAATACGAACAACATAAATAGTATAAAGAATAATCTCTATGCAAGTAATTAAGGGGTGGGGGGGAAAGCCTTATATATAAAAATCTTATATAGACTTTTAGCTTATTTAGACCTTTAGTCTTATATATAAATTAGCTCAGTAGAAGTGCCCGTTCTTTCCAAATCTGCGTGGGCTACCAAGATCTCTACCAAATGATTGATTTATATGTATGTGTGTTTTCTCCTTACAAGATTTGAAATCTCCCATCTGTCTGACTTTTTAACTAGGGTGGAGGGGATGGGATTGGCCAACCGCATTTTGTTTTATTTTATTTAGTTTAGTTTAGCCGTCTTGTCTCTCTTCTTTTTTAGTTAGGGAGTTGAGTTGGACCTTCTCCATTTTGTCCTGAATTAGGATTTTGCTCTCTTTTAGGATCCTGTTGCAGGATTAGGGTCCATTGTAACAGAAGACTAGTATAGACCTTGATCTGGTGCTTGGACTGTTATTTTCAGCATGATTGTTGTCTTTCAAATGAGCCAGGAAAGCTTTCCAAATTGCTAGATCCTCAATTGATGTCCTAAGGCAAAGTTGTTAGAATGCAGTACTGTAAGCTACTTCGGCTGCCTGCTGGCTGCCTGCAATTTAGCAGTTCAAATCTCACCAGGCTCAAAGTTGACTTAGCCTTCCATCCTTCTGATGGGGGTAATATGAGGACCCAGATTGTCAGGGAACATATACTGACTCTGTAAACATCTTAGAGAGGGCTGTAAAGCCCTGTGAAGCGGTATATAAGTCAAAGTGCTATTGTTGTTGCTAGCTTGCTTCCTCTCCTCTCTCCCTCCCTTGCCATGGTGGCATAGTGGTTAGGATGCAGTATTGCCGGTTAACTCTGCCCTTTGCCATCAATCCTGACCAGATCAGACTTCCATCCTCCAAGGTGGGTAAAATGAGGACCCAGATTGTTGGGGGCAAGAGGCAGACTCTGTAAACAGCTTAGAGGGGGCTGTAAAAGCACTGTGAAGTGGTATATAAGTCTAAATGCTATTGCTGTTATTCTTATCCTCTGGTTATATATTAGCAATAGAACTTAGACTTATATATTGCTTCACGATGCTTTACACCCATCTATAACCAGTTTACAGAGTCAGCCACTTGCCCCCAACAATCTGGCTCCTCACTTTACTGACCTCAGAAGGACGGAATCTTGAGTCGGTCAGGATCGAACTCCTAGTAGTGGGCAAAGTTAGCCTGCAATGCTGCATTCTAACTATTGTGCCACCACGGCTCTTGCTGTGCAATAACTTTTATTACCTTACTTGTTTTCTGGCAAACTCATTGGTCCTGGGGAACTCTAAACATTTATCTTGTGTTTTTTGCCCTTGCCTTTTCTGATGGGTATGACTTTTGCTGGTCTTTTTTCTGGACTGAATATGGGTAGTCCTCAAGTTACAACAGTTCATTTAGTGACCGTTTGAAGCTACAACGGCACTGAAAAAAGTGACTTAGGACCATTTTTCACACTTATGACCGTTGCAACCTTCACATGGTCACATGATTTACAATCGGATGCTTGACAGAATGGTTCATATTTATGACGTTTGCAGTGTCCCGGTATCATGCCATCATATTTTGTGATATGTCCCGGTATCATGACATCATATTTATGACAAGCAAAGTCAAGGGGGAAGCCAGATTCACTTAACGATGTAACTAATTGAATAATGGCATATTCACTTAACAAATGTAGCAAGAAAAGTCATCAAATGGGGTAAAATTCACTTAACAAGTTTCTCACTTGGCAGCATAAATTCTGGGCTCAATTGTGATCATAAATTGAGGACTTCCTGTGGCCTGTTCGGTACAAAATGTTCTGGAATGAGTGGTTGCCACGTAGGAAAAGTAATTGCAGTATATCTTCCCTGGTTTTCCTAGAGTAGATGCCGGAGCAGAACTGATATAGACCTTCTGACATTTAGGGAATTAATGCTGTGTCTGTATCAGTGGTTTGTGATTGGCTATCTCCCGGTGGTGACTTAGCACTTAAGGGCTGTCAAACGTACATCGTTGATGCTCTGGGCATAACAAGTGGGGCTGTCTGGCATTGCCTCATCTGCCTTCTTGATGTAAATCGTTTCTGTGAATTAGCATAAGCTGTATTGGTCTGCTGTTTAAATTAAATTAACAGCTGAATGTGAAAAACAAAGCAGAAAACACATCATGTTCCTAGCTCAGAAAGAAGAAAAGGCAGACTGGGAACATTCTGCCTGTTTGCTGCATAGAGCAGTATCTCTCAATCCTGGCAAGTTTTAAGATGTGTGGACTTACCTCCCAAATGATGACTGTGTCATGACTGGATCCCCTGGCCTGAGGATACCCACAATGGATAGAAGGTTGGTCTAGAAGATCTCCAAGATCTCTTGGACTAGAAGGAATGCACATTCCCTTTTTTCTAGAAGACTCTGCAAAGATAGGAGTTGAATAGTTCTGCTTTTTCATTGTTACCTGATAGGTTTTTGCCATCTCTGTCTAGCTGTTTGCTTTTTTTCGAGTATTTCCAAAAATGCACATCTCAGAAATGATTTGAAAGAAGTACTGTGGATGTTAGACAAACATAACACATCCCTGCTACTCACTATATCTTTGTCCCTGCCTATCCCTCTCACGTTCTCCTTGGCTATCTTTTTTTCCTCCAACCTCATTAAATTCATTACAAAGCCCTCCAGACTGAAGCTTGTCATGCTTTGATCTCATCCATCATCTTCTCTGATGTTCTGGAGCACCTCGTTGCACCTCAGCAGTCATTAATTCTCACAAGTTTGCGAGAGAGTTCCGTTGTTTTGCAAAGTGGCATCAGTATCCACCCCCCAGTTTTTAAAATGATTGATTAAACTGCATGGAATGTAGGTTAAATCAGCTTCAGGGGTTATCAAGTAATCCTAAAGTTTTAAAACAGTTTGGTTTTAAACTGTTTTAAAGTGGTTTCCTACTTATAGCTATATTTAAAACTTTTTAAAAAATTATTATTTGGAAGCCTGTAAACAAGATCCAGCCGCACAGAATCACTATGGATAGGAAGATGGTTGGCATATAAATTTAATAAATAGGAACCAGGGGGTGGCACAGCGGTTAGAATGCAGTATTGCAGGCTACCTCTGCCGACTGCCAGCAGTTCAATCCTGACCGCTCAAAATTGTCTTAGCCTTCCGTCCTCTTGAGGTCGGTAAAATGAGAACCCAGATTGTTGGGGCAAGATGATAACTCTGTAAACTGCTTAGAGAGGGCTGTAAAGCATTGTGAAGCGGTTTACAAGTCTAAATGCTACTGTTATTACTATTAATAAATCTAGGATGATTGCAGAAGTTCTGGCTTCCCAATAGTTATATTCCAGCTTGAGCCGGTGAGATTTGATCTGCTGATCTTCTGAACTAGCAGTCAGCTGAAGTAGCTGCAGTATTCGAGCTGAGGTGGTACAGTGGTTAGAGTGCTGTACTGCAGCTTCTTCAGCTGACTGCTAGTTCAGCAGATCAGTGGATCAAATCTCACTGGCTCAAGGTTGACTCAGCCTCCCATCCTTCCGAGGTGGGTAAAATGAGGACCCAGATTGTTGGGGGCAATATGCTATTTAATATACTGTTGATTGTTGTAAGCCGCCCAGAGTCCTTGGAAAGTGGGCGGCATAGAAATGTGATTAATAAATAAATAATACTGCACCCTAATCACTGCGCCACCTCAGCTCATAATTCCATTGAAAAATTTCATTTATCTCATTGAAAAAGGGATAACATAGGAAAGCTAGACGTATGAAGTCCCAAATGCTATGAATGAGGCAAGAACATTTTAAAATAAGTATCTGGAGACACCTAATAGGCCTAAATATAATGTGTTGAGACATATGTGTGTATACTGTATGTTATAATTTAACGTGTATATGTTAATGGTGTCTAGACAAAAATTCATCCTTCTCTCTCTTCTTTAGGCCATTAAATGTATACCCCTTATGTCTGTCTGTAAGCATTGGTGCCCTGATACGATATTATAGATTTCTACCCTATGATAACCTTACTTATGACGGATTAATTTAAACCCAGGCTGAGATAATAAAATACGGTGGATTGCAACTGCAGCATTTAAAAAGCAATAATCGATCGAATTTCAAGAGTTAATTCTTTTTCTCAAAATTGATGCAAGATGAAGCTTTTACTGCCAATCCTTCAGGCAGGGTAGACCAACTTAGAAACAAATCCCTGACAAGCTAGAGCCCTCCTTTCTCAAGCGAAGAAGAAATTGGCATAGTGGCACTGGGCAAAGCCTGTGGTGCTATACCTCTCTCCCTCTTCTGCCCAGTGAGCCTGGGAGGGCCCTGCTTGGCTGGCTTCCAAATGCTATCCAGTTCCCCAAGATTTCTGGTGGATGGGGGTGTGTTTGGGGATTGTTATGTGTGCTGGACCTGGTCTTTGGGTGTTAAAGTGAATTTCATTGTATAGGTATACTGTGTATACACATACAAAGACAAAGTTATTATTAATATTTAAGGAAGGTGTTCAGCTCTCTTTACCTACACAACCTGTAACCTACCTTTTCCCATCACGGTCATCTCTCTCCCTTGTGGTCTGCAGTTGCTCATATGATGGATGTAATGAACACAAGTTTGCCAGCATCTTGTGTTAGGCTTCGCAGGATCTTTCTGGCCACTCGGAGGAGAGACCCGCAGGAAACCTCTTGTAGGCTAGAAGGGGGTTGAAAGGATGCAAGGAAAATATATGTATGGTTGCCAAGAAAACAGCATGAAAAATTCATCCACACGGTCCTGGGCAGCTGAGCTTATCTTCAATTGGACACCCAAATCCTCATTCATTTCTGCTCATTTAGAGTCAAAGGTTTGGAAACGGCCTTCCTGCGCTCCTGCTTTTATGGCTGAAATTGAGCAAAGCCAACGTTTTTAAGTCTGTTCTTTGCAGAGGTGAAGCATTTGGGGAGTTCCTGGGCTCTGGGTATATATCTGGTCCCTCCCTTCAGTATCTTCAGCCAAAATTTACTAGCCAGGTTTCAATTTTCTTTCTAGGAAAGTGGCTCACTTAGAGCACAGTGGTGCAGTCTCTTAACATTTTTACATTTTGGTATACCAAAATGGCCTTGCGTAGGAAAAAAAAAAAGTTTCTAAAGAAGGTGTGCCAGATAACAGCCGTTAATAATATAAACCTGCAAGGCCAAGTGGAACAGGGGTAGTCCCTCCCCTTGGTTTACAGAGGAAAAAGTCACACAGTCTTAAAGTAAACGGTCTGCTTAATTCAGGGAAAAATATCCTACAAATACGGGACATGTTTGTTCCTCCACCCAGACCATCAAGTATGGTTTGCCCGCACCTTCTTGGAATTCTTCTTTCTATTTAAAGTCCATTCAGGGGCGACGAGGGCACCACCATCCCTTTCAAACCTCCAAAGGTAAAAGCTGTAACGATTGCTTTCATGAAAAGGTTTCCTTTTTTCCCTACTTTTAAAGAGTTGCACGGAGGATAGGTCTTGTACAGATCCGTGTAAAAACATCTGCATTTTGCTCAGTTGAACTCTTCTTTCCCTTTGTCGAGCTCTTGAATTTACGACTTCTGTTGGCCTCCGTTCAGGGTGGGGTGTTTTTTTTTTTTTGACAGCGTTTCAAGAGATGGAAAGAGAATACTAATGCGCTCCGTGCAAAACAATTCATTCTATCTAAACACTTGGGTGCGTCGGCCACATGCTGCAGAAGCGTTCCAGGCTGTTCTCTCCTGCCTTTGCCTTCAAATTGGACTTCTCTGTGCCAGTACCCAAAAGAGGTCACTCTTCAGCCCCAGCTTCGTTGAGGCAGCGGGGTTCAAAGAAAATCTAAACGGCTACGGAGGGGCAGAGGACCCTGGCAGGGAGCCAAAACTGCTCTGCTCTTAACTTTGGACTCCTGGAGTGCTGCTGTTTCTTGGCCATTTTTAGTGGCTTTTCCCAGCCCTGTTGATCTTCATTTACGTTCCTCTAGACTTCTGGTTGAGACCCCAAGGAAGTGTCTGCATAGCTGTCTATGGAGATTCTCAGTCACCCAGGTCCTGGTTTTCCCAATGGTGGTTTTTTTTTTCCAAGAGGCAACTGGACTTTTGTGTTTTTTTCTTTTGAAGACATTTCCCTTCTCGTCCAAGAAGCTTCTTCAACTCCGACTGGATGGTGGGGAATAGAAGGATGTATGCTCCTTGCAGTCAGTTGGGTCATTTGCATTCTTTTAGAGAGTCCTTCAGGCCACTTGGAGGTTTATCCAAGTGGCCTGATAAGAGGGATATTCCTCCCTCTCTGTTGAGAGAGGCTGTTCAATTTTGACGTAGATGGCCTTCTTGACAGCTGGTATGAAGAGGGATCAAAGAAGCCATCTATGTCATAACTGCCCTCTCTCAAAAGAGGGGGAGGGATACGACATCATCTACCTCCAATCTACAGTACAGATCCTTTCAGCAGTTCCAAGAAGGTGCCAAACCCATTTGCACCACTCAGGTGACCCTGAGGACACAGATAAACCTCCAAGGGGCCTCTAAGAAAGGTTGCAAATGACCAGCTGTCTGCAAGGAGTATAAATTCTTCTATTCCCCACCATCCAGTCGGAGCTGAAGAAGCTTCTTGGATGAGAAGCAAAACATCTTCAACACCACCACCACCCCCGAAAGTCCTTTCTGCATTGCTGGCAATTCAGAGGGAAAGGAGGATGCGGGGGGTGGGGGGTGGGGGGGGGCTTGACTGGTCTTGGCTGCATTTTCCTGGGACCTGGCCAGGTGCAGCTTTCCTCCCTCTGCTTTTAAACAGAGAGCCCCCAGGGTTGGCAGGAAGCCTCGGGTGGAGACCTGGTCCAGGATTTCCTGCAGAAAATAGACAGTCACCTCCATTCATCAACGGGCTGGGAGTTGGCCTCCCGGCAGAGCCGATACAAAAAACACAGATATCTACTGCAAACCCACGGAAAGATCTGGAAATCCATAAAAGTCATGAGAATTGAGGTGGATTATCCGTGCAGGAAATCTATATCAGGTCATCCTCGACTTAACGGTCACAATTGAGGCCAAAATTTCTGTTGCTAGGTGCGGCAGTTCTTCAGTGAATTTTGCCCTATTTTACTACCTTCCTTGCCACAGTTGTTAAGTGAATCACTGTAATGGTTATGTTAAGCGAATCCGTCTTCAACAGTGACTTCTCTTCCAAGAAGGCCACAAAAAGGGGATCACGTGACCCCCCCCCCCCCCCCGGGAGGCTGCAACCGTCATCGACGTGAGTCAGTTGCTAAGTGTCTGAATTTTTGAACATGTGAGTATGGGGATGCTGCAACGGTCATAATATGAAAAACGGTCATAAGTCGCTTTTTTCAATGCTGTTGTAACTTTCAGTGGTCACTAAACTAGTGTAAGTCAAGGTGGAATCCTTAAAACTCTGGGAATTTTCTTTTTGAGTTTTTGTGACTGTATGAAAAAATATAAAATGTGATTGATGAAAATTAACTGGTTGTCAGTGAGATTTAACTCCTTTTTAAATACAGCTAGCTCTCGACTTAGAGCCGTTGTAAATGCTTACTTTTTTAAAAAAAAATTGATTTATATGCCGCCCTTCTCCGGAGACTCAGGGCGGCTTACAATGAGTTAAGCAATGCGTTAAGCAATACTTATGGTTGTAAGCATGAAAAACGAAGTTGCATCACTGAAAAAGTGATTTATGACCGTTTTCGCACTCATGACCGTTGCAACATTTCCATAGTCATATTATTTAAATTCAGATGCTTGACAACTGGTTCATATTTATGACCATTGCTGTGTCCCGGGGTCATGTGAATCTCCTTTTGTGATTTTCTGATAAGCAAATGAGGAAGCCAGATTCACTTAACAGCTATGTGTCTAACTACTGCAGTGATGAGCCATGGTGGCGCAGTGGTTAGAGTGCAGTATTTGCAGGCTACTTCTGCCGATTGCCAGCTGCCTGCAATTTGGCAGTTCGAATCTCACCAGGCTCAAGGTTGACTCAGCCTTCCTTCCTTCCGAGGTTGGTAAAATAAGGGCCCAGATTGTTGGGGGCAAGAGGCTGACTCTGTAAACCACTTAGAGAGGGCTGTAAAAAGCACTGTGAAGTGGGATATAAGTCTTAAGTGCTAGTGCTTGTGAAGGAAAGGAAGGAAGGAAGCCATAGTGGTGGACTTGTTACAATGGAATGTTGCAGGCTAGCTCTGCCCACTGCTAGGAGTTCAATCCTAACTGGCTCAAGGTTGACTCAGCCTTCCATCCTTTCGAGGTGGATAAAATGAGGAGTCAGATTGTTGGGGGTAAGAGGCTGACTCTGTAAATCGCTTAGAGAGGGCTATAAAGCACTGGGAAGCGGTATATAAGTCTAAGTGCTATTGCTATTCACTTAACAATTGGGACAAGAAAGGTTGTAAAATGGGGTAAAATTCACTTAACAAATTTCTCACTTAGCAACGTAAATTCTGGCTTCAATTTTGGTCGTGTTCTGGTCACATTTCTTTCTAGTTGCTTTAACAGGAACCACTTTTTTTTTTTGTTAATGTATTTTCTGTTCACTTTTGCAGCACTATTGAAACTGTACTATGAATGGTGAAACAAGAGCGGAGGTGGTAACTTCACCACCTCCAACAGCGCCACATAAAGAGAGATATTTTGACAGAGTTGATGAAAATAACCCTGATTACTTGCGAGAGAGGAATATGGCTCCTGATCTTCGCCAGGATTTCAACATGATGGAACAGAAGAAGAGAGTATCCATGATCCTCCAGAGTCCAGTAAGAATAAATAATCATTCCCCCCCTCCCAATGCATGACCAAACGAAGAAGCATGTATATAACAAGTTAGATCCTAAGAATGCATAGCAAGCTGCAAGGAAAAAAAATGAGAAAATTTAATTAATTTAATTAAAATACTCTGTGCTTAAAAGAAAATTTTAAACAAGATAGATTTAATGTGTGACCGAAGCCAGAAAATGCACATGTGTGTGCTTCCTTGAAAAGTACTGCTTGTCTCTTGTTTTGTAGTTCAGATTTCTAATGCAGTTTCATTTGGGGAAATGGTTCTGTGTGGGTGAAAAAGCCTTAAATAGCTCTTGAATCCATTCAGCAAGCATTATGTATTTTTCTTCTTGCTGTTGTTACTGAACCAAAGCGGTGATAAAATACCAGAATATTACACTCTAATACTGCAGTACATGGGGTGGTGCAGGCCATTTTTTTTCCTACATAAAGATTGGTAAATCTCTGTAATCAAAACTTCACAATATTCAGTGACACCCTCCCTCCTTGAAAAGTCCTACGGATATTCATTGATTTACTACCATTTAATGATGGAACAGAATTAGAACTGTCTCAGGAAAGATGCTTTATGGCCCATAAACAACTTCTGGCCATCAGGCAAACGTTGCACACGCATCCCGAGATCACATGATCTGGATGCTCAGCAACATATTCGCACTTACCACTGTGTGTCAAATACCCTGTAGTATGTGATTGCCAATTGCAGTCTTCTCTGCTGGCTTCCCCATAAAATCATTGGGGAAGCCGGTAGGGAAGATTTGCAAGCTGATGCCACCTGCTGAGAAGACTCCCTCCAATTTCTGGAGGCTAGCTGAAAGAGTTGCTTCCTGAAGGGCGCTGAAATTCCCTCAAGAGAATTTCCCTCAGAGTTGTCTGCTGAGGAGAGCTGAAATTCCCTCAGAGAATTTTCCTCAGAGTTGCCTGCTGAGGGGAACTGAAATTCTCTGAGAATTTTCCTCAGAATTGCCTCTGAGGGGAGCTGAAATTCCCTCAGAGAATTTTCCTCAGAGTTGCCTGCTGAGGGAAGCTGAAATTCTCTTGGAGAATTTTCCTCAGAATTGCCTCTGAGGGGAGCTGAAATTCCCTCATAGTATTTTCCTCAGAGTTGCCTGCTGAGGAGAGCTGAAATTTTCAGGCCAGATCCTGAAAATTTCCACTCCGTTCCTGCACCCCACCAAAGGAGCCGGCTTTTACGCAAGGAGTTGGACACCAAGTCAAGTCCACGGCTCCTTCAAGCGGCCTTTTCACGCGCACTGTTGCTCTGTTATTAGGCATTCTGTGAAGAGTTGGAATCCATGATCCAGGAACAGTTCAAGAAAGGGAAGAACCCTACAGGCTTGCTGGCTCTACAACAGATTGCAGACTTCATGACGGCCAGCGTTCCCAACGTCCACCCACCAGCTCCACAAGGAGGCATGACTGCCTTAAACATGAGTAAGTCTGAGAAGAGGGGGAGGGGCTGATGACACTTTGGCTGTACAGGTAGTCCTCAACTAACGACTGCAGTTGAGCCCAAAGTTTCTGTTGTTAAGTGAGTTTTGCCCCCATTTTACGACTTTTCTTGCCACAGTTCTTACATGAATCACTGCCATTGATAGACATTAGTAAACCGGTCGTTAAGTGAATCTGGCTTCCCCATTGACTTTCCTTATCAGAAGGTCTCAAAGGGGGCTCAACATGACCTTGGAATAAAGCGACGGTCGTAAAAATGAAGCGGTCGCCAAGCCTCTGAATTTTGATCTCCTGTTCATGGGGGGATGCTGCAAAATTCGTAACTCTGAAAAAACGGTCCCTAAGTCACTTATTTTTGCAATGCCCTTGTAACTTTGAACGGTCACTAAATGGACTGTTGTAAGTCGAGAACTGACTGTAGTAGTTTTGCATTTTAGCCACCGGCAATGATTTTAATTGTTAAATCAGAGAGAGACTTTCCCTATTAAACTGCGTTTTTGCCCGTATCTTTTCTTTCAGGCCTCGGTATGGTGACCCCCGTGAACGATTTGCGGGGTTCAGATTCCATCGCTTACGAGAAAGGAGAGAAACTACTACGGTGCAAATTGGCTGCTTTCTACAGACTGGCCGATCTCTTTGGCTGGTCGCAGCTTATTTACAATCACATCACTGTGAGTATTGCAGTTCCCCAGGAGAAACAAAACGGGGGGGGGGGGGGGGAATTCCAATCACATTCAAGCCAAGCCCCAAAGCAATAAAGTTATGACCCGCGTAAAACTAAATTATACAGAATTGTCTTTAGCCTGTTCTCTGGGCAGTCGTTCTACGTGAGAATGCCCACGCACCCTCACCCCCAGTGGGATAGATTCTCACATAGAACAGCTGCCCAGAGATAGGGGGCATCTGCTTCTCTCTCTCTCTCTCTTAAGGCAAAAGACAATTTTGTATAGTTTTGTCTTTTGCCTTTTTCATGACGGGAGGATGAACTGGGAGAACCTGCCCCACTGTTTTGGGGGTGGGTGGGCATCTCCTTTTCTTAGAATTTGCCATTTCCTGGTGTAAATTGCCAGGTCCAGTCTTCAGGTGCCTGTTCAGGGTGAGGAATCTAGTAAGCACAGCAGAATATCATTCTCCCTCCTTTCCTCCCCTTTTCTTCCATCCCTCCAGGGATGGGTTCTACTTACATTTACTACTGGTTCAAACGGGACCGCAGAAGCATTTTGATGACGTCGGGGTCAGTTGGTGGAGCCTCCCGCCGGTTTTACTACCTGTTCTATAGAACCGGTGTGAACCAGGGGCAACCCACCACTGCCTCCCTCCCCTTTTCTCTCCTCCCTCCCTCTTTGTTTCATTCCCTTTCCTCTGTCCCTCCCTCCTGCCCTCCCCTTTCTTTTCTCTCCTTCCTTCCTTCCTCTCTCCCTCTTAGTTTCATTCCCTTACCTCCCTCCCGCTCTCCCCCTTCTTTTCTCTCTTTCCTCCCTCCCTCCTTTCTGTCTCCTTCCTTCCTCTCTCTCTCCCTCCCTTTTTGTTTCCTTCTTTTTCATTTCATTTCCTCCCTCCTCTTTCTTTTCTCCCTCCCTCCCTCCCTTTTTGTTTCCTTCTTTTCCTTCTTTTTCTTTTTCGTTTACTCCCTCCTTCCTTCCCTCTTGAGGAAGAGACCTACTCCATTAGCCTTTGTGTTTAAGGGTAGGTATTAGGTTTGCTGTTACTGCTGAAATCCAAAATAAGGATCCTCTCTGCTAAAGCCTAGTTGCAACTACTGATGCGGTTAGCGAGTATCCAGCATCATTCTGCAGAGGAACCAAAAGGGGGGAAATTCAGGTCAGCTTAGGGAGGGACCCCCCCCCCCCCAAGCCGCCTTTGCAAATCAGCAGAACTCTTTTAGATCTATTGATTTTTTTGAATCTAGCTGAGTTGTGTGCATTTCAGATTTTGGCTCTCGGAGCTTTACATCTCTTCCTTCCTTCCTTCTTCATATTTGCAGGCCAGAGTAAACATGGAGCAAGAACATTTTCTGATTGTGCCTTTTGGACTTCTCTATAGTGAAGTTGCTGCTTCCAGCTTGGTAAGTGAAAAAAATGTAAAAAAATACCTTGAATGTCTTACTCATTGGGCCAATTGGAATTAAATCTTGGATTGGGGCCTTCTTTTTTAAGCCTTCATTTAAGATCAGAACATCCATCTGATCTGGATGTTCGGCTAACCTGTTTGCACTTACCACCACCAGGTTGTCAAGTAACCTGTAATTATGTGAATGCCACTTGCAATCTTCTCTGTTGGCTTCCTGCACGAAATCATTGAGGATGCCAGTTTGGAAAAGTGTGCACACTTCCGCCACCTGCTAAGAAGACCCTCTCCCTTCTCTGGAGACTGATTGAAAGAGTTACCTCCTGAGGGGAGCTGAAATGCCCTCAGAGAATTTCCTTCAGAGTTTCCTCCCAAGGGAAGGCCAGATGCTGAAAATTTCCACTCCATTCCCGCACCTACATTTAAATCTTGGATTGGGGCCTCCTTATTTAAGCCTTCCTTTCTCAAATACCAAGGTAACGCTACACATGATGACAGCCATCAGCCTGCTTTGCTTCCTGTGGAGGATAGTTTTAACGAGATGAGTTAACGATAAGCCCAACCTAAGTGCCTACTGAATTGCTGGTGACCGTGTGTCCATCAACATCCAACAGACATCTGGTGAACCTATTTACTCCACAAGGTCCCTCTGGATTCACATGGACTCCTCTGTTGCTTGTGATCTCCTTCCAAATTTTCCTTCAGGCTCATTCGTGAAGCCCTGTCCTGTTCTTCTATTTCTTCTTCTCCTCCTTCGTGATACCTTTATGCAAATTTTTATTTTCACCGAGGAGCCTTTAAAAATAATTTGGCCCGTTTTCCTCCTGCCACCATTTTTAATAGCTGTGACTCAGAGAAATGGATGAGGAAACTTTTAAGTCTTTCCAGGAGCTCACCTCAGGTGCACCTTGAGAAGGATAAGGAGCTGCGCTAAAGTTAATGTCAGTCTTCCATGGGCATCAGAAAGTAAACGTCGCACAAATATGATAGAGAGAAACATCACAGTCTAGTTTGAATGTCTACACTGAATGTATAATTGGATGCAACTGGTCATGAAGCCAGTGCTAGCCTCTGGAAGCTTTCAAAATGTTAACCTTCACAGGACAAAAGTCTGTCCTTGGAGGGAGTAGAGAATACCTGTTGGATGTCCCCAGTTATCTAGAGCAGCGGCCCCCAACCTTTCTGACTCCATGGACTGCGGTGACGGGAAGAGGGGAAGGTTTCATGTGTGATAGCACCACTTCCATAAATGGAGCTTTGTGTACTCGCCAGTCGTTTGTACAGCTTGGTTCTGTTGTTGCCTAGGCCCAAGTAGTTATTACCAGACATAAATCAGTCCTAAACAAACATACTTTATTAGAACAGTTGAGAATTACTTCATTCTCAGCTTAGTCCAAGTTAATTCCAAAACAAATCCTTCGGCCTTATCACCAACCTTTGTCTTCTTTGGCACCCTGCCAAAGGCTTTTCTTGGCAAAGCCCCACAAAGTTCAGAAACAAGAGACACCGACAAGAAACAAATGTAGCAATGTTGCTTTCCTACAAAGAGCCCAATAGGCATTGCTGCTCTTTTAAGCCTGGGGGTTGGGAGACCCTGATCTAGAGGGTTGACAGGAGGCAGCTGAACCGGGGAGGCTCCCTTCCTCTAGAGAAACCATACCATCCTCTCCGGATTTTCTGGAAGCTGAGAAGAGGCCTCTGGGTTGAGTGCTACAGAGCTACTAACGTCGGGCAAATGAGATCGATTCTCATTCTTACTCTTAATTTTGTCTTTTTATTTCTGTTCCTGGATGTTGATACGTGCCGCTGTTGTTGCTCCCTGGGCTGTGGCTCTTGCTTTTATTTATGCCTTGACAGAAGCGGTTTATAAACTCATAAATAAATAAACAGACACGGCTCATAAAAAGATAACTTGATCGTTGCTAATGAACAAATAAGCCATCTTGTTGGCGGTCCCGACTTCAGCTTTCAAACCTTGTGGAAGACCTCAAAGTCCGGCTATCATCCTCAGTCAAATTGCACACGTCGTGTAAACGTGGTTTGAATTATAATATCATTACTGGATTCCTGTTTCCAAGATGCCTCGCCCTAGAGCCAAGAAAGAATGTGAGAAAAATAAATTATCCAAATGTCCTTGGATACTCTATCATCTAAACAGAAAAAAATATCCCTAACTGTAAAAACCTTTCTGCAGATCAGCATCATAAATACTCAACTTCCATTCTTCCTCTCTCCCCCCCTCTCTCCCTCTCCCTCCTTCCCTCCGTGCATGACTACTGAGCTGTCAAAAAAAGTTACCACGATTCTTGGTTGTATAATCAGAGGCACAGAATCAAAATCACTTGAAGTATTAGCACCACTTCATAGAACCTTATTTACGGCCGCGCCTGGAACGCTGCATCCAGTTTTGGTCACCGCCTTACAAAAAAAGGATATTCAGACTTTGGGAAAAGTGCAAAGAAGAGCAAGTAAGATCATCAAAGGCCTGGAGACTAAAACGAATGAAGAACGGTTGCAGGAATTGGGTTTGGTTAGTCTAGAGAAAAGAAGGACCAGGGGGGACATGATAGCAATGTTCCAGTATTTGAGGGGCTGCCACAAAGAAGTGGGGGGGAGTCAAATTAAAGCACCAGAAGGCAGGACAAGAAACAATGGATGGAAACTCATCAAGGAGAGAAGCAACCTGGAATTGAGGAGAAACTCCCCAATAGTGAGAACAATTAACCAGTGGAACAGCTGGCCTCCAGAAGTTGTGGGTGCTTCATCCCTGGAGGCTTTTAAGAAGAGATATTGTCTAAAATGAGATAGGGTCTCTTGAGCAGGGGGTTGGAGTCCCTTACAGCTTTGCTTTCATTTCATTTCATTCCATTCCATTCCATTCCATTCCATTCCATTCCATTCCATTCCATTTATTTTATTCTGTTCTGTTCTGTTCTATTAACAACTTTCCTCTATTCCTTTATTCTATTCCTCTACTCTACTCTACTCTATTCTTTATTCCAATATTCTGTTCTGTTCTGTTCTGTTCTATTCTATTCTATTCTATTCTATTCTATTCTATTCTATTCTATTCTATTCTATTCTATTCTATTCTATTCTATTCTATTCTATTCTATTCTATTCTATTCTATTCTATTCTATTATTCCATTCCATTCCATTCCTTATCTTTATCTTTATCTTTATCTTTATCTTTATCTTTATCTTTATCTTTATCTTTATCTTCTTTATCTTTATTTGATTTATATACCGCCCTACTCCCGAAGGATTCAGGGCGGTGAACAGCCAAACAATAAAAATACACAATACCAAATTTAAAATAGGATAAAAACGAATTAAATAATTTGGCCCAGACAGATTAAAACACCCCAATCGTTTAAAACCAAATTAAAATTTTACCTATTTAAAAAGAAAAGGGGAAAAAGATTTAGGCCAGGTCCGCCTGGTGAAATAAAAAGGTCTTGAGAGCGTGGCGGAAGGTGCGCAGATCCGGGATCTTCCGTATCTCCGGGGGGAGCTCATTCCAGATAGTAGGTGCCCCCACAGAGAAGGCTCTCCCCCTAGGGGCCGCCAGTCGACATTGTCTGGCCGACGGCACCCAGAGGAGCCCCTCCCTGTGAGAGCGTACTGGCCGGTGGGAGGGTATTGGTGGTTGTAGGCAGTCCTGTAGATAACCAGGTCCTAATTCCATTCCATCCTACTCTTAATTATTCTATTCTATTCTATTCTATTCTATTCTATTCTATTCTATTCTATTCTATTCTATTCTATTCTATTCTATTCTATTCTATTCTATTCTATTCTATTCTATTCTAATTCTAATTCTAATTCTAATTCTAATTCTAATTCTAATTCTAATTCTATTCCTCTGCTCTGCTCTGCTCTGCTCTGCTCTGCTCTGCTCTGCTCTGCTCTGCTCTGTTTTCTTTTCCACCATACCCACTCACCCATTCCTATTGTCTTTCAGGTGATTGGAGTCTCTTTCCCTCCTACCGGAAGAGAGTTAGAATAACTTCGGCCTTTAACACCGTCTTCTGTTATCAGGTCAAAGTCAACTTCCAAGGGGACGTCATTGATCGCGGGAGCACTAACCTGGGGATCAATCCAGCTGGCTTCACGTTGCACTCGGCCATCTACGCTGCCCGCCCGGATGTCAAGTGCATCGTTCACATCCACACTCCCGCAGGAGCAGCAGTAAGAGAGTCCTCTTGTCTTCTAGCTCGGAAATAGCAAAAAGCGTTCATCGCAAGCCACCTAGTGCAGGCAGTCCTCGATTTATGGCAGTTCATTTTAGTGACCGTTTGAGGTTACAACGGCGTTGGGGGGGGGAAATGATGCATGGCCGTTTTGCACTCTTTATGGCCGTTGCGACATCCCCACGGTCACCTGATTTGCGTTCGGGTGCTTGACAGCTGACTCACATTTATGTCCGTTGCAATGTCTGCAGGGGTCAGGCGATCTCTCTTTTAGACCTGACAAGCCAAGTCAGACTAAGTCAGTAACTATCAGGTTACTAACTTAGCAACTTTGGTGATTCACTTAACAACTGATGCAAGAAAGGTTGTAAGGTGGGGCAAAATTCACTTAACAAATTTCTCACTTAGCAACCTAAATTCTCGACTCGGTTGCGGTCATAAGTTGAGGACTACCGGTCATAACAAAGGAGACGGGCTATCAGCATAGGACAGGGATGGGCAGCAATGACAATTTTACCATCTGTGGACTTCAAATCCCAGAATGCCTGAGGCAGCAGAGGTATGCTGGCTCAGGCATTCTGGGAATTGAAGTCCACCGGTTGTAAAGTTGCCATAATTCCCCACCTCTTATTTAGGAGAAGCCGAGTTGCCAAAAGGCCAGATCAGCTGCATGATAATGAATCAGTCCTTCCATCCATCTACGGTTTGAAGTTGGATGTTCCCAGCAGAGAGAAACAATTTTCTGGACTGAGCCCATAAGCCACAAGTTTTCCATACTTCAGTAGATTACAGATTTTCAGAATAAACTTCAATACCCAACTTTACTCCTTTTTTTTCCAAATCATCTTTTTAACGCTTTGGGTAAATATTAAAACTGGTCCGATATTAAGGAAGCCAAAAACATATAAGCCTGTTTCTCTGAAATAAACATTTCCAACTTAGACAGGTTGAAAGGGGATTTTTGCTACACAGCTTCTGGCCTGTCCAGTAAAATAATCACTTGTTGTATTAATGCTTTCTTGAAATCATAGAATAATAAGTAGAGTATTACTTTTATCCCTTTCCTATTTCCTATAGAACTTTGTTACTATCACTTAGTTGTTTGTACCTTATGATTTATGTTCATTGCTTTAGTTAATATCCTATGAGTATCACTGAAGGTTATATCTTATGATTTATGATTGTATTTTATGATTATTTGTGATTTATCACTTGTTGCTTGCATGAACACCGAGAGCTTATGCAGCAGAGACAGATTTCTTGTGTGTCCAATCACACTTGGCCAGTAAAGAATTTCTATCTCGTCCCGTCCCGTCCCGTCCCGTTCCATTCCATTCCATTCCATTCCATTCCATTCCATTCCATTCCATTCCATTCCATTCCATTCCATTCCATTCCATTCCATTCTATTCTATTCTATTCTATTCATTTCTATTCATTTCTATTCATTTCTATTCATTTCTATTCATTTCTATTCCTATTTCATTCATTTCTAGTCTATTTCTATTTTCTATATATTATATATTCTAATCTAATTTAATTCCGTATTCTATTCTATTCTATTCTATTCTATTCTATTCTATTCTATTCTATTCTATTCTATTCTATTCTATTCTATTCTATTCTATTCTATTCTATTCTATTCTATTCTATTCTATTTTCTATTCTATTCCATTCCATTCCATTCCATTCCATTCCATTCCATTCCATTCTTAATCTATTTTCTATTCTGTTCTGTTCTGTCCTGTTCTATTCTTAATTCATTCCACTATTATTCTATTCCATTCTTATATTCAGTATTCTAATCTAATTCTTCATTCTGTTCTGTTCCATTCCATTCCACTGCACTCCACTCCACTCCACCCCTATCCGTCTTATCAGGATTTTTCAAAATGGCTGATCTCAGTCATGTGCCTAGGTTTTAATTTCCCGTTAGTTTTGAGAATTTGCTTCCTCCTCAGAAATGAGGTTTAGAGATGTCTTTTCCAAATGGGAGAATTGGTCCCCCCTCCCCCCCTCCAAAGTTGTCTTTCCTTTGAGAACTGACATTTATAGGTAAGATGATAACCGATTCATATACTGCTGTCAGTAAAATCCGTGATAACATCCTCAGGTATCCGCGATGAAACGTGGCCTACTGCCCATCTCGCCAGAGGCACTGTCTCTCGGAGAAGTGGCCTACCACGATTACCACGGCATTCTTGTGAACGAGGAGGAGAAAGTCCTGATTCAAAAGAATCTGGGGCCCAAAAGTAAAGTGAGTATCTACGCCATCCCATTTTCGAGGAACTGGCAGAAAACGTGGAATTTGTCTGACTCCCAGCATCTTTGTCTCTGTCCTCGGCTCCTCCAGGTGCTCATACTCCGAAATCACGGCTTGGTATCTGTTGGAGAAAGTGTGGAGGAGGCTTTCTATTATATTCACAATTTGGTCGTTGCGTGTGAGATCCAAGTAAGCAACGTTATTTCTTGATTTATCTATTTCAAGTTGGTTTGGGAAACCGCGTAACCCAAAAGCACGCCTGTGGAAAAGGCATGGCGGAATTTGAATTTAATATCGAGCATGTGACAAACCCAACTGAAGTAAGCACGGCCGAGATGATCCAATCACTGAACGCAGAACTTTATTGAGTACATCATTCCGTCACCGATGAGGGCAAAACCAGATCTGAACATTTCCCGCGCAAATCGACATAGTCAAAGTTCAGGTTCTCCCTCCCTCCCTCCAATTTTATCAGGTTACATTGTCCAATGGAGCCTTCTGCTATTGTTGTCAAGCACAGCTGTCTGGAACCTAAGTTTCATCTCCCCCTTCCTTCTCCCCATAGTTCGTTGGCAGTCTGAGAAGCGATAATAGTTGCGACAGCAAAAAGCAGCTTGGCAGGGGGAAAAAAAACCTGCCTTATTTTTATTTTTAGGCGTGGATTTAATTAAAGAGATAAATCCTACTAGAGGGCTTATAACGTGGCATGCAACCCAGATTAAACCGGAAGGTTGGTGCTAGATTTATTTCTTCTAATTATTATTTGCTGTTTACTTTGCAGGTACGAACGCTGGCCAGCTCAGGGGGGGCAGACAATTTGGTCCTGTTGGATCCCAGCAAATACAAATCCAGGCCTCACTGCCACGAGTCTGCCGCGGGGGAGGGCACAGTGCCTCACCCCAAATGGCAAACTGGAGAACAAGAGTTTGAAGCCCTCATGCGAATGCTTGACAATTTGGTAAGCCTGCTGCTCCTCTATAGAGTCCGTCTCGGTGAGATGGATAACTGTACAAATATGATAAAGAGGATGGATGAGTGGATAGATGGGACAGACAGACAGATAGACCTCTCTTAATATCATGAAGCTCTTGTGGCTGACACCCTCAAGGTTTTGTTCTTCCTTAAGGAGGAATTTCTCTTCCCCCCTCCCCCACCCCGGTGGATTTGACTCCACTAGTCATTGCAGACTGTAGGGGGCGCTGCTCATTTCCGTTTCAAGGCCACTGAGCCAGCTCTGTCCGAAGACATGTCCGTGGCACGAAGGCAGAGCAGCATGAAGTCGCAGAGCGCTGTTACCGTCCCACCAAAGTGGTATACCTATTTATCTACTCGCATTTTGCATCCTTTCCAACTGCTAACGTTGGCAGGAGCCGGAGCAAGTTAACGGGAAGCTCACTCCGTCATGCGGCACTCGGGTCTCGAATGGCTCCCCAGCCAACAAACCCAGCGTCTTTAACTGCTGAGCCACTGCGCTGGCCCTTAAGGAGAACGCAGTTGAGCAACGCAAGATTCAAAGCTTGATCATTTACCGCAATGCCAGAGGAATCTTTCAGCGATACTTAATGTTCCTTTTTCTCACAATAGAAGATAAGTTATCTGTAGCCTCGGGGTTGAATTTGTGGTTCAGGGTTGAATTTATCTGGCTAGTTGGGATAACGAAAGGGCTGCGAACGAAGAGCCAAGCCCAGAGACCGCTAAGAAGCCCACAATTCATTTTCTTGGAAATAATATCTGCAAAGTTTATTTCCACCTTCAGGGCAAGGTCCTTCACTCCTGATTTACTTGGTTTGTTCGGGGGAAAGTAGGACCACAAGGAAAGGCCTCGGCTGCCACTTGTTGAAATGACCAGTTTCTAACTTAATTGTAAAAGCCTGTAGAGATTCTCAGTCATCCAGGTGATCATTGTCCCAAAAGTTGTTTTTTTTTTTTGGACTTAATCTTGTCTTTTTCTTTGAAGAAGTTTTGCTTCTCATCAGTGGCGAAATGCAAATTGTTCTACTACCAGTTCTGTGGGCGTGGCTTGGTGGGCGCGGTGTGGCTTGGTGGGCGTGGCAAGGGAAGGATACTGCAAAATCTCATTCCCACCCCACTCCTGGGGGAAGGATATTGCAAAATCCCCATTCCCACCCCACTTGGGCCAGCCAGAGGTGGTATTTGCTGGTTCTCCGAACTGCTCAAAATTTCCGCTACCGGTTCTCCGGAATCTGTTAGAACCTGCTGGATTTCATCAATGCTTCTCATCCAAGGAGCTTCTTCAGCTTCAACTGGATGGTGGTGAGTGGGAGGATTTATATTCCTTGCAGACAGCTGGTCATTTGCATCCTTCAAGGATCCTCTAAAAGGATGCAAATGACCATCTGTCTGCAAGGAATATAAATCCTCCCACTCACCACCATCCAGTTGAAGCTGAAGAAGCTCCTTGGATGAGAAGCGAAACGTCTTCAAAGAAAAAGTCAAGAAGGTCCAGTGGCCTCCTGAAATCCTAACCATAGTTACTGCAAAAGGGGTTAGTGAGGAAGGGGGCAGATCCTCCATACAATCCATTATGCTTTCCAAAATCAGCAGGAAAGGGTGGAAAATTCCACAGCTCTCCATGCTTCAGGCCAGAGACCTCTCTTGCTACACATGGATGTTAAGAGTTCAATAACGTCACGAAGAACATGGGCCCAGGCAGCTGTTGCCCCAAGGGTGGGGGGCAGCTCTGGGCTGATCAGACCCAGGAGAGCCCAGGCTGAAGGCAAGACTGAAGAACCAGCTCAAAAGGAAGGCAACACGACAAGGAGTGTTATGGCGCAGTGGTTAGAATGCAGTATTGCAGGCTAACTCTGCCGACTGCCAGCAGTTCGATCCTGACTGGCTCAAAGTTGTCTCAGCCTTTTGTCCTCTTGAGGTCGGTAAAATGAGAACCCAGATTGTTGGGGGCAATAGGCTGAATCTGTAAACTACTTAGAGGGGGTTGTCGAAGTGATATTGCTAGTCCCTTCCTTCCTTCCTTCCTTCCTCCCTCCCTCCCTTCCTCCCTCCCTCTTCCTACCTTCCTATTCTCTTCCTCCCTCCTTCCTTCCTCCCTCCCTCCTCCCTTCTTTCCTCCCTCCCTCTTTCTTCCTCCCTCCGTCCCTCCTTTCTTCCTTCCTTCCTCCCTCCCTCCTTCCCTCCTCCCTTCTTTCCTCCCTCCCTCCCTCCCTCCCTCCCTCCCTTCCTTCCTTCCATGGTGCGCAGTGGTTAGAATGCAGCACTGCAGGCTAACTTGGCCCACAGCCAGGAAGTTCGATCCTGACTGGCTCAAGGTTGACTCAGCCTTCCAACCCATCAAGGTTGGCAAAATGAGGACCCAGATTGTTCGGGGGGAGGGAAGAGGCAGACTCTATAAAATGCTGAGAGAAGGCTGCAAAGCACCGTGAAGCATTGTCCTTGACTGACTGTTCTCCTGTGGTGTTTCTTCAGGGATACCGGACTGGCTACCCGTATCGATGCCCTGCTCTGAGGGAGAAGACTAAAAAGTTCAGTGAGGCGGAGATTCCCGCTGCCGTCACCGGCTACTCTTTTGCTAGTGACGGGGACTCGGGCACTTGCTCTCCTCTGAGGCATAGCTTTCAGAGACAGCAGCGAGAGAAGGCAAGGTGGCTAAATGCCAGCCGAGGGGATGACCCAGCTGAAGAAGGGCAGGATGGCGGCGGCGGCAGCCCCAAGTCGAAGACTAAGGTGTGGACGAACATTACACACGATCACGTGAAACCCTTGCTGCAGTCTCTCTCGTCCGGTGTCTGCGTGCCAAGCTGTATTACCAACTGCTTGGTCTGTGCCTACCTTACTGTTCATAGTTAGATGATGTAGAGCGACCGTTGGCGGCAGCTGCTGGGAGGCTTTGGACGCAAACGAGCCTCACGGGTTTCCCAAAACCTTCTGATCTCCCCCCCTCCCCCGGGTGGCAGCGGGAAAGTACTTCATTCCTCCCCGTCCTTCCGTGGGCCCCAGGGGTTATGCCCACCGCTTAAATTCCATTTAAGGCGGACAGATACGGTGCCGTGTTCTCCTCTGGCCTGAACCCCCTGCTTACTTTATGAATGAATGATCGGGGCTGCGTTGGCCTTCCGGTGGCCCAGCCTTCTGAGGATCCCAGTCATCTTGGCATCCTTCTCCACAAATGCCATGGCTTTGGATCTCCTTTAGGCAGTTTTCTACCCGAAGCCAGAATGACGGGTCTGCTTTCGCAACCCGTCAACCTCCGTCCTAGTTTGACATCTCAGCCGAACCCTGGGACTCTGAACTGTGCGCCCTCTTTTGTCTTTCCACATTGGTCCCGAAGCCTCCCACGGTTGACCTCCCCCCTTTCTGCATGAAATGTTGCATGTTAAGTAGGTGGCCGTAATTGAAGAGTCTTTTCCTGCGGGATTAGCCGGGGCGGGGTGGAGTGGGTGGAGGCGGCATGATAAATTTCGGCTCAGGTGTGGTCCAGAAGGGGCTTGGCGGCGCTGCCTCCGAAGGGCCCTTTCGGCCTTGACCGAAGACTTCATGGCCAACAAGGCAGCTGCTTGGAGATAGTGATGTCAAAGCCAGATGTGCATGTGGCTGGCGGGTGATGCTGGATTACTCTAGAGCTGAGCAAAAAAATCCTGCAGTCCTTCAAAGCTACACAAAGGACAGCACGGTTTAGAATTCTGCATAAAGGAGCCATCTTTTAAATGTAACTACATTTTCAAGCCATCCTTGAAAATGTAGTTACGTTTAATTTCCGTTTTCCTTTGCGTCTCTCGACGCAAAGCCCAATGCTCCCTAATTTTGGGGTCTCTGCCTTTCAGGATTATTATTGGGGAATGCAATTGCTCTTATACACACTTCATGAGAGAACAGAGGATAGAGTCTTTTGATTATGGGATGATTTTTCTTCCCTTTTTTAAAAACAATGCTACTACTGTCAAGACGTTGAAATATCACTTCTTCGGGAAATAGCAAAATCAAAACGTACGTAAGAGTTTTGTATTTTCTTAAGCACCCAAATCGAGCTGAAGATCTAAGACCAATGAAAACTGAAATTACCAGTGGAATACAATCTGATTTTGACATATTAGTAAAACAGCTTTCAATCCCTATCCAGTAACTTCTGGTGTGTATATTTGATTTTTTTTAAAAATGTTTTTTTTTAATCCAGTATGCTAAGGTTCTTAACATTGTTGCTAAATATCTTCAGTAAAAAGCTGGAGTAATTTTTATGTGAAAAGATAAGAACCAGTGAGTATCCATAGCTCCATGTTCATTCTATTTTTTTACTTCATATTTGCAAAGCATTTTTAAATTATGTTGCTTTTTAAGGAGTTCTATTTCTGGCTTTTCGTCTCAGAATTATTTTTGGGAGGAGTAGTATTTATACAAAAGTGTAAAACGGGTTTGATTCAGAGTTGAGAGCTTACCGATGCAATAAGTTGTTTATTAACGGGGGCCAAACATAACCTTTTGAAAGAATAAATCTCATATTCATATTGGTAGGACAAACTTATCTTCTAAGCTACTATATTGGTTAAATTAAGCAACCTCCTGCAAAAATCCCTTTTTTAAATTGCTTTTTTTTCAGCTTTGGAGATGTGTTATTATTATTATTATTATTATTATTTTTAAATATATGAAGCCGTAAGCTTTATATAAAACGACAACATCACCAAACTCTTCTGTTAGGCTGCTCCATCTATCTGTCTGTGTAAAAAACGGTTTTGGAATTTTCTACTCTTTTGAGTTTTGTTTTGAATTCAAACTTTGGTGATGCCCATTCTTTCTTTATGGGACAAAATAATCCACCTAGCCTGGTTATTATCATGCTGCTTTTCATATTCCTGTCATCTCGTGGTTTCTGTTCGCTTTGATGTTATTAAGATATCCGGGAAGTGAATCAATGATGTGGACAGCTAAATAATCGTTGAGCCAAAATTTCCATTTCTGGGGTTTTATATTTCCATAATCGGGACAGTCCCATCTAGATTATCATGCCCTGTGCAAGGTTAAGAGGGATTAATTCCAAGAAACAAAGCTTTACATCGGAGGGGTGTAAGACTGGTGGACATCAGCTCCCAAAACTCCCTGGCCTTCTGGAGAAGTCCACAGGTCTTGGCACCTCTTTTGGGAGGGTCTTCATCCTACAGCCTCAAATTCCTTCAGTTGGCCTACGGCTAAAGAAGACCCCATGCATCTTAGCACCCCTCCCAGATGCCCCATTTTTCCTGGGTTTGGCAGTTTGATCATGGGACACCTCCCACCCAGCCAAGCAGCCGTTCCAAACCGAAGGACAGTTTTTCTTTGGTCCCCCACAAAACCCCCATCATTGCTTCAATTCTCCTTCGTCAAATCTTGCATGATCTCCTGTGCGATGACGTTGCCGTTTTGAACAGGCCGAGCATTTCGGGCGGGCCTTTGTTTTTTTTAACACGCCTGTTTCCCACGCTGTTGTTTACAGTGGACGAAAGAAGAGGGTCACAGGACTGCCTCCTCTGCTCCCCCAAACCTCTTTGTTCCCTTGAACACGAACCCAAAGGAGGTCCAAGAAATGCGGAACAAGGTTGGTACCGGCCAGGACACGGGTCTGCTTTTGGATCTGGTGATGTGGGGAGATGCGCCGTCCGGCTCGCGGCCCACCGGGGACCCCCCTGGACAAGGGGGACAGAAAGGTCAGGCTGCAGCTCGGGCTGCTTAAGGCCGACTGGCGCTGGGCATGGGTGCCCAGGAAGGTGCCAGGCCATTGGGGATTATGGTTTGGGATCGGTACAAGCGGTTCTCGATTTACAACAGTTCATTTAGTGACCGAAGTTACAACAGCACCAGAAAAAGTTACTTATGACCGTTTCTCGCACTTACAAACTTTGCATCATTCCCCATGATCAGGTGACCAAGAATTCAGATGCTCGGCAACTGATTCACATTTACGACGGTCGCAGTGTCCCGGAGTCACGTGATCCCCTTCTGTGACCTTGACCAGCAAAGTCAACGGGGGGGGGGGGGAGGAACTAGATTCACTTAACAACCGGGTGACTTTAACTTATCCACTGCTGCGATTCACTTAACAACGGTGGCGAGAAAGATCGTAAGATGAGGCAAAACTCCCTGAACATATTTCTCACTCAGCAACGTAAATTCTGGGCTCAATTGTGTAAGTCGAGGACTGCCTGCATCAGAGAGGGGAGTGTTAGACTTCGGCAGCGTCGGAGGTGGGAATCCGGATTTGAAACTTCATTTGCTCCGATCGGAGTGAAACAAATCAGGGTTTAGCGCAAGATCTTCCGCATAATGCTTTTAAAAAGTATTAACCAGGTCGAACGGATCTGTAGCTTCGTCAGGTTGGAACAAGCCATGATCTGGAACTACCATGTAGAGAGCTCGGCTCGTCGGCTGGACCTGCCTGTGGCTTAACAGGCAGTCCTCGAGTTACGACCACAACTGAGCCCAACATTTCTGTGACTTAAGTGAAGGCTTCATTGAGTTTGAGTTTGCCCCCATTTTACGATTTTTCTTGCCACCGTTGTTAAGCGAGTCACTGCTGTTGCTAAATTAGTGACGCGGTTGTTGAGTGAGACTGGCTTCTCCGTTGACTTTTCTTGTCGGAAGATTGCAAAAGGGGATCACATCACACACACACACACACACACACACACACAGAGACAGACACACAAACGGGACACTGCGGCTGTCATAAATACGAGTCGGTTGCCAAGCACCTGAATTTTGTGGTGTGTCCCTGGGGAGGCTGCAGTGGTCATAAGTGTGAAAAATGGTCATAAGTTTCAACATCACTGAGAAAAAAAAAGAGAAAGTCATCTCTTTTTTTCAGTGATGTTGCAACTTTGAACGATCACTAAATGAACTGCTTGTAAGTGAAGGACTATCTGTACTTGACACTAGGCCTTCCTCTCTCTCTCTCTCTCTCTCTCTCTCTCTCTCTCTCTCTCTCTCTCTCTTCTCTTTCTCTTTCTCTTTCTCTTTCTCTTTCTCTTTCTCTTTTGACAGATCAGGGAGCAGAACTTGCAAGACATTAAAACGGCCGGTCCGCAGTCCCAAGTCCTTTCAGGGGTCGTCATGGAGAGGAGCCTTGTACAGGTGAGAACGCAACGCAGCTTCCATTGCCGCTCTGCATGAACGCGTGGCCTCTTTTCTTGCTGTGGCCTCATATAGCCCTGTGCAACTTAAAACTTTAATAATAGACAGAGAGTAACCCTTCGTCAGGTAAGTGCGAAGGGTGAGCAGGTGCTGTCTTTACATCCCCACGGAAGGTACAACCACACAGCGGGAGGCTGGTCTCTAGCAGTGTGCTGGTCACGGGGCACTGGTTAAGCTATGTGGTGGTATTCTAACCCGCTCCTCAAACACGACCAACCCTCTGTATTTAAATCAATAATTCTTTTATTAGGAGCGTCGGCAGCTCCGGCAAAAGGTTTCTCTCTCACCGCAGGCTAACAAGTCCCTCCGTCCAGAAGATGAATAGTTGTCTGCCACATCTATTCATCTCTGCCCCCTGCCTTTGATCCCCAGCGCTAGGGTGGGGCTTCGCATAGCAGCGGTGGCTCTTCCGTCCCAAGGACCAGCCCATAGATTTCCACTGCTCTCCTCTCCTCTGCCTTCTGTGCATCTGCACGTCAGGCATTGGACCCAGCTGTTCCTCCTCTTCCTCATCAGCCACCTCCAGACCTGGGGGCTGTTGACTGTCCATCTGAGGGCTGACAGACAACCCAGGCTCCACCTCTCTCTTTCTCTCTCTCTCTGCCAGCTCTGTTCCCTCTTCCCCCTCAGAGCTCTCAGGTTGCCTTAATGCTGGCCCTGAACTCCCACACCACCTCTTCATCCGATTCGGCTGTTGGAGGGACCGGCGGCCAACCGGCCACAACCAGGTGTTCCTGCATTCACGATGGCTTGCAGGGACGCCTTCACCGAAATGGGTGCATTTCTCAGTGGGGTGGTGAAAAAAAAAAACAACCATCCTGTTACCCTTCTCAAAAAACGAAAAGGAAATCCGTCCCGTAACTTTTCAATCAACCCGCATTAAGAGATGCAGGTTATGTTCTACTTGCTTGATGGCACCACGGCTAAGGCAGAGTTCAGGATTGCTTTGCATGCTGTTCTGTGGCCGCTGCTTGTGTGTTCGACACACTCTGAATGTGTTTCTGCATGTTGTCTCTCTCTTTTTTTTTTTTTTTTAAAGGCCATGTCATAATGCTTTGAGCCGATAATCTAAGCCCGGGCTTGGTTTGCTCTGTCTACTCAATTTCCTGTTTCAGGATGCTCCCCTCTCAGACTGTACGGAAACAATTGAAGGGCTCGATCCCACAGAGCAGGCCTTTAGTCCAGCTAAATCTGTCTCTCTTAGAAAGGTACTGACCGCTCTGTCCTTCCGCTCTCAATGCTCTTTCGCTTTTAACCTCCTTTTTACTCTGGTTTATCGTTTCTTTCGCTTGAGGTTACAAAGGGACCCACACATCGGGTGTGAGTTTGAGGCTTATAACAGGGGTCCCCAATCCCCGGGAAACGAGCCACTATTGGGCCATGGCCCGTTCGGAAGCGGGCTGCGTGAGTGGCTGGCCTGTGCACGCGTGTGCTTCTCAAACGTGTGCAGCTCGACTTGCGCAAGCAATGAGCCAGTTCCTCTCTTCCTTCCCCCCCTCCTTTCCGCTGGCCCTCCAAGCCGTAAGGATTGGCTTAGAAGATTCTTTAAGTACTTTCCTTTTAAACATGGCTTACGTCAGTGTAATCTCCCACAGGTTTAACCAGCAATAATTCTGCTTGATACCCAGAAGCAGAAGTGTGCATTAACGGACTGCTGGCTATCCATTTGTGGTTACCTGAATTTTTTTTACTACATGCCATAGCAATTAATCCGTGGAACAACTTGCCTCCAGAAGTTGTGGGTGTGCTTCATCCAACACAGGAGGTTTTTAAGTAAAGACTGGATAGCCATTTGTCTGAAATGGCGCAGGGTTTTCCTGCCTGAGCAGGGGGTTGGACTAGAAGACCTCCAAGGCCCCTTGTGACTCCGTTATTCCGGTTGCTATCCTAGTTGAGGCAGCTTTAGAGCAGTGGACCCCCCAACTGGTGGTCCGTGGACCACTGGTGTTCCGCGAGAAAATGTTAGTGGTCCGCAGAAAAAATTATTTGCATTTTTTTATATTGCACTAAATCAGGGGTCCTCAAACTACGGCCCCTGGGACGGATACGTGCAATGGACATTTGTGTTGCTGCAGAGAGTCTCCCCCTTCAGAGTCTTTTGTGTGGGACAGAAATTCCAACTTGGGGTCCGCTTCGGCCTCCTGGTGCTGGGGTTTGGGCGAGATGGCTGGAGGGAAGCGTCGCTGGTGGTGAAGAGGCAGAGTTCCTGTTGGGGCCCTAAGGAGCCCAGGCAGGCAGGTGAGGAGTGGCTGGGAGAGGCCACCAAGGCGCCCCTCGACGCAAGTGACTTCGAGTTGGCCACACCCACCCAGTCACATGACCACCTGGCCACGCCCACCCAACCGGTCGTTAGGCAGATCATATTAGTGGTCCACGGGATTTAAAATTACGAATGTAGTGGTCCCTGAGGTCCGAAAGGTTGGTGACCCCTGCTTTAGAGGGGCACGTAAGGAAGGGCAGTACCACCCGGGTAAATGAACAGGAGACGCTAATGGAAGTGTGGCATAGGAGGCCAAAGGGGAGTGATCGTTGTTGGCCAACTGAGAACTTGAGAAACTTGTGGATGGGGAAACGGTCCCTCTCAAAATCCTTGCATGGCGCAACATGAAATTATTCAGGAAGTCACCATCATGGATAATGTCTAGGATCCGTAGAGCTCTCCTGCCTGGGTTAAAGTCATTGTTTCCAATGACTTTAATCGTCGTCCGCTAAGAAGAACTTGGAGGTATGGTCACGACACGTAGCCTTTGACCACAGTTGAGCCCAACGTTTATGTTGTCAAATGAGAAATTCGTTAGGTGGGGTTTGCCCCATTTTACGACTTTTCCTGACGCAGTTTGTTAAGCGAATCACTGCCCTTATTAAATTAGTAAGACGGTTGTTAGGTGATCCGGCTTTCCCCGTTGACTTGGCTCATCAGCAGGTTGCAAAAAGCGGATCACATGACTTACATAAATACGAATCAGTTGCCAGGTGTCCGAATGCAATTCGCGTGACCATGTGGATGTTGCAACGGCCATAAGTGTGACAGATGGTAATAAGTCACTTTTTTCAGTGTTGTCTGTTCAAATGGTCGCCTTGTTATGTTGAGATCTACCTGTGTCTTCTACCAGAAAGTATCCGCAGAGCAAAACGGATTTGTGAGCTGTGGTTGAGCATAATGGGAACCACATGATGCGTTTGTGCAGTGAAGCACAAACACGGAGGATATTCAGGGCCTGAACGGCTTACCGCATCGTCAGAGAAGGTGTAAATCCCTCTTTGTATCAAAGAAGGGACGCGGTGGCTGAGACGCTGAGCTTGTCAATCAAAAGGTCAGCAGTTCAGCGGTTCGAATCCCTAGTGCCGCATAACGGGGTGAGCTCCCGTTCCTTGTCCCAGCTCCTGCCAACCTAGCAGTTCGAAAGCAGATAAAAAATGCAAGTAGAAAAATAGGGACCACCTTTGGTGGGAAGGGAACAGCGTTCCGTGCGCCTTTGGTGTTGAGTTATGCCGGCCACATGACCATAGAGACGTCTTCGGACAGCGCTGGCTCTTTGGCTTTGAAACGGAGATGAGCACCGCCCCCTAGAGTCGGGAACGACTAGCACATACGTGCAAGGGAAACTACCTATCGGAGAAGCCCGTAGTAGAGGATCAACTGAGGTGTAAACAGATGGTCTCAGAGGTCCAAGTAGGACTGCAGGAGCAGATGAAGAAAACACGGTCAGTGTTTGGGGACCATCTGTGACCCAGTCCTCAAATTACAGAATTCTTCTGGCGGTTTTGTTAGGAAGCCTCTCAAAAGATGCCCGAGTTGAGTCGAGTGTTTCCGCACCCTGGGGAGGTAAAGTACAGTTTCTTGCAAAATTTCACAAAATACTCGTCTGCCATTATGGCAACGAAAGGCGGTGCAACCCGTTCCTAAGCCAGAGGGGACAAGCTGTTGTTCGGATGGGCGCGTTGCGGTTTTGTGGGTGCCGTTAAGAAGTCGAGGTGACAAACACTAGGCTTTGGAAGGGTTAAAATTGAAATTCCCATGATGCATTAGTAGGACCTGCGTGAATTTCTGTTCACCTTCCGTGGCAAAGTCACCCAAACTGTATCAGGTCATAGATCCTCTGATGGGGTGCTTCTCTAGAGGGGTGAGTGGGTGTTGCTTCTCCCGTTCTTGGCCGAACGTCCACACCAATCTTGATTCATTAGGGTTTTGACAGTGGCGTGATGGTTCATTTTTCCTTCTGCCTTTGCTATTTGGCCTCATCACTTTATTCGTAACCCTGCCTCCCCCCCCCCCCCCCACTTTTCTCTGGCTTCTCTTTTGCTCCCTTTCCATATCTTAGCCCTTCGGAGAAAACTCTGGGAAGGCCACCTCGGTTTGGGGTCAGTCTTAGCCAGGCCTTTGCGATTGGGATCAGGGTGTGCTCAGCTCTCTCCGACCAGCCTACGATCCCCAGTACAAAACGGCTTTGGTATTAGCCCTTTTACCAGGATTGAAATCTGAACTGCCTCGTACAAATTATACGCGGTCATTCCTGCAAGACTCTTTCCAGGGTCCAAAAGCACCCATGGAATCGTAGCGGTGTGTTTGAGTTCTGTCGTATCAGGAGATAACCCAGAGGACATTATGAGAGAGAGTTCCTTATAAGTTACCAGCAGGAGAACTGTGATTCTAAAAAAGCTGTACAATGAATTGGTTTAACCTGGTAAGTTTAACGCCAGTCAGCCTTGAGAATTTTGGCAGGGTCCCTCCTGAGCTGCTTCCTCCATCCACTATGCAGCTCTGGGCTCTGCTGTCTCTTTATCTGACTGATACCCAGGCAGCATCTTTTTTTCCATGTCTCCCAAGGTCCTGCCAACATCCCATTGCAGTCTATTTAGAACACAGTATACAGTAGTGGCCAAAATTGTGGAAAGCTTTTGGGAAAAGTTTATTTTTGAGGTTTGATGGCTAATAACACTACTTATTTTGGGGGGGAGTTTCAAGATAATCCTATTCTGCTGGAATGGCCTGGGAATAGCCCAGACCTTCACCCAGTTGAAAAATCTATGGAGCCGACTAAAGAAACCTGTTAGTCAGAAGCGACTCAGCAATAAAACCCAATTAATAGAAGCCATCATTCCATCTTGGTTTCACATGAGAACAGCTGCAGAACTCAAAGACTTGGTTCACTCCATGGGAAGACGTTGTAAGCTGTCATTCATGCTAAAGGTTACTCAACTAAGGATTAATTGACAGGGTGATCATTTTTGTATATCTTGTTCTTTCTACGTGTTTCACTTTTCTTCTTTATCCTGTAACTGCTATTCTCATAGCAAATCCTTCATGAAAGTTATTGCAATACATTCTTGATTCAATGATCTTTCCATCAATGTATAATTTATGGCATTACTCCCCCCAAAAGTGGTGTTATTAGCTGGCTTTAGAAAATACACTTTTCTCCAAAAGGTTTCCACAATTTTGGCCACTCCTGTACAAACTGCAAGGGAGTTGTTAATGGATGCAAGTTTACATTTTCGGTTTGACTTTTTTTCTTGCAGAAATTGGATGGGACAGAATAATAGGCCCAGACCTTTACAGATACAAAGGTTGGGTTTAGACTTACCTCTTTATCTCTCTTTCCACCTGCCAATTTTGAACTGCTTTGGGCAGCCCGTGATTACTAGCGGAATTCTCCTTCCATTGTTGTCCAGAGAGTGCTTCTTATCCCACTTCAGTGGCCAGCCAGGAAAAAGCACTCATGTATTCACCCAATCAGTTGATTCGGTCAATTTATTTGCCATGTTTATAGTGCAGCTTAATCAGAAAGCTGTTTTCTAGTTTGTAATAATTTAATCAACCCCGTTTTGTAAAAATTGCCTAGTGTGAGATCAGCAGGGCAATCTCTCCTCTCCGTTCGAAATTAAACTACAGGGACGTTGCTTAGTTAGCGTTGAGCACTTCCTGTTCTCCACTCCTCCTCCCCCTCCCCCCCCCCGTGCCTCCAGGGTCCTGTACCCCAGATGGTGAGAGAGCTTTCTCTTCTTCCGCTTTAGGGGGAGCTGGTGACCGCCTCCAAGGCCATCATCGAGAAGGAGTACCAGCCCCGCGTCATCATCAGCACCACCGGGCCCAACCCTTTCCACAAACTCACGGACCAAGAACTGGACGAATATCGCCGAGAGGTCGAAAGGAAACAGAGGCAGTCCGAAGGTTTGTGTGTGTGGCATCAACTGGGCACCCTCACCTGTGATCCCATCGCACCTTGCTGGGATACGTGGCGTCATCCCATGGGCCGACGCTCGTGGCACCTGTGAATCCATGCCACGCGTTTTGTCTAACCACACCGTTGTCAGAAAAGTTCTCTCTGACTTAATGGCCCAGAACAGTGATGGCCAACGTGCGATGGAGCTGAGCTGGGAATGGCTCGCATGCCCGCAGAGAGGACTCTCTGTGCCACCTGCCATAGGTTTGCCATCGCGGGCCCAGAAGGGGAACCCCGGGGCTGCCGCTCTTCCTTTATTCGTCCTTGTATTTGTTTCCAGAAGCTTTTTATTTTTCCTGCTCGGTGTGAACGAGAAGGGATGCTGTTAATGGCACCTTTGCAAAGGAGAGAAATAGCTTGCAGTTTACAGGCAGTCCATGGCCAGAATTGAGCCCAACCTTCTTGTGGCTAAGTGAAACATTGGAGTGTGTGTGTGTGTGTGTGTGTGTGAGTGAGTCTGTTTTACGACGTTTCCTGCCACGGTTGCAAAGTGAAATCACTACGGGGAGACTGCGCGACGGTCGTAAAAGTGTGATAAACGGCCATAAGTCACTTTTCCCGGTGCCGTTGTAACTTTGGTCACTAAAGGAACGGTTGTAAGTTGAGGAGTACCTATATGCTGCGGCAAAATTTTGAGGCTGGCTGGAGTTCCCACACAGCCTTGCATATGTAATCTCTTGCGGTAGCCTTGTTGGAGAAGCACTTGGCCTTCATCTTAAAAGGCGCCTGGGGCCGCAATTTCTATTCGCATTAGGAGCCGGCCTCCAAGGAGGATTTTCCTAACTTACAGGTAGTCCTCGATTTACAACAGTTCATTGAATGACTGTTGAAAGTTACAGCGGCAGGGAAAAAAAGGGACAAGACCGCTTTTCACAGTTACAGCCTTCCCACCATCCCCATGATCATGCGCTCAAAATTCAGATGCTTGGCAACTGGTTCACACTTACGACCATCGGTGTGTCCCAAGGCCAGACGATCCGCTTTTGCGACCTGATGACCAGCGAAGTCGGTGGGGAGCCAGATTCACCTAACCACCGGGTCGCTAACTGAACAACTTCAGCGATTCACTTAACACAACAAGGTCGTAAAATGAAGCAAAATCCACTTAAATGCCTCGCTTAGCAACAAAAACATTGAGCTCCATTGTGGCCGCGAGTGAGGATTCCCTGCATTTGTTTCGTTTCACGGGGAGCTTGATTGATTTTTATTTTTTTATTTCTTTTTAAAAAAATAATTCAATTATAATCTGTTTTGCGTAGAAGATTGTGAAGACGCCAGACAGCAGGGAGATAGAAGTTCTCCGGACCAAACTGTTGCTTCCACCCCACCCAGCACTCCGGTCAAACTCGAGGAAGGTATGTGTTGTGTGAGTTGCACCCGAGGCGTTGCGTTTCCATCCCTTGCAGACAAAAAAAAACAACAATCAAGGACAGCACTAAGTTGGAGCTAAAGGGAGCTCCCAAGAAAATTACCCCTCCAGAAAGTCTCGGCGGAAACATTCACTCCACTCCCCGTGGCCAGGAAGGGCAGTTATAGCTTTCCAGCATTTCTCAAAAGCATCCCCAATCCCTCCGGAGAATCCACTCGCTCCCCCTTTTACGTCCGATCCATTCGTTACCCCACACGGTCCTTGAACTGGGAGAATAGAATTGGTTCAAAGCATACCCAACTTCTCTCGGACGCCGTTTCCCCTTTTTCCCCCCCTTCCCTTTGATGGAGCTTCATCAGTTCACCGGTTTTGGGAAGAATCCCAGGCTAATGGCCCTCAGGTGTAGCCCCTGGGTTTCCCGGCCCATTCCTAACAATGCCCAGCCTTGTGTCGGTGTGTCTCTTTTGTGTTTGCTTTTCCGTTCCTCAAAGCTCTGTCCTGAAATGTCGTCTTTTTTGCGTGCAGCCGTCCGTGGGCCTCAGTCCCTCTTGTGCGATTTGCATCTCAAGATCTAAACCGCCCTTCCCTTTTCTGATTAAAACAGACCCTATTTATATAGAGGTAGTCCTCGACTTATGACCACAACGGAGCCCAGCGTTTATGTTGCTGGGTGAAACATTCGTCGAGCGAGTTTTGCCCCGTTTTTTACATTCGTGCCACTGTTGTTAAGTGAATCGTGGCAATCGTTAAGGTAGCCACACGGTTTTTAAACTGAATCCGGTTTCCCCGTCGAGTTTGCTAAAGTCACTTTTTTTCAGTCCCCGTTTGAACTGAATGAACTGTCATAAATTGAGGACTACCGGTATTTGACCAGCTGACTCAGTAAAACAAAGCACATGCATCCTGAATGCGTGGACGGACAGATGTTCAGTTTGGGCATTGAAAGTTTTGACCTTTGACACAGAGGTTCCAGATCTGGAAGGACCTTTCCTCTCTGGGGATTAAATTCGGAAAGGAAGATCTGCACTTTCGTGGGTTTGCATCATAATTCTGTCTGTTCGCAGCCAATGAAACAATGCGTCATACAGAGTATGTGGTCCACTTTTTTCAATTTACAATATCTTTTAATAAGGCTGAGATCTGATCCGATCCAATTCGATCCGTTCTTCCCGTCCTCAGATTTTCCAGCATAAGGTTTCTTGACGGTAGATACATATATTGCATTAGAATTGGTCCCTAAGAACTTATGGAACTAAATAACCAGGCTGTTAAATATGGTTTATTTTTTGTTTAGCTCACAGGGTGAATGAATCCTTGCATTATGCTTAATTCTGACGCTTTTGGAAGTTAGTTACCAAATCTGAAGAAACTTTATAAACCAGGGGTGGGAAATTATAGCAACTTTACCACCTGTGGATTTTAACTCCCAGAATTCTTGAGCCAGCCTTGCTGGCTCAGGAATTCTGGGAATTGAAGTCCCACACTGATGGTAAAGTTGCCATAATTGTCCATCCTTGCTCTAAAATCCTGAGGACTTCCAGGGCACATCCCTTGTGGTTTTCTTGGCAACAGCAGAGGAATAGCCCTAGCCCTAGCACTTAGACTTACCGTATTTTTCGGAGGATAAGATGCATCTCCCCCCCCCAAAAGGGGGTGAAAATTTAGGCGCGTCTTATACACTGAATGTAGTCCCGCCCACCCACTGGCCCTCAGCCTTTGGCCTCTGCCTCGCAACAGTTATCTCCTTGCAAGCAAACAGCAAGAAGAAACAGCTCCTTTCAGCTTCAGCACAGCCTAATTAGCACAAGTTGATTGGATCGGCCTCCCGACTCTCAGCTGATTTGCTCTCAGCTGTTTTGCACAGGGCTCTGCTGCTTGCTGCAAAGAGGTAAATTGCTGGAGCAGATTTTTTTTTTCCTTGTGCTAATCAAGCTATGCTGAAAACGAAAATGACAGTAAAGCAGGCTGTTTGCTGTTTGCTGCAACGAGGCAAAATTAGGCAGAGGCAGAGGGAGATTTCTTTTTCTTCCTTTTCCTCACCAAAAAAGGTAGGTGCATCTTATACTCCAAAAAATATGGTATATACCGCTTCAGAGTGCTTTTACAGTCCTCCCTAAGCGGTTTAGAGTCAGCCTCTGGCCCACAACAATCTGAGTCCTCATTTTACCGACCTGGGAAGGATGGAAGGCTGAGTCAACTTTGAGCTGGGCAGGATTGAACTGCTGGCAGTTGGCAGAGTTAGCCTGCAATACTGCATTCTGACCACTGCACCACTACAGAAGGAAGGGAAGGAGAGGGAGAAAGGGAAGGGAGGGGAAGGGAAGGGAAAGGAAGGAAGGAAGGAAGGACTAGCAATAGAACTTATATACCACTTCACAGTGCTTTACAGCCCTCTCTAAGCGGTTTATAGAGTCAGCCTCTTGCCTTCAGCCCGGGGATGCTTCTTCCCACCAGCCCAGCAGAGAATGGAGAATGCAGGATAGGATAAAGGAGAGAGGAAGAGGAGGAGAAGGAGAAGCCAGCATCTGGGTCGCACCTTCCCTAAGTGTTGCTGTAATTGGGTCTCCCCATTTTGGTGTTTTATTTTAGAAAGATGTCGGGTCTCTGCTCAGGGAGGCCTCGGCCCGAGACATCTTTCAGTGACATTTTGTGGCTTGGTGACCGTGTGTGTTTCCTTGTCTTCTTCGCCCCCTGGGTATTGCCAGCCATCAGTGATGAAATTACCTGTGTGTCCCCCTCCCCGTTTCATTCTGTGACCTCTTAAGAATGGCCGTAGCCATTCTTCTCCGACTTCAGTGGCTGTGATGGATGCATAGACTTTTCTCTTTGTGCTTTCTTTTTTTTTTTTCTTCTTCTTCCTGTGGCTGCCTTACAAACAGGAGGTGGATATGCTAAAGAGTACCTGTTGCCATAGTAAGTACCACGGACTTCCCTCCTGCTCGCCCTGCCTTGTTTTCTCTGCTTTGCTTCTTTTGTTACGATCTTATTTTACTTTATTATAATTATTTTGTTTGCCTTCCCCCCCCACCCCCCCACCCTCCAATGTCTTCCTCATGGTGTGGATTTGACCCGTCAGGCGCTTCGCATACTTTTTTTTTTTTTTTTGAGTTTGCTTAATTCTTTCATTTGCTTGGCCAGCTTCAGCAGATCGGAGGCGCATCTAATTTGGAGCCCAGATTAGATGTTTATAGCCCTGGTTGGATCTTGGCTGTAACCCACTTTCCCCAGAGGGAAGGAAGACATTGGCTAGGGAGGTGATGCTTTTTACAACATAACAATATTGTCTGAACCTTGGAGCCTCCCCTTAGGAGAGAAATACCAACACGCTAAATAGGCACATTGTGTTCATCACAACGCTTCTATTTTGCCAAGTGGCCCATCTCCTGTGCCCAGAAGGACAGGTCAACCTTCCTTCTCGGCATCAGGTCCATCGCAAATAATTCTTCAAGTAAAGAAACCAGTTAATTGCATTTCTCTGGTCCTCAACCTATGACCGTCGTAACTTTTGAGTACTCTCTGTATGTGTACGGTGGCAAAACTCGTAATTTCTCTAAAGTGGAAACACGCCATCCCTTTAAATCAATTGGGATGGCTACATATTTCATGTAAGTTATCAAGAATGCATATTAGCACCCCTCAATTTATTAGGTCCCAGTTTTTCTTCTTAAGGCTCTCCACTTAGAAAGAGAACATCCCTTCAGGTATAATCTAATAAACCAGATGATGGTTTATGAAATAATGTTTTGATGTTCTCTATAGCCTTGCCACCAGGCGTTTTATATCCTAATTATAAAAGTGGCTGTTTTTCTGTCTGGAGTACTAAAAAAGAATAGAAAGCAGGAAAGAAGAGTTAAAAAGAGGACTTGTGAAGTATTTCCAGCAAAGCTAATTGAGCTTTTATTTTGCCAAATGGCTTTTATCCTTTCACTCCGCTTTTAAATTACCTAACAAAGTTGTTGTTTTTTAAACTTCTAACAGTGTTCGGTTTGCTGAGTTCGAGGTCATTATGACCCCGTTGCTAACAAATTCTAAACTTGAAACGAAAATACACAATGTGCAGAATTGTTTGAGTACAAATAAAAAAAAAAAAGGTAAAGGAGAGAACACAACAGGACATCCCACAGAATTGTAAAAAAATTCGATGATGATTCTAAGACCCCCAACTTCTGCTTTGAAAACATAAAGAGAATGATCTGGCTAGATCTTCCCATCTCCTGATTCACTTGTGTTTTAAATACCATATACTTAAAAATGAGCGTAACCTGGAATCTTTCCAGAATCTGCTACAGATTTTCTTTTCTTTTCTTTTTTTCCTGAACACGCCCTTGCTCTTAGAATCACAAGATGGCCTTTTTCCTGGCAGGAGAACCAGGAAATGTCTTTTAACAGAGTGAACAGTATAAACTTTCTGAGTTCTGTTGCTTTGATCCAATGGAACAAGGTCGCAAGCTGCTCCGTTGCTCTTCCTTGCAACTGCTCAAGTGTCTGGCTGAGGGCCGCCCCAACTCTTCATTTTTTTGTCACTTCATCTAAGCAGAATGGCCAAATGTTCTCTGCAGAGTTGGGTGTTCTCTTCCCCCTTTGCACATTAAGAGCTGGCTCCAAGGGCCAACCCAAAGGGTGCTTCTCCCCCTCCCCTGCCTGGGGGTGGTGGTGTCCTTCCCCTTCTCAGCCCCCAGAGGACTCTGGGACCCCACGCAGGTTAGGGTTTGATCCCACGCATGCAGCTTTGCATTATTAGCCTTTCAGATACCAAAATTAGCTGACGTTTGCTTGGCTGGCCACCAAGCTGTCTGTTGGAGTCCCTGCATTCCTTTATAACACAGGTGGGCAACTGTGACCCCTTTAGGACTCGCGAACTTCCAACTCCCCGAGTTCTTTGGGAATTCCAACTCTGGAACTCCCAGAGTTCCCATGGCTGGCTCAGGAATTTTGGGAGTTGAAGTCCACAGGTGCTAAAGGGGCCATTGTTGCCCACCACTGGTTTATAAGTACGGAAGGAGAGAGAGAGGTGTGCACACCTGTCTGAGAAAGGCCTACCTGTTTCAAGTACCATTGCTGATTCGGGGAGGAAGGGGTTTTTTTCATAAGCCCCCCCCCCCCCCCCGAAAGAACTAAACTGTGTCCACAACTTTGCCATTCCCTAATCCACCAAAAACCGGGGATGGCAGTTGGTGACCGTCCAGGATTGTTCCGGACGTTTGGAAAAAGTCCCTCAAGAGAAATTGAGGTTGGGAGCACCTGCAGCAGCCTCCCAGGCCTTGTATCCAGGAACTCTTCCCTCATACCTGGAAGCAGCTTTGGGTGAGGCTGAAGGCCGACGTCAGCCTATGCTTGTGAACCCCACAGTCTGGGGACCCCCTTAGGTAGAGGTCCCTGAATTAATATTTTTTTTGTTCTGTCAGTGATGCAAGTGTTTCTACCCGTTTCTCCCAAAATAAGACCTATCCTGAAAATAACCCCTAGCATTTTTACATGTGTGGCTAATATAAGCCCTACCCCAAAATAAGCCCTACTTAATAGTCTGCGCAGCTGCCCGCCCACCCATTCAATCTGGTTGCTCGCAGTGCTGCAGCCACAAAGGCTGGTGGTGAAGCTGCCCTACATACTCCGCACTGGCTTACCTCAGGCCCTCTCGCAGCCAGGCCATCCATGCCCCGACGCCTGCCTACTGGCAGCAGCACCAGCCACCGCGTGCGGCCCATGTAGCCACCGGCAGGGTGCCAAGGCAGGGGTGGCCTGGCTACGGGGGCCCTGAGGTATGCTGGTGGGCATACGGGCAGGTCCATCCCACTTTGCCTTGTTACCATGGCACTGGTTCATCACTCAGCCTCCTTCTCCATTGCGGCTACAAGCAAGCAGAAGTGGTGGGCGGGGGGCCACACGGGGTCCTGTTGGATGGGGTTGTTGGAGCTGCTGCCACGAGGCAAGGCAGCTGTCAGAGCATGGGTGGTCTGGCTGAGGTAAGCCAGCTCCACCCTCCCCTGTGAGCAAGCAGAAGTGGGCCTCCTGTACATGGGGGGGAAAAAATAAGACAACACCTCGCCCCCCAAAGATAAGTCCTAGTGATTATTTTGGGGCCAAAAAGAAAATAAGACCTGGGAAACACGGGTAGTTCTTCAGGCTGTAGAGCGTCAAGCTTAGGGGCCACCAGTGCCATCACCTTCCCCTTAACCATTCCACAAACACAGCTCTTCCACGGGGGGGGGGGGGGGGAATTGGTGCCATCAACCAGGGTGGCACAGAGTGCCAGGTACCCCGGAGCTGACCCCGAAACCTCCCATTACCTTGAGCATACTCTTGAGGGCAGCCGATCCCCTGGGCAAGATTCGAGGAAACCACCATGCGATTTTCCACATTTCCACGCAACATCTTGAGCTTAAGATCACCTCCCTTGTCCCTTCCCCCTGCAGCCAGGAAAGTCCCTAAAGCAAGCAGGAGCCCCTCCCCCCCTGAAATTGGGAACATCCACCCTTTTGGGGTTCTTTGCATGTATTTTAGGCTCGCAATGGCGGAATGGGCCAACTCGCCACGGCCAACTCATTGTGGGACAATTGAACAATTCTATTTAATTACTTAAATAAATTTAATGTTTGCCCTTCACATTTCATTATGTCCCTCCTTTTTGCATCCTTTAATTGTTCCACTCCACTATTAATATTAATGTAACTCTTGTCCCCGCAGCGAGTTGGCCATGGCAAATTGTCATCAGCCCCGCGATGCTGCAAACCTTGTCTTGCAAACCGTCTCCCTTTGAGAGGAGACGGCTCAAGTTACGTGTAAATATCCCCAGGGAGAATCTGGCCAGCTTCTCTCGGGCCAAGTAGGCGGGATGGGGCTGCCCAGGATTGCAAACCCTTCCCCTCAGAGGCCAATTGAAGAAAGTGGGTGCAAAGAAGCCCCCTCTTCACCCGTCTCTCCTGTCACTTGCTCCCCCAGAACGGCCGCCTGTCCAGACAGGCCACGAAGGCGGCGACAGCAGCAGTGAAGCGGCCCCCTCCCAGCCAAGCCTCCCAGACCTCACCGCTCCCGACCAGCCTTCCGAAGAAGTCTTTGGGATGGAGGATGACGACCCCGACCTTGCCATCCCCCAGAAGGAGGGTCCTCCCGAGAGCCCCCAGCCCTGCCCCTCCTCGAGTGGAGAGCCTCCCCCTTCTCCCCTGGCCGAGGAGGGGGCAGCGGCCGAAGCCGGCAGCGAGGAGTCTCCGGGAAAATCTCCCTCCAAAAAGAAGAAGAAGTTCCGCACCCCGTCCTTCCTCAAGAAGAGCAAGAAGAAGAGCGATCCCTGAAGACCCACCGCACCCCAAAGGGAGGGCCCTGGTCTTTATGCATCTCCCCTTTATTAATCCCTGGAATATTATCAGATTCTTCCCTGTGCTTTTTGTTTGGTCTTTTTCTTGTTTAAAAAAAAAAAAGGACAAATAACACTATAGCTTGACTGTTTTTTGAGTTTATAACTGGAATTTAGCAAGCAGAAGATGCTCATTCTGTGTGTGCAAAAAAAGCAGCCGAGCTGGGGAGCATCCTGAGCATGTGAAGGAGGAGAGGCTTTCCCTGGTGGGAGCCCCTCTGTTAAACGTTGAAGTTCCTCCTCTTCCCTCCCTTCCTCCGGCTTCCAATGTGAAGGCAACGCGCTCTGCTCACTCCCAAGTCCGCTCTTGTGCAGGTGGCTTTGCGGCCAGCGGAGCGGGGCCCATTTCTGTGCAGGGGAAGGGGGGGCCCTCGTGACCGCTTCCTCCGCCTTGCCCTTGAGGCTTTCCGGCCACGCTCTGCCTTGCTTGGTGTCGTAACATCGCTGAGACTGGAGCCTATTTTTGTGTCTTAAGAATGAAGTAACTTTGTGGCATTTTCTTGCTCATCCCCCCTTGCCTGTTTTCTATTCAGTTTAATAATAGCCTTTTCCACAGAATAATCTGCTATTTTACTAATTTGTTTTCTAGCAAAGCATTGTACTCAAGTCACTTATACCGATGAAAGATAAGTTCACGTCCTTGGAAAATAAAATGTATTCCTAGCAGGCACAGACTGGCTCCCTTCATTTATGCGGGTCCTGTCTCCTCCAAGATTGCGCCAGGGACGGGTGTGGGTGCCAATCCCAGCACCAGGCGCTCATCCAAATCCCAGTTTCAGAAATCAAGCGAGAGAACGAAGCCCTTCCAAAATCCATAAATGTCCCCAACCCTTTTTTTTTTCTTTGACATAATGAAGGGACAGGAAGAGAAATCGCTCCACCTTGTTCCAAGCCAACCTTGGATGACTCTTAAAAAGCTCAGTACAAACCCATCGGATGACTGGTGGAAACCATATATTCTATTCTGTAACCATGCTTAAAAAGGAAGCTCCATAGAAAACTTAATTTTATTGTATTGTATGGAAAAAGAAAATGGAAAATACTCCTCTCAACATGCCTTCTTACGCAGTGTAGAAAATATTACATTGATATTTTGGCAATACAAAAGAAAGGAAGGATAATTAGACATATGCCTATCATCATTCTAAAATTCAAAATATCTGAGAAGTCCATCAAAAGGGACTTGGCTATGGTAAGACACTTAGTGAAATACACAGACTTGGGGCCAAGGAAGAACTTGACAGAAATGCCTCCAGGGGATGTATCTGGTGTGGTCTCCAATCCATGCCTCTTTCGGGAACCAAAAAACCCCGAAAAACCTTGAGAACTATTTTGAAGTGAGCATTTTTGTCACCTACGCATGGTATCGGGCCATCAATTTTGCAACCCCAACTTGCAAAAATGTAGGACGAGGACTGCATTCTAGGACAAGAGATTGAGATCCTATCGATTTTTCTTTTTTATCTAATTACTATCCTTTCTCAGAATCCATGTAGGAATGTGCTTTTGCTGGTTTGTGTACTCAGGAAGCAAAAAAAGGGGGGGGACAGTGGTGAAATCCTCTGAATCCTCTGCTACTGGTTCTGTGAGTCTGCTACTGAGTGTGTACTTTGCGCGCATGCACGCCTGAGATGCGCATGCACTAAAAAAGGAACATTTTAAAGCCTTCCAAGTTTGTAAAGGTAAGTAGAACAGCGAGGGGGTGGATCTGTTGTGCCGCGTGATTTAGATTAGCTAGAAAGCAGGAAACCCGACGATTCTAGCTAATTTAAATCGCGCGTCACAGATAATCGTCATCCAGCTCATTGTCGGAAATACCGGTTCGCCTGAATTGGTAGCATTTTTTTACTACTGGTTCAGGAGAACCGGTTCGAACCGGTAGCATTTCACCCCTGGGGGTGGAAATGAAGACATAATTAAAAGAACAAGGTCCAGGAATCAAAAGAGGGAAGAGGCACAAGCATATGAGGAAAAGAGGGAAGAGGCACTGAAGAAAAGAGAAAAGAGGCACAAGGACACAAAAAAGGAAGAGGCACAAGGACACTGAAGAAAAGAGGGAAGAGGCACAAGGAAACTGAAGAAAAGAGGGAACAGGAACAAGGACACTGAATAAAAGGGGAAACAGGCACAAGGATGCTGAAGAAAAGAGAGCAGGCACAAGGACGCTGAAGAAAAGAGGGAACAGACACAACAGGGACACGAAGAAAGAGCACCAATCTTAAGGCAAATGGGGAGAGCCTTGTGGGACGCAGGCAGAAACGATGTTCACTTCAAACTTAAGAGATGCCAAATCCAAGGTTAGGTCACCAAAGATGACATCGTTTGGATCTCCCAGCCTCATAGCAAAGACCTTGTGGGCCAATCTGTGTGAACGTCCCAACTTTGAGTGAGAAAATTCCCAGCTGTTTCCAGCTGGAAGGAAGTGGACTTGGATTGTTGGGGGCTTTGTTCATAGTGGATTGAGCAAGTTGGTATCTTCACCGTCCTATTTGTAGGAAGGCCGCTTTATCCTAAGGTCCTTTTTCCATGGATCATTGCTCAGACCCTGGCGTGTGCGCGCGCTCACACACACACACACGCACACACAGAAAGACCCAGACTGGAAAGCAGAAGGACCTCTGCTCAAATACAGGCAAAGACGGTGGAAGGCTGCTGTGAAAAATACACCAACGCCCCTGGTTAGTTCTTCCAGGATCAACTCGATTTCTTGAATTCAAGTTGAATTTTTGAGTTTCCGGGGGAAAACCACCATCGGAGTAGTCTACTCCTGTTTGTTTTGCTTCGGCATGCACCAAAGCAGGACGAAGGGCAGCAGGAATAAAGAGGCACAAATGGTGAAGCAAACTTCCGCTCCAGCCAGCCAGTACACTGCAATCCAAAAGCAATTTTAAGGACATTTGAGCAAATTTTCCCAGGAGGAGACCCAGTGTATCACCACCACCATCCCACAACGAATTCCCAATCAGGAGTGTGACAATGGGGAGAGCTGTGCTTCGTTTGGTCAATAACTTTGACCTCTGGAAACTGCCACCAACCACCTCCTCTTTCTGAGTGACAGGCATTTCCACCCATGCCAGTTACCTGTTGCCGATGCCACCGGCCCAAGAGCCCTCGCAAGGGCACCCAGACTTCTTAGGATGCCCATCACGGTTCCTTTTTGGCTGTCCAGCCCTGGGGAGAAAAAGAGAAGAGCTTTAGGGTGGTTTCCTCATTAGGTTTTGCCATTTTTATAAAGGAGAATATTTGCAGCTCGGGGTCGACATGAGGAGTCCTTGGTGCTCTCTGAGCTTGTTTGTTTTCCTGCAGACGTCTCATGGCCCAAACTAGTAACATCATCAGTGCTAGAAGGGGGTGGGATTTGCAGAGGAGTTGGAGTCCTTGGTGCTCTCTGAATTTGCTTCTAAACTGCTGCGAAACCGCTAATGCAGCAATCAGAAACACCTTTTAAGGAAATTGATTCACGCCGGTTCTCAAAATCTGCACGCAGAACAATATTTAGATGAAGAATTAGCTGGTCCCCAACTTTTACGGCTTGACATCCCCGCAGGGGGAGGGAGAAGGGAAGCGGCCCACCGCTTGCACAAGTTGAGCTGTGTGTGTGCACACCAGTCCGTCACTTGTGCAGCCCGGTTCCAAACAGGCCAAGGCCCAGTAGTCAGCAGCCCAGGAATTGGGGCGCCCCCTGCTCTAAGTAGCCCCTTTATTCTCTTGTGCTTACGGAAGTGCCTAAATGCAGAGATGGATAGAGGCCAAACCATGGGCCATTTGTTCCAGCAAATGCAGGACCCGGAGCTTAGCAACTATGCAATTCAGAGCCAGAAATAAGGCATCCGAAGGCCGTAAAATGTGACATCTGAAGGCTGTAAAATGGGACATCTGAAGGCCGTAAAATGGGACATCTGAAGGCCATTGGCTTACCGTAGCTGGATACCACTGTAGACAAGCAAGGGACGACTACAGCTGCAGCTGCAAGCAAAGTAAACAAGGGCTGTTAGACTAGAGATTGTACAACTTTGCAAGGGACAATCTCTACCATAAGCCTTCCAGAGCAGCCCATCACCGCCCCCGGAGCACACTTAAACATGTCTCTGCTCTGCTGTCTTATTTTTCCTCAAGGTTGAAGCCAGAACAGTTGCAGTTCTCCCTAATTAACCTCCCTCTTTTACTAGTGCCGTACAAAGAGTTTACAAGAGAAACATGGAAGCAGCCGTGTCTTTCGTTAAGGTTGCCCCAGCTACCTCTGTGGGGTGGGTGTGCACAAATGAAGCCACCCCACCACCAGTGTGAGGAGGGATGCTCTCCCTCATGCAACCCTGCTTTGTGGAGCATCTTTTTCATGTGACCAGAAGGAAAGTGGGCTTCGGAATCGACCTTCCGTAAAGGCAACCACCTCACCAGCAAGGTGCTTTTTCAAAAGGCAAGGGGACTTTGTTTTTCCTTGAAGACATTTCGCTTCTCATCGAAGAAGCTTCTTCAGTTCTGAAGAGGACATGTCCAGTTGCCTTTTGAAAAAGGATTTTTGGGACAACCACAATCTGGATGACTGAGAATCTCCTTAGACCCGTGATGGCAAACCTATGGCACGCATGCCCGAGGTGGCATGCAGAGCTATCTTTCTGGGCACGCAAACTGTTGCCCAAGTCACCTGCAGCTATGCATATGTGTGCGCCCAACTGGTGTTTGGGCCCACCAGTTGGCCATGTACGCAATTCAGAGGACCTAGTGGGTCTTAGGAGCTCTCCTGCTCGTGTGCGCGAGTTTGCGCATGCATGAGAGTATTTGTGCGCAGTGTGAGCATGCGTAGATGCATTCACCGCGTGTCTATTGCACAGCACACAGAGTAAGAGTTATGCATTAGCACGGATAGCACACGGACACACGAAGTGCGTACCTTTTCAGCACTCGGTGACTAAAAGATTTGCCACCACTGCTGTAGACACTAGCAAGGGGCCATTTTCTGACAATATAGTTGAAGAAATCTGTGAGTTCAGCATAGCACGTTTTTCCTGATTTTCACTGGGGGCTGACAAGATTTTGTGCAAGAAACTTACCGAAAGAGTAAAACAACAGTCCTGCACCGAGAATGACAATATTAGTGCTCCAGCCAATTAAAAGGAAGCCAGGAGCTGACAGCATGATTGCCTGTCCAGGAAAAATAAAAATAAGGAGTCAAAAATCTCTTCATTGGTCATGCTTTTCTTGCCCCAGTCGTTAAAGTGAATCACCCCAGTTATTAAGTTAGTAGCACCTGGTGGTGGGCCACAGACCACAGGTTGGGGACCCCTGCTCTAAAATACCCAACTTAGATATAGGTGTCCTCCACTTACAAAAGCTCACTTAGGGACCATTCAAAAGTTATAACGACACCGAAGAAAGTGACTGATGACCATTTTTCACAGTTGCAACCTTCGGTCACATGATCTAAACTGAAACATTTGACAACTGGCTCATCTTTACAACGGTGGGAGCTTCCCGGAGGGGGCATTCGTGTGAACACGCTCAGCAGGGAATGCAAAACTTAGCGCCAGAATTAAAATATTTCATTTTGAGCATCCTCGAAGCAGAGAAAACAGATGGGGCTAAAAAGAAACTCACAATTTTAACCATCCGCAGTTCTGCTCCTGGCGGAATCCGGCGAGTGTAGCCTCCTTGGATCACAGCCATGGTGACACCGATGAAGAAAAACATCTTCCCTTGTTCCAGACTAAAGACAAGAAAACACAAAAAGAAAGAGCTGAAACACAAATTGTGGTCACAGCCGATGGACACAGCTGGTTGGGGTCCACAAAGGTCACCCCGCTTAGGGACGTACAAATGTGAACAGAGGTAGTCCTCGCTTAATCACCGACCAAAGTTACAACAGCCTCTCTTGACGTGGTGCTTTATGGCTTGCAAAGGAACCATCACACAATGTTGCAAGCCAGCCTCCCCAATTGATGCGATCATTATCTGTTGTGTTTGACAATCTCTTTTGCACCTACGACCGGTTGCAATCATGGGTCAGTGTCTTCTCTGATGGCTTCTCCAGAAAATCACTGGGGAAGCTGGCAGGAAAAACTGCTTTTACCTGTTAAGGGAACTCCCTTGCATCTTTGAGGACAGGCTGAAGTGCCCCCTGCAATCCATGCCTGCTTGGATCTCTCCAGCCAGAGTCCAAGTGGGTGTGGAGCCCCAAACTCTCCTGTCCCTGCCTCAGGTGGGCACTTCCAATGTCCACCTTCCCACCCGGATTTTGGCAATCGAAATCGAAGCGTGCACAGAGGTGGGATCCTTCTCAGGGCAGGGAAAGAAGGACCCCAAACTCTGGGATTGTTAGAACTTTGGCAGCCAAAATCCAAGCAAATCCTTCTCACCTGTGTGGAGGTGAGTCCCAAAGAGGCAGGGAGAGAGAGAAAGATTTTAAGCTCTGAGGTTTACAAGCCAGGAACTCAAAAATCCCTCCCTCCCTGCAACTCCACAGGTCCCAAAAGAGGGATTCCATTGGCTTAATGATCCATGCAATCTCTTAACGATGGGAACTAGGAATATTCTATTGTATTCTATTTCTATTCTATTTTCTATTCTATTGTTCTGTTCTATTTCCTATTCTACGCTTATTGTCTATCCTCCCCTCCCCTCCCCTCCCCTCCCCTCTCCTCTCCTCTCTTCTCTTCTCCTCTCCTCTCTTTTATTCTTATACTAGCTGATAACCCGGTGTTATGCTATTTCTGTATCCCAATCCTTACAGGCTTTTGAAAGTATGCATACAGTATACACATTATAAAGTAAAATACACAAAATCATTATATGTCTTTGGGCCCCACCCCTGTCCATCTGGCTGCCCACGCCCACCAGTAACCACCATCTGGTGGCCGGCGGCGTTGGGGCTACACATGGCTGGCCGCCACAGTAACTACCTGGGCCGACACCCATCTTGCGGCAATGGTCCTCCTTGCTGTCTGGAATGGCCCAGTGGGTGGCGCGTGGCCACTGAGGAAGGCTGCCAGGACCAATCAACTGGGCGGCACAGCTGTTATATTCATCCCGAGGGGTGTCTTACCCCCACAGTATTTTTTTCCAGAGAGTAAGTCATCTGTGTACCAAGTTTGGTTGAAATTGCTCGAGGCATTCAAGAGTTATGCTGGAACATACATACACACAGACACAGACAGCCATTTATATATATATAGATTTTAGTCTAGTCTAGTCTACTCTAGCCTAGTCTAGTCTCTATACACAAGTGAACAGACTGATTTTATAAAATTAAACTCCCTTGATCAAAAGGTTTTGAGGCGATGAGTGTTGCAGGCCAGATAACTACCTGCTGAAGTGGAAGTGTTGATGGACAAGAAACCCCAGCGTGTACTCCAGGCCAGAGAAAAGGAAGAGGTACAGGAAATACACCAAGCCCAAAATCTGGAGACCTGCAGGAGGAATAAAATGACCAAGGCTGAGCTGTAAACATCAACAAAACCTTTTTTTACAAACTATGGGTTGGAATTGGCTTCAGATGAGGAATTGTGAGATCAGGGTCAGGAATTCTGACAATTGGGGTCAATAGGTCCCTCTGAATGATTGTTTTTTGCAAACCAATCTGTTAAAAGTCCCGATTCTGGGATTTCATGGAAACACAATTGAGGCAGTCATGGAATTCAATTTTTTTTACTACTGGTTCTGTGGGTGTGACTTGGTGGGCGTGGCATGGGAAGGATACTGCAAAATCTCCATTCCCTCCCCACTCCAGGGGAAGGATACTGCAAAATCTCCATTCCCACCCCACTCCTGGGGGAAGGATACTGCGAAATCTCCATTCTCACCCCACTCCAGGGGAAGAATACTGCGAAATCCCCATCACCTCCCAACTCCAGGGGAAGGTTACTGCAAAATCCCCATTCCCTCCCCACTCCTGGGAGAAGGATACTGGAAAATTCCCATTTTCCAATATCCATTCCATTCCATTCTATTTTTAAAAAGCGCCATGGTCATAAGGCAACCTGAGGACAGAAAATGGAAAAAAGACTTGCCGTCTCTGGAAGCTCCTCCATTCTTCTGACGTACGGCAGAGAAGCGGAACAAGGCCCAGGGGCTGATCAGGTTGAAGGCCGACTGAAAGCCAGATACCACGGAGGACACCTGCCCAGATGCAGAAGAGAGATTGAACAGATTAACAAAGAGTTGGACGGGACCCTTGGGGGGTCATCTAGTCCAACCCCCCGCCCAAGCAGGGGAGACCCTACTCCATTTCTGACAGATGGCAGTTCGGTCTCCTCTTGAAAGCCTCCCATGGATGAAGCTCCCACAACTTCCATGGGTTAATTGACAGACAGGCAGACACGACGGTGCCCCCACCTCCCCAAACGCTTCCACCCATATACTGCAGAGCCTGACCTACACACAGCAGAGGGTGACCACCACCCCCCCAAACTTGTTACCCCCAATTTCATATCTCCTGCCCTTCTGGGAATCCTTACACCATCTCAACCTTTGCTTGGAAACCTGGGGACACCAGCAGGCAGGGATGTCCCATTGCCGGAGAGCATTAACAAACAGGAAGTTCCTCTTTCGTTTGAAGTCTGGAGATCCACCTGCAAAGCTCCCACCAGCAGGTTCTTCTCGTGTCTTCCACACCTTTCGAATCAAGGAAGGGGCTTGCCACTGCCCTCTTCCAGTTTTTCAACCAGCTAAGATCAGGACTCTTTTAAGACTCCTTGTCTATGGATATTCTCACTCATCCAGGTCACGGTTGTCCCAATGGATGGCAGGGGAATGGAAGGATTTATATTCCTTGCAGACAGCTGGTCATTTGTTTCCTTTTAGCGAGTCATTGAGGCCACTTGGAGGTTAGTCTGTGTCTGAAGCATCACCTGAGTAGTGCAAATAGGTGTGAAGCCTTCGTGGACCTGTTGAAAGGATCTGTGTTGTAAACTGGAGATAGATGATGTCGTATCCCTCCCCCTCAGTTGAGAGAAAGCTGTTCAATTTTGACATAAATGGCCTCTTTGACCCCTCTTTCAAACTAGCGGTCCTCTCTGTCCCAAATGTGGACTTCGCCGTCTTCAAAAGGGTGATTTTAGTCTTTTAAACACAGGTGGACTGCTCAATCTTGTCCTGACGGGTTTGTTCTCCTATGCTATGCCATGCGTTTGTGAAGTGGTTGTTTTGTTTCCCCTCTCTAAAAGAATGCGAATGGCCAGCTGTCTGCAAGAAATATAAATCCTTCCATTCCCCACCATCCAGTCAGAGCTGAAGAAGCTTCTTGGGATGAGAAGCGAAACCTTTTCAAGGAAAAAACAAAGGAAGTCCAGTTGCCTCTTGGAAAAAAAAACACCTTTTGGATTTAACACTTGGAGATTTCAACTCCCAGGCAGCATCCGGGAGTTGAAGTCCACAAGTCTTAAAAGTTCCCAAGTATGGAGATCCCTGGCGTAGACGGTCCAACCAATCTGTGCCACGCAAGTCCAACCATCTGCTTCCTTCTTCCAGAAGCCATTGACGTCCAAAGAAGGACATCCGTTATTTTGTTTTCTGATTCTTTTCACAAAACGTATTACCCGTTTTTCCTTCGGCAGCGTCTCTGGCAAGCAGGCGAAGATAAAGAGGAAATCAGCCGCGGCGAAGATGGTGGCAAAGATGGCGGCTCTCGTGTAGAAGACTTGGTCCTTCTCCGTCTCTAGAGCGAGGAAGGCGCCCAGCATCGGCCCGAGGGTGAAGCCCAGCGAGAAAGCTAGCCCAATCATGGCCTGGAGGGAGGATTCAACAAACGTCCTTTAGTTAACATGCCTACTTCAAACAGGCTTCCAGAACAACAAACACTGACCAAAATCTCTCACAGTAGTAGGTGGCCCCTGGTTCAGAACGGTTCACAGAACAGCCCACCGCCCCTCACATCATCAGGAAGCTTCTCTGCAGAAGCGGGCATACACGAGCAAAGGGAGCGCACCCATGCGCGGGGCCACATTGCAAACTGGTAGTAAAGGTAAGTAGATCCTCTGATCCCTCACCTGATTTCTCCTGGGTGCGCCCCGTTGTTCATAAGTATTTTCAGGAACACAAAAGCAATGGTTTTTTAAAAAAAAATGTGGGTGCAAATTTATTTCTTTGAGCCACATACATTAAGGCCCCCCTACCGATCCACAATATTATTTATCTTGCACTAGATAATTATTAATTATTAAATTATAATTAATAATATTAATAATATAATTAATGCAATATATAACTAATTATAATTATTAGTCATATTGCATTCATTACATTAATATAATACAATATAATTAATGTTATGCTTTATTAATCATATGTTAATTATTAATAATTATTGATAATGCACTAGATCAAGGGTCAGCAACCTGTGGCTCGGGAGCTGCATGCGGCTCTTTCACCCCTCTGCTGAGGCTCCGTGCCACTAAAAATATGCATCACAACCACCAATGTGTGACACCTGCCGGCATGCGATTTATTGAGCTTTTCAAGCCCCGGTAGGCCAACCGTGGATAAATCCAAGAAAAGAAAAGTTTCAGAAGAAAACAGAACATTTAATTCAACTACATATGCTAGTTTTGTAGCCACTCAAGAAATAGTCAGGCACAGGAAGGTTTTTGTGGCTCCTGGTGTTTTCTTTTCTGTGGGAAAATGGCTCTTTGAGTGTTTAAGGTTGCAGACCCCTGCACTAGATCCTGGACACAAACAGATTCAATCTCTTCCCTCAAGGTGGCGCTACAGGGCACCACAAGCCAAAACAACTAGAGCCAAGACGAGAAAACCAGAACTGCAGTGATTCAACTTCACAACCATGGCAAGGAACGTCGTCACAGACTTATGACCGTTGCAGCATCCCCAGCGTCATGTGATCAAAATTCAGACACACACACCGCCCCGGTGACTAACTCATATATATGCTGGTTGCACCTTCCGAGAGGATCACGTGATCCCCTCTTGTGACTTTTTGACGTCAATGGGGAAGCCACATTCACTTAACAACCGGGAGCGATTCTGTTAACGACTGTGGTCGTACAATGGGGCAAAACTCACTTTAACAAATGGCTCGTTTAGCAACAAAGTTTGGGGCTCAATGGCGGTCGTACGTTGACTACGGATAGATTGTTGAGACGCTAATTCTTTGTCCTTACTAAACTAGCATCTGAGAAGGAGAAGGACTAACCCAACGTGATTTGTTTCTGAAATGGTATATTTCCTGCCTGAGGAGGGGGTTGGACTAGAAGACCTCTGAGATCCCTTCCAGCTCTGTTGTTCTCTTAAAAATAAGAAGGACTCACCATGCCTTTGCTTCGAGCTTTCGGACATTGAAGATCTGCGATGACAGCCGTGCAAAGGCTGACGTTCCCTTTGCTGATCCCGCCAAGGATTCTGGAGCAAAGGAAGAGTTCAAAACTCCTAGAAATGGCCCACAGAGAATAGGACGCCATCAAGCCAAGCTAGAAACGGGGAGGAAAAAAAAAAGATTTTGTCATTCTCAGAGAAGAGTTTGCTGATGTTGGGGCAGCTTCTTGTGTTTGTTCCACTCAGAGGAAACGGCTTAGATAGGTATGGCGAGTCCTCGACATACAACAGTTCATTTAGTGGCCAAAGTTACTACATGTTCTGACTCAGCTCCTCAAACACGGCAAAGCCTCTGCAGTTGAAGTAATGATCTAGCATCCCCAGCAAAAAGCTAAGAAGCCCGTCCGGCCAGAAGAATAATAGTTGTCTGCCACACCTATTCATCTCCGCCCCCTGCCTTTGATCCCCAGAGCTAGGGTGGGGTTTTGCTAACAGCAGTGGCTCTTCCGTGCCAAGGTCCGGCCCATAGATTTCCACTGTTCTCCTCTCCTCTGCCTTCTGTGCATTTGCATGTCAGGCACTGAACCCAACTGTTCCGTCCTCCTGAAGTCAGTAAAATGAGGACCCAAATTGTTGGGGGCCAGAGGCTGATTCTCTAAACTGCTTAGAGGGGGCTGGAAAGCACTGTGAAGTCTTCCTTCCTTCTTTCTTGTCTTTCTTCCTTCCTTCCTTCCTTCCTTCCTTCCTTCCTTCCTTCCTTCCTTCCTTCCTTCCTTCCTTCCTTCCTTCCTTCCTTCCTTCCTTCCGTGGTGGCACAGTGCTTAGAACGCAGTATTGCAAGCTAATTCTGCCCACTTTCTGGAGTTCGATTCTGACCGGCTCAAGGTTGACTCTGCCTTTCGTCCTTCCGAGGTTGGTAAAATGAGGACCAGGATTGTTGGGGACAATAGGCTGACTCATTAAAAGGCTTAGAGAGGGCTGCAAAGCACTGTGAAGCGGTGTATAAATCTAAGTACTATTGCTATTTCTGTTCCTCCTTTATTCCCTCCCTCCCTCCCTCCCTCCCTCCCTCCCTCCCTCCTTCCTTCCTTCCTTCCTTCCTTCCTTCCTTCCTCCCTCCCTCCCTCCCTCCCTCCCTCCCTTCCTTTGTTTGGTGGCACAATGCTTAGAATGCAACATTGCAGGCTAATTCTGCCCACTTTCTGGAGTTCGATCCTGACCGGCTCAAGTTTGATTCCGCCTTCCATCCTTCCGAGGTCGGTAAAATGAAGACCCAGATTGTTGGGCGAGGCAAGAGGCTGACTCTGTAAACCGCTTAGAGAGGGCTGAAAAAACACTGTGAAGTTTTAAGTGCTATTGCTTAAGAGGCTATTGCCTCCTCTCTGACTGAAACCAACGTACCGAAGTGACCAGCAACGCCGGTCGCCTCCCGAAGGAATCCGAGGCAGCCCCGGTGAGTGGCGAGGCCAGAAACTGAAGCAGAGAAAACAGGGAGCCGATGAGACCTGGAAGAGAAGATTGGAGGTGGGGAGGTGGAGGTGGGAAGAGAAGATTGGAGGTGGGGCAGCCTTCCGCCCGCTGACCTCAATTTAGTTTACCTCTGTTTTTTCCACCGCTAAGTAAAGTATTTAAAGCAGGAGTGTCCAACCTCTTTAAAACTGGCAGACTTCAACTCCCAGAATTCCACTGGGATAATTTGCTGGGGGATTCTGGGAGTTGAAGTCCACCGGGCTTAAAAGTTGCCGAGGTTGGACACCCCTGCTCGAAAGCCGTGCTTCTAAAAAAGGGGAACACACATCCATTTGTCGTGGCCAACTCACCGCAAGAGAACTCGCCACAGGACGAGAGTTACACTAATACCGAAGAAATGGTGGAATAGAATCCTTCAAGGAAGGAGGGAAAAGGAGGGACAAGATGAAAGGGGAATAACAAAAAACAAAATGAAGTTTTAATTGTTTTAAATAAATTAAATTGAAGCGTCGTGGTGAGTTGGTCGTGGCGAATTATCCCATTCCATGCTGTGGCTTCCTCCAGTGGAGAAATCCAAATTTTTTTTACTACCGGTTCTGTGGGCGTGGCTTGATAGGCATGGCAGGGGAAGGATACTGCAAAATCTCTATTCCCTCCCCACTCCAGGGGAAGGATACTGCAAAATCTCCATTCCCACCTCACTCCAGGAGAAGGATACTGCAAAATTCCCATTCCCACCACACTCCAGGGGAAGGATACTGCAAAATCTCTATTCCCTCCCCACTCCAGGGGAAGGGTACTGCAAAATCCCCATTCCCACCTCACTCCAGGAGAAGGATACTGCAAAATCTCCATTCCCACCACACTCCAGGGGAAGAATACTGCAAAATCTCCACTCCCACCCCATTCTGGAGCCAGCCAGAGGTGGTTCTCTGAACTACTGAAAATTTCCGCTACCAGTTCTCCAGAACCTGTCAGAACCTGCTGGATTTCACCCCTCGGTTTCTCCCTCCGTGCCTTGCAGCATCCCCATTTCTCTGGACACCAGACAGGGTTGACCACCAGCCTGGCCGGAGACCCGAAATGCCCTTCAGGCAGAGAATGAATGACCTTCAGACTAGGCGGCAACGAAGGGAATTTCCTACCTCCAAACAAGACGCTGTTGTACTTCCTTTCTGGCGGAATGCCAAGGCTGCCACTGAACCAGTCCACGCCGGCCTGCACCCTCTTGTAGAGCCCATCCTGGGGAAGAAAGAAAGGGATTGGGCAAGGGGTGGGGGTTAAGGGAGCCATCTCCACCCCCATTTCTTTCTGCCGGAATTATTTTGGTATTTGTGGCACTCTTCCAATATTTGAGGGGCTGCCCCAAAGAGGAAGGGATCAATTTATTCTCCAAAGCCCCAGAAGGCAGGACAAGAAACAAGGGATGGAAACTCATCAAGGAGAGAAGCAACGTAGAACTAAGGAGAAACTTTCTAACAACGAGGGCAATGAACCAGTGGAACAGTTTGCCTCCATAAATTGTGGCTGCTCCATCACTGGAAGATTTTAAGAAGAGATTGGACAGCCACCTGTCTGAAATAGGTGCGGTTCAGCCACCTGTCTGAAATGGTATAGGGCCGTGATGGCAAACCTCTATTCTGAATTGAGTTCTAATCCTGACTTACTTCCTCTCTCTCAGCTCTAACCACTTCACAGGGTTGTTGTTTGGGGGGAGGAAAAAGAGGAGGAGGAAGGTGTGTTGGATATATTCGAGTTGCTTTTGAAATTGATAAAGGTGGGATATCAATCAATCCATCAATTGATCGAATCGTCCTGCCAAGATAGGAAACACGCTGTTCTGTCGTTTTCCTGATCGCAGAAGCACCTTTTCCTCCCCTAAAAAATATCACTTCAAACATCCACCCTGCCAAGTGCGTCCTCTGTATCGCAGTCTTCTCCCCTCTCCCCCAATACTTGAAATAACCTTCTCATCTTTCATCTCTTATCTATGAACAAAGCTTCATCCTTCAGTCCCTGATGTCAGCAAAAATCCGGAAGGATTACCGGAGACAACAACCGCACCTATTTTAGCCGTGATCAAATAAGTCAACTTTACATTCCTTCCGCTTATGTTACTTTTAATCTGAAATGGGGTTTTTTTTATATTCTTTCGGTAGAGACCTTCAAATTTCTAGGTTCCACCATAGCGCAAGATCTAAAATGGACAGCGAACATCAAAAACATCATCAAAAAGGCACAACAAAGAATGTTCTTTCTGCGCCAACTCAGGAAGCTCAAACTGCCTAAGGAGCTGCTGATCCAGTTCTACAGAGGAATTATTGAGTCTGTTATCTGCACCTCTATCACTGTCTGGTTTGGCTCTGCAACCCAACAAGAGAGACACGGATTTCAGAGGATAATTAGAACTGCAGAAAAAACAATGGCTACCAACCTGCCTTTCATGGAGGACCTGTATGCTGCACGAGTCAAAAAGAGGGCTGTGAAAATATTTAGATCCCTCACATCCTGGACATAAACTGTTTCAACTCCTACCCTCAAAACGAAGCTATAGAGCATTGCACACCAGAATAACTAGACACAAGGGCAGTTTTTCCCTGAACACCGTCACTCTGCTAAACAAATAATTCCCTCAACACTGTCAAACTATTTACTAAGTCTTCACTACTATTAATCTTCTCATTGTTCCCACCACCCATCTCCTCCCATGTATGACTGTATGACTGTAACCTTGTGGGTGGTACCCTTAAGATTTATATTGACTGTTTCCCTATGACTATCGTTAAGTGTTCTACCTTATGATTCTTGACAAACATATCTTTTCTTTTAATGTACATCGAGAGCGTATGCACCGAAGACAAATTCCTTGTGTGTCCAATCACACTTGGCCAATAAAAATTGACTATTAATGACTATTAATTTCCATTTATTTTATTTATTTGTCGAGTACCTAGTAGATACTACATATAACTATAAGCATGAATTGAATACATAAAATGTATTCAATTTACTTTTAATCTTCTGAAATAAAGTCCCTAAACTTGATTTCTTTTCTCTCTCTCTCTCTCTCTCTTTTTTCCCCTTCATCCCGTCTCACAAAATCCTTCACAACTTTAAAAGATCTTTCCATGTGTGCTTTTCCAGGAAGGGGTTGCTGGTGGCCTTACAACCTTGAGGTGTTCATTGCAAACTCTTAAAACAGCAGCCACGTTGCAAGGTGTCGCTTTCTCGTTTCGGTCTGGCGTGTGTCCTGACACTTCTTTTCTAAAATGAGGGAAGAGGATCACACTCCAGCGTTCAGTTTCACCGTTTCAGCCGTTGGGATACTTCCTCATTTTAAGTTTCACGATTAGGAAATCTTAAGCCCATCATTCCTGCTCCTGCCCACTGCTTAGATGAAGTGGCAAAATGAAATGTAAAAAAAAAAAACAAAACCAAGGCAAAACAACACACATAGTGTTAAAAAAAAAACACGGCAAGAACATTCAGCCGGTTGCAGAAATACTGCAACCGGCTGAATCCGGTTGCAGTTTTTCTCCACTTACGGCAGTTCATTTAGTGACTGTTGACAAGTTACGAAAAAGTGAGTAATGACCGTTTTTTCATACTTAACGACCATTGCAGCGTCCCCAGGGTCAAGTGACCGGAATTCAGACGCTTGGAAACTGACTCATATTTGTGACGGTCGCAGTGTCCTTATATCATCTGTATCTACCGTGTTTCCCCCAAAATAAGATCCTGTGTTATATTTTTTTGAACCCTGAAATAAGCACTTGGCCTTATTGCCATGTGCTCAAAACCTCAATTGGGCTTATTATCAGGGATGTCTTATTTTGGGGGAAACAGAGTATCTCTCTCTCTCTCTTTCTCTCTCTCTCTATCTATCCATCTCTATCTAATCTCTATATCTATCTCTATATCTATCTATCTATCTATCTATTTATCTATCTATTTATCTATCTCTATATCTATCTATCTATCTATCTATCTATCTATCTATCTATCTATCTATCTATCTATCATCTATCTATCTATCTATCTCTATTCTCTCTCTCTCTCTCTATCCATCTTACTATTTATGTATCATATGTATCTACTATGTTTCCCCGAAAATAAGACCCTGTCTTATATTTTTTTGAACCCTGAAATAAGCGCTTGGCCTTATTGCCATGCACTCAAAAGCCCAATTGGGTTTATTATCAGGGAATGTCTTATTTTGGGGGACACAGGGTATCTCTTTCTCTGTCTATCTATCCATCTCTATCTAATCTCTATCTCTATATCTCTATATCTATCTATCTATCTATCTATCTATCTATCTATCTATCTATCTATCTATCTATCTATCTATCATCTATCTATCTATCTCTAATCTCTGTCTCTCTCTCTATCTCTCTATCCATCTTACTATTTATGTATCATATGTATCTACTGTGTTTCCCCGAAAATAAGACCCTGTCTTATATTTTTTTGAACCCTGAAATAAGCGCTTGGCCTTATTGCCATGCGCTCAAAACCCCGATTGGGCTTATTATCAGGGGATGCCTTATTTTGCAGGAAACAGGGTACATACTTGACAAATAAACAAAATAAATAAATAAATAGGACGCGAGGGAGGTGTGTTTTTTTAAATTTTCTTTTTAATATATAATGTACGCCGAAATTAGATGGCACTTAATTTCGTGGTGCGAGCTGCAATGGCGAGAAAGCAAACTAAAGCCAACTCATTTCAATTCTCACGGGTACTGTCCCCCTGGTTGTCCTCGCATATTTTAATAAGGGGCAAAAATGTTTGGATTTTTGAACGCGGCTTCGAGGTTTTGGTTTTTTTTACTCACGTCATTCTGGCTGAAATGATCTAGGATGGAAGGCAGGAGGGGCAGAATCAAAGTGAAGCCCAGGAGGTCGATGAGCAGTGAGAGAAACACCGTGAAAATGACGCGGGAGGAGTTTTCCTCTGCCCTCCCGACGCCTCGGTCCTCTCGTGACATCTTCCGGAGGAAGAGCCTTTCGTCCACGATGGGCTCCAAATCACCACTCCGGCTGGGGAATTCTGGGCGTTGAAGTCCTCAGGTCTTATCGCTGAGAAGGTTGGAGAGCCCTGAAATAGAACGAGGGGCATCGTGGGGTTCTGGATTTATTCCCCCAGATCACACAAGTCGGACAAGAAGGAGTGGGTGGGAGAAACAAAGCTGGAATTGAGCAGAGATTCTTAGCCTGAGCTGCTAAGCTTTTACAGGTAGCCTTCGACTTACGACCGCAACAGAGCCCCGGATTTCTGTTGCTAAGTGAGACAGTTCGTTCGGTGAATTGCGCCCCATTTTTTTGTGACCTTGCTGGCTGCCCTTCATTAAGTGAAGAGCCTTGGTGGCGCAGCAGACTAAAGTGCTGTTAAGTAGCACCAGCTGCCTGCAATTACTGCGAGTTCGAATCTCGCCGGGCTCAAGGTTGACTCAGCCTTCCATCTTTCCGAGGTAGGTAAAATGAGGACCCGGATTGTGGGGGCAATAAGCTGAGTTTGTATAAAAAAGAACACCGCTTTGGGGGGGGGGCGAAAGCCCTACTAAGCAGGTATATACAAAAGTATGAAGGCTATTTGCTTAACGCATTGTAAGCCTCCCTGAGTCTCCGGAGAAGGGCAGCATATAAATCAAACTAATAAATAAATAAATAAATAAATAAGTACTGCCGTTGTGAATTTAGTAGCACGGTTAAATGAAACTGGCTTTCCCCCGTTTTTGACTTTGCTTATCACAAGGTTGAGAAAGGGGATCACGGGACACAACCATCACCCCCCCCCCCGGGGGACGCTGCGACCGTCACAAATGTGAGTCGGCTGCCAAGCGTCAGGATAATTTTTGTTTTAAATCATGCTTTATTGATTTTTTGCCCCTCCCCCCAAGTCGGTTTCTTCAGTGATGTAACTTCCAACGGTCACCGTTGTAAACCGAGGACTACGTGTGGGTGTAAATAGCAGCCTTACAGTTAGAGTAGGTGAAACAGGAACTCGAGACATGCTCCAGAGAGTATCCAGAAGCGGAGTAGCAATTTTAAATTTCTCCAAGGAAAGATAAGATGGCGGGCAGCCTTCTTCCTTGGGTGCCCCACCACCCCATGCCAGGGGTCTCTGCCAGCCCGGAGACCCCACCCACCCCTCTCGGCTTCCCAAGCACAAGGCAGCCTCTCAACCTCCCCTCGAAGCTAGGGACTACAGAGCTGGCTGGATTAAAAAAGGTGGGGGGCTTCATTCCTGCCCCCTCCCTCTCTCCCTCTCCCCACAAACCATCTCAATTGCACCCCCTTTCCACCCCACCCCCAATCCCTGCTCCTTTCCCCCTTCTATGTACCTAGAAGGGCTGGGAGACTGGGAGACCCCCCGCCACACACACAGAGACTCCAGGGGCAGGCTGGATGAAAAAAACCGGGTCGGGGGTCCATCATTCCTCCCCCCCCACTCTCCCCATGCCTTCTTGCTTCGCACTCCCTCCCCTTCCCATCCTAGCCCACCCCAATCCCTGCTAGGTGCCTTCCCTTTCCCCCCTCCTGCGGGACACAGGCCGGGTCCCCCCCCCCCAGGCTCCTGGGCAAGCTGGATGAAAAAACCAGGTAGGGGATGGGTCCTTCATTTCTACCCACTCTTCCCTCCCTCCCTCCCTCCTCCAAGCCGCCTCCTCTTGCTGTTCCCTTCTCCTCCCCACCCTTTTCAATCCCCCTCCCAGGGCCCTCCCCTTGCCACGCTTCTCCTCCCCACTCCCCAATCCCCCTCCTCTTGCCACCCCCTTCTCCTCCTCCCCTCCCCAATCCCCCTCCCGGCCTCCTCCTCTTGCCACCCCCTTCTGCTCCCCCCTCCTTTCCAATCCCCCTCCCAGGCCCCTCCCCTTGCCACCCTCTCTCCTCCCCCCTCCCCAATCCCCCTCTCAGCATCCTCCCCTTGCCGCCCCCTTCTCCTCCCCAATCCCCCTCCCAGCCTCCACCCCTTGAGGGGCCGGGATGGGATGGGAGACCACCCGGAAATCCCCCTCCGGAGCGGGAAGAGAGACTGGGGAGGGGGTGGGGGTGGTCCTGACGCCCCCCCACCACCCACCCCCTCTGTCCCACCCAGGGCAGCTCACCTCCGCTCCCACAGGCGGAGACCCCGAACAGCCCCGCTTGGGGGAGAGGCTCCGAGATGCTCCCGGTTCCTTCCTCCGGGGGCTCAGCCCACCTCCAGCCCGGCTTCCCCCGCCTGCTTGCCCGCCTCCCTCCACTCCCAAGGCCGGGTAAGCTCCTTCCTCTTCCGGCCCCGTGGAAGGGGAGACCAAGAGGATCGGAGCATCCCACCGCCCCCGGATCCCCAGCCCATCCCAAGCCTGGCGCAGCGCATCTTCGCCCGGAGTTTTTCCCCTCCGGGCGAAGAGACAAGCAGAGAAAAAGAGGTTGAGTTGGGTTGGGTTGAGTTGAGTTGAGTTGGGTAAGAAAAGACCCCGAGAGAGAGAGAGAGAGACCCCCGGGCTGGGCTGACCTGGGAGAGGAGGATCCCAAGCTCTCCGGAGATGCCTGGACTGGAGGCGGCCGAGGGATCCCCCTTCCCTCCCTCCGCGATCGCTGCGAGCGGGATCTTCGCGGAACGGCCCCAGCGATCGACTTCCGCGAGGCGTTGGCCGCCCGCGGCGATGCAGAGATCCTTTTCTGTCCTTTTGACAGCAACAGAGTTGGAGGGGACCTTGGGACGTCATCTAGTCCGACCCCCCCCCCTGGACTAGGGATTCGAACCGCCGAACTGCCGACCTTTCTGATTGACCAGCTCAGCGTCTTAGCCACTGAGCCTCCTTGGCAAGGAGCTTCGCCTCCTGGAGGGAATCCTCTCCTCGGGCCTTTGAACGTGTGTGTGTGGGGGGGGGGGGCTGCGCTTGCAGGATGGTAACCAAGAGTTGGAAGGGACCTTGGAGGTCATCTAGTCTGACCCCCCCACCCCACCCCCACTCACTCAGTACCAGGGATTCGAACCGCCGAAGTGCCGACCTTTTGGATGCACGAGCTCAGCGTTTTCACCGCGGAGCCGTCTCGTCAGTCTCAACGGGGTCTCAACGTTGGGGGACAGGGCTAGTCCTCGTTTTACGACACTCCCCCTCCTCCCCCCCGATTGAGCCTCAAGTTTCTGGGGTTCAGTCAGGGGAGACAGGGGTCTCAGGTGAGGTCTGCCCTGTTTTTCTTGCCGTTAACTGTGTGAAAGTCCATCGTAAGTCACATTCCTCATTATTTACACGGGGGCCTTGACTTACGACCCCTGATTGAGGCCAAGGTTTTTTGGGGTAGAGGAAGACGGCTGGTCTCGGGTGAGGTGCACCCTGTTTTTCTTGCCATTAACTGTGAAAGTTCGTCGTAAATCACATTCCTTATTATTTACATTGAGGCCAAAGTTTCTGGGCTTCAGAGAGATGGGTGCAGTGGTGGATGGGTTGCTACCGGTTCGGTCCGGTTCTTGCAAACCGGTAGTAATGGCAGCGGGAGGCTCCGCCTACCCTCCCGGACGTCATCATGGACGATCTGGCGCATGTGCAAAAGCGCCCGCATGCCCGTTGCAAACCGGTAGCGAAGGGAAGTCGAACCCACCCCTGGATGGGTGTCTTCAGTGCCACCGTCGTTCAGTGAATCACCACAATTGCTCCTGTTAGTAACCCGCTTGTAAGAAGTGGTTAAATCTGGATTCCCAAAGGACTTTTGGCTTGTGAGAAGTTCGCCAAAGGGGAATCACGTGACACCCGGGACACTGCGACCGTCATAAGTATGAGTCAATTGCCAAGCGGCGGAGTGGTCGTTAACTGTGAAAGTCAGTGGCAACTCACGTTTCTCATTAATCGTTCTAACTTTGAACAGTCACTAAATGAGGACTGCCTGTATTTATAGTGTATTTATAGTAGTCCTCGATTTATGACCACAATGGAGCCCAAAATTTCTGTGGTTAAGGGAGACACGTGTCTTAACTCAGTTTTGCCTCATTTTTCTTGTTACCGTTGTTAAGTGAATCACTGTGGTTCTTCCAGTTAGTCAGATGATGGTTAAGTGAAGCTGGCTTCCTCTTTGCTTGTTGGAAGGCCACAGAGGGGATCACCCTGGGACACAGCGACGGTCATAAAGACGAACCAGTTGCCCAGCGTCTGATTTTCAATCATGTGACCATGGGGAGGGCTGCAAAAGTTCTTAAGTGTGAAAAACAATCCTAAGGCACGTTTTTCAGTGGCAGAACGGACTGTTGGAAGTCAAGGACTTGCTGTATTTTAGGAAAATGTAGATAGCTGCTTACTGGCTCATGGCAACTCTTAGGCAGCTTACAGAAAATTAATAAATTTTATTAATAAATGCCTAAAAGAAAAAAGAAGCCCAAGTATCAAAATGGAGGCAAAACAGTATCAAAACGTATCAAATATATTATACAATTTTATTTAGAAATGATAATTTTTTTTTAAATCCAGAAAAAGAAAAAATCTGTACCCCACTATTGAAAAACGATCAAAACGTTCCAGGGAATTCTAATCATTTAAATATCCTTGTTTGTCTTCCGAGGTATTATTATTACCAGGGAAATAATTTAACGCTTTTTCCTCTTGAGTGCTCTCCAATCTCCTTCCTGCTGAGCAAGACTTTGGAAGAGTTGCTTCACTTTCCTTTTTCTTTCAGAATCCCTGAAAAAGCAAAAATACAATAAAATAATAAAATAAAATCATCAAACCGCAATTGTAATCTTGTAGGCAAAAAATGCAAAGGGGATCATTTTGTATTTCCCTCCCTCGGGTTTAGGAGAATGTCGGGCTGCTTTTCCTGTGGAATTATTAATGGCCGAGAAGACAGAAAACTCTCAGGATCCAGTCCGTACAGGATCCCAGATCTGCCACTGACATTTACGGCCTGGATCTCTTTCGGTTTTTAGGAATCCCGTAAGCTATTCGATCATGTGCAAAAAGCCACGGGGCATTATTGAACAAAATGATGTGCAAGGGATCATCTTCTGGTTTGATCGTGGCTCGTGCGACAAATGATTTTATTTATGTATAGTAGAATGGAATAGGTTAATGACGGTTGGAAAATCTCCCACTTTGCTTATCGGTCTCTTTTTTAATTCGGGGCCCATTACTGAGTCCGTCATTTCTACTTCTATAATTGTCTGGTTTGGCACAGCAACCCAACCAGGCAGACACAGACTTCCAACGGATAGTGAGGACTACAGAAAACACAATCGCCACCAGCCTGCCTTCCATGGAGGATCTGTACAATGCAGGAGCCAGAAAGAGGGACGAGAAAATCCGGGATATAAAACCACGTAGAGTAGAGCTGTGTTATTCTTTTAGCATCTTATGACCGTCGCTTTGTGGTTTTGTGTCTTAACGATTTATGCGGATCGCTTTTATTTAGCAGCTTATGGCTATCACGGAGTGTTGTGTCTTAACGATTTATGGTGATTGTATTGTGATTATGATCATGATTTGTCAGTTTGTGGCTTGTATGTACACTGAGAGCGTAGGCACCGGAGACAAATTCCTTCTGTGTGTCCAATCACACTTGGCCAATAAAGAATTCAATTCCTATTCCTATTCCTATTCCCATTCCATTCCATATTCTATTCTATTTTCTTCATTCTTTCCATTCTTCATTCTATTCTATTCTTCATTCCTTCTATTCTTCATTCTATTCTTCATTCTATTCTATACTCTATTCCATTCCATTCCATTTCTTCTATTCTCTATTCTATTCCCTTCCCTTCCCTTCTGTTCTAATCTTTCATTTCTTCTATTCTTCATTCCTTCTATTCTTCATTCTTTCTATTCGCCATTCCATTCCATTCTTATTCCATTCTTTTCTTATCTTCTTATCCTACTCCATTGTCCTATTTTTATTCCATTAATCCATTCCATTCTTCCTATCCTATTGTTCTGTTCTGTTCTGTTCTATTCTATTTCTTCTATTCTCTTCCCTTCCCTTCTATTCTAATCTAATTTTTCATTCCTTCTGTTCTTCATTCTTTCTATTCTCCATTCCATTCCATTCTATTCTTATTGCTATTCTATTCTATTCCAATATTTATTCTATTCGATTCTTTTCCAATATTTATATGATTCAATTCGATTCTTTTCCAATATTTAATCTATTCTGTTCTGTTCTGTTATTCCAATATTTATTCTACTCTACTCTACTCTACTCTACTCTACTCTACTCTACTCTACTCTACTCTACTCTATTCTTTTCAATTCTTTTCCAATATTTATGATTCAATTCGATTCTTTTCCAATATCTATTCTATTCTGTTCTGTTCTATCTATTTCTATTTCTATTTATTTCTATTTCTATTTCTATTTATTTCTATTTCTATTTCTATTTCTATTTCTATTTCTATTTCTATTTCTATTTCTATTTCTATTTCTATTTCTATTTCTATTTCTATTTCTATTATTTCTATTTCTATTTCTATTTCTATTTCTATTTCTATTCCTATTCCTATTCCTTTCTGTTCTGTTCGATTCTTTTCCAATATTTATATGATTCAATTCGATTCTTTTCCAATATCTATTCTGTTCTGTTCTGTTCTGTTCTGTTCTGTTCTGTTCTGTTCTGTTCTATCTATTTCTATTTCTATTTCTATTTCTATTTCTATTTCTATTTCTATTTCTATTTCTATTTCTATTTCTATTTCTATTTCTATTTCTATTTCTATTCCTATTCCTATTCCTATTCCTATTCCTATTCCTATTCCTATTCCATTCTATTCTATTCTATTCTATTCTATTCTATTCTTATTCTTATTCTTATTTCTATTTCTATTCTATTCACCAGCAAGCATAAATTAGAAACCTGGACAACAAAGCCCCCCCTCCCCCTCCCTCTAAGCGAAGACCGTTTCCCAGCCACTGGTATTTTCCTCCGTTTTTTTTTTCTCACGAAACCCAAACCCGCGGCTACCTTTCCATGACTTCTGCAAGCTGCATCTTTGCCAGGAACTGGTTGTCCCTGCGGATCTCGCGCACGGCCCCTTTGAGTTCACGCCTGTGCTTGTGCACGAGGCGCTGGCGTTCCTGCTCTTGCTTACTGCTCCCTTGCTTCCGTCCAAATTCCAGTCTGAAAGGAGAAAAACCGACTTGTCAAAAATGGCGGAGCTTCCAATTTCAACTCGGGGAAGAATGGGGGGGGGGGGGGCATTTCCGCTGCCTGGCAATTGCCGTGAAGTGGATCCCTGACTCGATTCCGTAGTTTAGGGGAAAACCCATAAGAAATGGAACCTTTCCAAAATAGCTAAGCTTTAATTGCTTTTCATGTTTGATATTTCTTTCTCTGAGCGCACTGCTGAACAAAACTCCGCCCTGGCGACAAGTAGGGCATCCGGCCAGTAAAACCATCCACTTGCTCCATTCATTTGCCTAGACTCCATTATGGAGCTTTGAAAAGAGGATGATGATGATGACTACAGTATGATTTTAATGGTTCAAATGAATTTTCAGCAGCAGTAGCAGGAGACGCTGGATTACCGCCAAACCGTTTCTGCCTCGCATAATCTGGATTTCAGCAGCCCCAAATCAGGACATTAAAAAAGAACTGTCAGCCGAACTGGGCTTTTTAAATTTAAATTTTAAATATTAAATGCGCGATTTTTACAATTTCCGTCTGAGGCACGGTTGGCGGTCGGGGATCCGTTTTGAGATACTCACACCTTCACTATTTTGGGAGTGTACAGTTTCAAAGGAACCGGTTTCCTCTTGTCGCAGATCAATGGGCTGTACGGCTTCGGGACACCGAGTTTCTCCAGGACGCTCTGATGTAGCTCCTAAAAGTGCCCAAGAGATTTAAAATGAACAGCAGGGATGGAAAGATTTCGTGCTAAATAAACAGGGGGGAAGGTGGGCAAGATTTTTTGCCGTTGCGTGCCAAAAATAGGGTGTGTGTGTGTGTGTGTGTCGCATGCATTCCCACACCAATAATGCGCCCCATCCACCCCCACGCATGCCCGCGCGACTCCCCCCCCCGCTCTCCCCACTTTTGGCACATGATGGCACGGTGGGTCCGGGTTTTTTTTGCCCTCCCCAGGCTCCAGGGGCTTTCTAGGAGCCTGGGGAGGGCAAAAACGGCCTTCCCCATCGCCTGGAGGCTGGAAACCACCTGTCAGAAGGTCGCAAAAAGGCGATCCTTTGAACCCAAGGGATACCGCGACCGTCGTAACTGCGAGTCAGCTGCCAAGCGTCTTGAATTCTGATCAGGTGACCGGGGGAATGTCGGGAAGGGTGAAAAACGGTCACACGTCACTCTTTCCACTTTGGGTCACTAAATTGCTTAATGCATTGTAAGCTGCCCTGAGTCTCCGGAGAAGGGCGGCATATAAATTGAACCAATAAATAAATAAATGGACTGTTGTAAGTCGAGGATTACCTATACTCCTTGTTTTGGGGGGCTACTTTCTGGGAGGGTGGACAGGAGTTCTCGGCTATTTCTCAGGACAAACCCCCCCCCCCCTTTCTTACTTGAAGCTGGGCAGGATACTTGGCTGCCTGAAGGACGAGTGAGGACAGCAGCAACCGGACAGGACCCAAAATTTCACGGAAGGATGGAAGCTCCCCGTAAAGAACGGCGCATCGTTTCACCAGAGCCAGAGCCAGAGCCACGCAGGATAGTCTGCCAAAGACAACAAGCAGGCAGAGGCATGGTTGGCACCATAGTTATTAGTAAGCAGTACTCAAGGTTGACTCTGCCGACTGCCAGGAGTTCGATCCTGACCAGCTCAAGGTTGACTCGGCCTTTCATCCTTTCCGAGGTCGGTAAAATGAGGACCCAGATAGTTGAGGGGCAAGAGGCTGACTCTGTAAACCGCTTAGAGAGGGCTGTAAAGCACTGTGAAGCGGTATATAAATGCTATTGCCCTTCCTTCCTTCCTTCCTTCCTTCCTTTCCTATTGCTTAGAATGCAGTATTGCAGGCTGACTGTCAACTGTCAGCAGTTCGATCCTGATGGACAGCAGAGACCATCCTTTGCAACTGATATTAGAAAGATTTTGGATATCACTATGAAGCAACTTCCAAAATATATACCGACAGACAGTTGTTGGTTTCATGATAAACAGGTCCAAATATATCTCTGGATTGCAGAATTGGATACTCAAATTTACTTCCATCTTGCAAATGCTTTGCACAGCAACAATGCCAAATTTCAACACAATCTATTGTACTTCTACAAAAAGGACGCCAAAGAAAGAGATGAAAATGTTTTGTTATTCACCATAACAAACTAACGTTAGAAACGTTAGTTTCTAACATTTCCCAAGAGAAAACTGATTTACTTTGTACATTTATTATCTACAACTTGATCGTTGTCTCGTTTTCTATTCTGTCTCTTCCAAGTCTGATGGGCGTTTTTAATGGCAGCTTAAGATTTTTACGGTATGTTTTTATTATATGCCACCCAGATTCACGAGGTGAGCAGCTCTGTAAATGTGATAGACAGATAGATACAACATACCTCAGATGATTCGTATCTATTTTGCTTTTTCCTTTTGATCTACTTAAAATGTGGAGCGAGATGTTTTGTTTTTGCCATGTTTCTGTCCCTGATTTTTCAGAGACCACAAGCAAGTTGGAATGTTTTCCTAGGGACGCAAAAGGAGGCAGCAAAGAATAACCTTGAAAGAAAAAACAGACACAAATGTTAGTTTTCCTCTCAGAATACTCGCTCGTATGCACCCCTGCAGGCATTGCTCGCTATTTTTAAAATCTATATAAATGTGTCAAACGTTTTCCTGCACTTAGAAGACAGTGAAAAGTTCACAAGGAAAGAAAGGAACAAGGAGTTTATAGATACAGCTGGTAAACACAAGAAAAAACTATTTTTATATTAAGTATTTCATACTGTTGGACAATTCTTACAACCAATGTTTAGCTATGTTCATGAAATGCATGTTATTTTATAGACTGCCTGCTGTTAAAATTATTCTATGCCGATCCATACCTACATATATACCCTGTTTCTCCTGATAATAAACCCAATCGGGCTTTTGAGCGTATGGCAAGCGCTTACTTCAGGGTTCAAAAAAATATAAGACAGGGTCTTATTTTTGGGAAAACAGGGTAGATAGAGATAGAGAGATAGAAAGATAGATAGATAGGGATAGAGATAAAGATAGATTATATAAAGATAGATAGATAGATAGATAGATAGATAGATAGATAGATAGATAGATAGATAGATAGATAGATAGATAGATAGATAGATAGATAGATATGGATAGAGATAAATATAGATTAGATAAAGATAGATAGATGGATGGATGGATGGATGGATGGATGGATGGATAGATAGATAGATAGATATGGATAGAGATAAATATAGATAAGATAGCTAGATAGATAGTTAGATAGCTATGGATAGAGATAAATATAGATAAGATAGATAGATAGATAGATGATAGATAGATAGATAGATAGTTAGATAGATAGATAGATATGGATAGAGATAAATATAGATTAGATAAAGATAGATAGATAGATATAGACATAGACAGATACCGTTTCCCCCAAAATAAGACCTCCCCTGATAATAAACCCAATCGGGCTTTTGAGTGCATGGCAACAAGGCCAAGCGCTTATTTCAGGGTTCAAAAAAATATAAGACAGGGTCTTATTTCGGGGGAAACACAGTATATATCATCTTCTTTTAACGACCCCATCATCCCTTGCAGGGTGGACTCTGAGCAACTGAATGGAACTAGCAGAGTGTTTTAATGGCCGGATGCCCTTCCTGTTGCCAGTGCGGAGTTTTGTTCAGCAGATATATTCCCATTGTGCCCAGAGAGAGAAATATCTGCCTCTAGCTAGGATCGAACCCACAGCCTCCCGATTGTGAGGCGAGAGCTCCGTTTCTAGGCCACCGCACTACTCACATACATATATGCATGCATGCATGCATACATACATATATTATATAATAAAAAAGTCAATATAAGTAAACCACTTTTAAGATGTCTGTGTGTACAGGTAGTCCTCGACTTACAACAATTCATTTAGTGATCGTTCGAAGTTATAACGTCGCTGAAAAAAGTGACTTATGACCATTTTTTTCACACTTACGCCCATGGCAGTATCCCCATGGCCACACGATTAAAATTCAGGAGCAACTGGCTCCTATTTATGACGGTTGCAGTGTCCCTGAGTCACGCGACCTTCAAGGTCAACGGGGAAGCCAGATTCATTTAACAAACGGTGTTACTAAGTTAACATTTGTAGTGATTCACTTCTCCACGGTGGCAAGACAGGTCGTCCAATGAGACAAAACTCACTCAGCGCGTTCCTCACTTAGCAACCTACAATCTGGGCTCGGTTGTGGTCGTTAAGTCGAGGACCACACCTGTACTGTGTCTTAAGAGGGACCTTTCAGGAGCCCTGCCAGTGGTTATGGTAGTGGTGGTGCCAGGAAAGGGAGAGAAGAGCAGGAGGGACGCCAGACGATGCCAGAATCCTACCTTGAGCTTCCTTGTTAGGTATCGCCAGGTGAAGGACTCCCAGGAGAAAATTGACCAATTCTGGGACAAATCTTTGAGACAGGGATGTGTAGTCCAGGAAGAGACAGCAGACAAACAGTCCTTTCACAACGTCTTGTTCCGTTCTTATGGCACACTAGAAAAAGAGCCAGAATAGAAAGCTTGAGGGACGTCTAAACTCCAAGATGCAAGGCCATCCAACCGGTCAGTCCTAGAGGAGATCAACCCTGGCTGCTCTTGAGAAGGCCAGATCCTGAAGAGGAAACTCAAATACTTTGGCCACCTAATGAGAAGGAAGGACGGACTCCCTGGAGAAGAGAATGATGGAGGGCAAAAGCAGAAGGGGACGGCGGAGAACGAGGTGGCTGGATGGAGTCACTGAAGCAGTCGGCGTGAGCTTCAATGGACTCCAGAGGATGGTAGAAGACAGGAAGGCCTGGAGGAACATGGGGTCACGATGGGTCGGACACGACTTTGCAACTAACAACAGCAAAACTCCAAGAGTTTGAATTGACACTAGAATTCCTAATGGCTACTCAGCCCAGGGTATCCCATGTAGCAGGGCAGCGGAGGGGCAGTTGATTGTAACCCCCCACCACCACCACCTTGAGGCTAGATGTGCCCCACTGAAGGAGACAAGGAAGGTCAGCTGGGGCAGGTATATAAACCCAATGCCAAGGGCTGAATTTTGACCACATGTCTCTTAAAAGTTATTTGACTTGGGCTTCCCATGCATGACGGTTGCTGGGTTTTTATTCTTTGCCGATAGTGCTTTTAAAATTGTGCTGCTAGCTGTCCCCAAAATCGCATTTGTGAGATTGGCAGCTCCACAAATTCTTTTAATTAGCTAATACATTGGAAAAATGGGAGGATTAGATGAGTAACGCCACCTGGCTGAGGCCTAAAATCAAATGAAATCCTTGTTAGGGTTTTGCCAAATGAAAGTGTTAATGAATGTTGTTTCATTTTCATCTTGACTTATCTATTGGCTCTGCAACCCGACAAGACAGACACAGATTTCAGAGGATTATTAGAATGGCAGAAAAAACAATGGCTACCAACCTGCCTTCCATGGAGGACCTGGATACTGCACGCGTCAAAAAGAGGGCTGGGAAAATATCTACGGACCCCCCCCCCCTCGCATCCTGGACATAAATTGTTTCAACCCCTACCCTCAAAATGATGCCACAGAGCACTGCACACCAGAACAACTAGACACAAGGACAGTTTTTTCCCAAATGCCATCACTCTGCTCAACAAATAATTCCCTCAACACTGTCAAACTATTCACTAAATCTGCACTACTATTAATCTTCTCATCGTTCCCACCACCCATCTCTTCCCACTTATGACTGTATGACTGTAACTTTGTTGCTGGTATCCTTATAATTTATATTGACTGTTTCCTAATATGATTTGATTGCTTATTTGTTCCCTATGGCTATCATTAAGTGTTGTACCTTATGATTCTTGACGAATGTTTCTTCTCTTGTGTGTCCAATCACACTTGGCCAATTTAAAAAAAAAAATCTAAATTCTAATTCTAATTAAGCGAATGTTTTTTGTTAGGAAAAATGGTGCGGGAAAAAAAAAGAACCTACCTTTGTAAGTAGCTGGCTCATGTAAATCAAGGACGGTGTTACCACCGGGTGCCAGAAATCAGAAGTTGGAAAAAGAACGGTGATAATTTTCAAATACAGGAGCTGAAAAATAAAAAGATGGTGCGTTATTAATGTAATTCCTTCTGTGTTTAAAATAAACTTAGGGTTTACTTTTGTGGCATCTGTTGCTCTGGTCTCATTGGAAGAAAAGAGCACAGGCCAATGTTGTGCAGGTGGTCCTCAACTTATGACTTACAATGGAGCCCAGGATTTATGCCGCTAAGTGAGAAATTTGTTCAGTGAGTTCCCCGACCCCATTTTTATGATGTTTTGTCAAGGGAATTTAAATCAGAAGTTAAACCAGTCACCCAGTTGTTAGGTGAGTTCCCCGTTGATTTTGCTCTTCCTGTTTAATTCAGGATTGGGATAAATAAATACCCGGGCAACACCGGGTTATCAGCTAGTATAATATATATATATATACCATATCCAACTCAGGGAATGTTAGCAGACCGTTTCTTTCTGCAATCTCTTCCATGCTGTGTGTGGCCTCTTGAAGGAGGAGCTTCATATGATCGCCGGCGGCTTTAGGAAACATCTGGCAAAGCTCGAAGAGGACTCTGTGAATGCGGAGATGATAAAAAGTCAAGTGTCGGAATTGTGTTTATTTTTAACGGCAGCATTTTCTGTGGCAAAAGTGATCTGAAGTCGAGATGCAGCTGCGCGTGTACGTTGCGACTCCATAAACGGATGTTCGCCCAGCATCAAATCGATCGGCTTTTAAATCAAGGTATTAAGAACGAGCTCTGGATAAATTCAGACGTTGGAAATTGGCTTCTCAGTAAAATGCGTCACCTAAGAATCTTTATTAGTGTCAACAATAAATTCCTCTTTACCCATTCATGGATACATTCCTGATCTCTTAAGATGCCGATTAAAGTCAAGAAACCCATCACTCTTGACAGTGCTTAAGTTGATGGCCGCACCACACAAAAGTGGATGGAAGCATGGAGTAGCTATATCTCTGAGCATATTAATCCTAATAGTATACCTCCAGGATTTAACCTACCCTGACACATATGGGTGACATATAACAGAATTAGAACTCATGGGGTGTATGCCGACTCCTTGTATAAATGGGGAAAGACCCCTTCAGCACAATGTGATTGCGGGGCCCCCCGACAGAAAATCCAACATATAGTGAGGGAATGCTGTAACAGAAGGTATCCAGGAGGTTCTAGGGACATCCTCTGCATAACAACGGCAGCTACTGACTGGATTTCCAAGCTCAACATTAAACTCTGAAAGGTTATTTCTGTTTTCCTTTTAGGTTTTCTTACTGCTTTTTTTTTTATTGTTTTAAATGTTTTAACCTGTGAATTTTTTTTTTAATTTGATTTTTTTTAAAAATTTGATTTATATGCCGCCCTTCTCCGGAGATTCAGGGCAGCTTAGAGTGCATTAAGCAATAGCCTTCATACTTTTGTATATTTATACAAAGTCAGTTTATTGCCCCCACAAACTGGGTCCTCAATTGACCTACCTTAGAAAGGATGGAAGGCTGAGTCATCCTTGAGCCTGGGGAGATTCGAACTTACAGTAATTGCAGACAACTGGTATTAATCACATTTTTAAAAAAAAATTGATTTATATGCCGCCCTTCTCCGGAGACTCAGGGTGGCTTACAATGCGTTAAGCAATAGCCTTCATACTTTTGTATGTATGTATGTATATATGTATGTATGTATGTATGTATGTGTATACACACACACACATACATAGTCAGCTTATTGCCCCCACAAACTGGGTCCTCAATTGACCTACCTTAGAAAGGATGGAAGGCTGAGTCTACTTTGAGCCTGGTGAGATTCGAACTTACAGTAATTGCAGACAGCTGGTGTTAATCACAATGCTTTTAGTCTGCTGAGCTATCCAGGCTCTTTCCATGAAAATGAAGTGTTTTAATACTGTGTGTGACCAGCCATATGCTAAATAAATAAATAAGTGACAACAAGCCTTATTAAGACTGGGATCTGGAGGGTGGAGGGAAAAGGCTTCCCTTGAAGATCAGAGGGAGCCAAGAAATACTCGGAATAAGATTCACATCTTAATACAGAAGAATCTCAAAGTGACTATAAAGATATAGCCTGACGTTTTTCTTTTGGGTTTAAAGGATAAAAAACAACAATTGGGACTTTGATGTTATGTATGTTGATGGCTTCGCCCACCCCCAACACACCATTGACCTCATCTCAACAACAGCAATGACACAACTGATATTGACTGTTGTAGGGGTTGGGCCGGAAGAATTCTGAAACAAGCAACACAATCACAACCTCAAGCGTCTCAGTTGCAGCACTTGGAAGATGCTGATTAAAAGGAACACGTTCCATTTTGGCTAAAAAACTCTGGCATATTTTGCATTCAGCTTGGCCCAATCCAGCGGCTGAATTCCCTACGCATCAGGATCCGTACTCACACGACCAGCTCGTCAATCGTTTCCAGTTTTGCCGGCTCCTGGCGAGCCAACTGGCCAACGTACTCCACAAGGAAGGCGAATAGTTTCTGTGGAATATAATTTTTAATATTATTAATAAATGGAGTCTTCAATCACTGCATTGGTTTCATTCAACACCAACCCCGCCCCTCCAGCTCTTTGATTATTATGCTTGACGGCAAAAGCTCACTTCTAACTTGGCTTTGTTCCCTACGGCGAGACTGGGATGGTTGGTCTTCCGAATTCTCTGTACGATGTCCATTTGTTCTGCTGTGGTTCTTCCCAGCAGTAAAGACTGAAGCTGCTCGTACGATTCAGGCGCTATTCAAACCATGAAAAATATTGGGGGAATTTGAGAATTATAGAAGTAGAATTTCAGAATCTATGTTGAAAATGGCCATCCAGGTAAAACACGAAACAAACGCAAACTTGAATGCTATGAGAAATACAGAGAAAGCGCTTAGAGTGGCTGTAAAGTACTGTGAAGCGGTATATAAGTCTAAGTGCAACTGCAATTCCTTCCTTCCTTCCTTCCTTCCTTCCTTCCTTCCTTCCCTCTTCCTTCCTTTCTTTTCATTTCCTTCCTTCCTTTTCATTTCCTTCCTTCCTTTTCCTTCTCTTTTCATTTCCTTCCTTCCTTTTCCTTCTCTTTTCATTTCCTTCCTTCCTTCCTTCCTTCCTTCCTTCCTTCCTTCCTTCCTTCCTTCCTTCCTTCCTTCCTTCCTTCCTTCCCTCCCTCCCTCCCTCCCTCCCTCCCTCCTTTCTTTCCTTCGTTTTAGAATGTGGTATTGCAGGCTAACTCGGCCCACTGCCAGCAGTTTGATCCTGACTGGCTCAAGGTCGACTCAGCCTTCCATCCTTCCGAGGTGGGTAAAATGAGGACCCAGAGGCTGACTCTGTAAACCACTTACAGAGGACTCTAATACGCTCTGAAGTGGGATATAAGTCTAAGGGCTATTAATATTTTAAAAACTCTGTACCTGCTGAGGCTGCCCAACCCAACAGATTGTGGTAGAATAGAAATCGAATAAGCAAACAATACTGAACGATATTCAAGCTCGTGGGGAAACTGCAGACTTGCTCACCCTTCTGGTTTTTTTCCTGGACTGAGTTGGGGCTGAGAAGGTCCGAGGGCCTTTTCTTGGGGCCGCTGTTCCTCTCCCAAGTTTTAAGGTTGTGACTTCACAGTTCGCTTTATTATTATTTGCAGAGTTGTGAATTTGACATTCCCAGAGGCTTCCGATCAGGGCAGCAGAAATAAAATGATTGGGGTTTTGTTTTGTTTTTTTCTTTTTCTTACCAGCAAACAAATAGGGCAACTCCAGCTGGGCAGCCTCTTTATCTCTGAGGGCGTTTGGCTTCTCGGCTGTCTTTCGGCTTTTTGGAAAGCTCTTTCCCGGGACCGTCTCTTTGTCGGCATCACCCTCGGAGGGATCGTTAATGCTTTCGGTGTCAGACTCTTCTTCGCTTCCTTGATTCTCACTGTCCTCCTCTCCATCTTCGTCGTGCTTGTCGTTCTGGGAAGCAACAGAGACCAATTAGATAGCCTGGGCTTTAAAACAGATCCGTAACTAATCAAACAAACAATTTTGCTCTAATCTAGTGGGGTCCTAGACATGCCAAGTGAGCGAGGGGCAGTAGTCATGGCTAACCTTTTTGCCATCGCGTGCCAAAAGCGGGGGCAGCAAACGAGGTTGTGCGCGCGCATGCCCACAGCCATAATTCAATGCCCTCCATGCACGCGCGCTCTCCTCCCTCCCGTTCCCCCCACTTTTGGCAAGTGATGGAAAAAAGGTTACAGGTGGGCCCGTTTTTTGCCCTTCCCAGGCTCGAGGCTTTCTTGGAGCCTGGGGAGGGCGAAAACAGCCTTCCCACTGCCCCCACCCCCAGAGGCCAGAAACGCCCTCCCAGAGCCTCCACGTGAGCCCTGTATTTACCTGGCACCCAAAACGGGCCGTGTGGAGACTCCTGGAGGGGTGGGGCCAGCCGAAAATCAGCTGAGCTGGGCAACATTCACGCCCCCACAGATATGGCACACGAACCATAGGTTTGCCACTAGAGCCACAGTGCCCAAGGGACCAGTTTCGTGGGAAAATCAATTTTTCCACCGACTGGGGTGGGGAATGGTTTTGCGCATGTGGAGGTAAAGCTTCACTTGCTCGCCCACCAGATGTGCGGCCCAGTTCCTAACAGGCCAGGGACCGGGACAAGTCCGTGAATCAGGGGTTCGAGAGGTTCATATTGGAGTTCCTCATGGCTTTTCTGGTGATCAACTCTACCCAGCTGCGCACAATCCAGGCAGGGCACTTTTTCTCAAGAGTGCCTTTGTGTGTTACAACAACAATTGCCTGGATTATCTGTGGATGGGAATTCTGGGATGGAAGGCTGAGTCAACCTTGAGCCGGTCAGGATTTAACTTCTGGCAGTCGGCAGTGTTGGCTGCAATACTTCATTCTAATCAATGAGAGGGAAGGAAGGAAGGAAGGAAGGAAGGAAGGAAGGAAGGAAGGAAGGAAGGAAGGAAGGAAGGAAGGAAGGAGGGGAGGGAAGGGGAGGGAAGGGAAGGGAAGGGAAGGCAATAGCACACAGACTTATATACCGCTTCAAAATGCTTTTACAGCCCCTCTCTAAGCAGTTTACAAAGTCAGCCTCTTGACCTCAACAATCTAGGTCTTCACTTTACCGATCTCGGAAGGATGGAAGGCTGAGTCAATCTTGAGCCGGTCAGGATCGAACTGCTGGCAGCGAGCAGAATTAGCTTGCAGTACTGCATTCTAACCACTTTGCCAACGTGGCTCCTGCCAATGTTAAATTGGGCCTCTGCAATCTGCCATGATCATTTGGGGATGGGCACAATATTTTGCGTCAGGGAAGCTGTGAGATCGATTCTAGGTAGAGGCAGATTATTTCTCTCTCTGGGCAGAGTGAAAATCTATCTGTTGAAAAAACTCCACATTGGCGACAGGAAGGGCATCCGGCGAGTAAACACTCAGCTCCACTCAGTTGCCCAGACTCCACCCCACAAGAGATTATAGGGTCAGTAAAAAAAGAAAAAAAAGAAGATCTTAAAAGGATGAAAGGCATACACCGTAGGACAGCAAAGGTCGGTCGTCTTTGGTCAGGAGAAACCCGTCTGCCAAATCGTCAGCCGATAGGTGCTTCGGTTTCTTGCTGCTCTCCTTTTGATCCTCTCCTTTCATTCGACGTAAGCGGTCAGCCTGCATGGGAAGGAGATCCCGGGAAATCCGGTCAGCCCTCCTAAGTGGCCAGATGACAAATGTCCCCCCTGATAAGAGCCACGAGGAAGACTCCTCAGGTGTTGGCCACCTGAAAAATCCCTGGAAAATGTAAATGCTACAAATGCTCATTTTAGGTACGCTACCTCTTGATTCCCTTGATTAGGGGGAGAGCCTTCTCTGCGGGGGCACCTACTATCTGGAATGAGCTCCCCCCGGAGATACGGAGGATCCCGAATCTGCACACCTTCCGTCGCGCTCTCAAGACCTTTTTATTCCATCAGGCTGGCCTGGCCTAATCTTTTTCCCTTTTAAAATGTAAATTTTAATCTGTTTTTTTAAATTACTGGACCGTTTTAAATCTGTTTTGGGTCAAATGGCTTAATTCGGTTTTATTCTGCTTTTAAATTTCGTATTTATGTGTTTTATTTTGTGGCTGTTCACCGCCCTGAGTCCTTCGAGAGTAGGGCGGTATATAAATCCAATAAACTAAACTAACTAAGGTAGCATACCTACCTAGTGTATTTGGATCTCTACCAAATACACTATAACAGTGTGAGGAATTTAACAGTAGCATAATTCAGTTGGGGGTGGGAGTGGGATTTTTTTTTCATATTTTTTCATTTTTTTTAATCCTGCATTTAAGCCACTTCAAATCCCACTTTGGGTTTCATTTCTGTTACTTGGGTTCAACATGAATACATTAAATTTGAGTCAGCAGATCTCAACGGAAGAGGGGTGGGTCCAGAATGGGGGATGAAATCCTAGGCCAGGGGTCTCCAAACTTGGCCACTTTAAGACTTGTGGACTTCAACTCCCAGAGTTCCTCAGCCAGCTTTGCTAAAACTCCTCAAGTCTTAAAGCGGCCAAGTTTGGAGATGCCTGGACTAGACAGCTAAACCGCTTACCCCATTCTGTAACGTAAAGAGGTCAATCCGAGTAACTCAAGGCCTAGAGGAGAGCCAGTTTTCAGACTGCTTGGAAGCAAAATAACATGGTCCTCTTGCCTGCAAAGTAACACAAGACTGCCAAAGGCCGTTGTGGTTGTAGAACAAGTTTTCGCTGTTCTCAGCCTAACAAAAGCGTAATAAGTACCCTGATTTTTCCTTTGATGAACAGGACAATCCTGCATTAGCAGTGCAGAGCTAATCCTAGACAAAGAAAAATAAGCATGAACACAGTTGTTGAAAGCACGTCGAAGGTTAAGTAAAGCACAACTACATGTTATACCTCTAATTGCTGGAGTTTCTCCTGCTCTTCTCTTGCCAGTTCTTCTTCGGTTTTCATCCTATCCGAGGGCTGCGTCTTCATTTCGAATCCGAGCTCTCTAACCAGCACGTCATATTCATCTGGCTGCAAAATTCAACAAAGGGCGCCAATCATTTGTAGATCTTGGGATGGCGGTGTGTCAAACGGGACGAGCTTTGGTGAGCGGAAAATTAACGCTACAATTTGTTCACTCAAGACATTTTATTCCACGTTAAACACAGTAAGTGTTTGATTCTAGCAATACGTTTAATATTTCCCCACCCTTACGTCACTTTAGAGATCACATTATCTTTTTTGTAATGTGATGACCAAAACTGGATGCGGCATTCCAGGTGTGGCCTTAACTAAGGACTTACAAAGTGGTACTAATACTTCATGTGATGTCGATTCTATGCAGTTGTTTATACAACCAAGGACTGTATTAGCTTTTTTGGTTGCTGCTGCACACGGCTGGCTCATATTTAAGGGATCGTCCACTAGGACTCCAACAGTAACTCTCAGATTTATTGTTTTTGAGCCGACAAAAAGAAACATCTCTTTTAATCCCTTTATAGTCGACAAAGAGAAACATCTCCAGATTACAAGACTCTCACAATACTAGACAACACAGTATCAACAGCAGAGACCTTTAAATGTCTAGGTTCTACCATATCTCATGACCTACAGCTAACATCAAAAACGTCATCAAAAAAGCACAACAAAGAATGTTCTTTCTGCGCCAACTCAGGAAGCTCAAACTGCCCAAGGAGCTGCTGATCCAGTTCTACAGAGGAATGATTGAGTCTGTCATCTACACCTCTGTAACTGCCTGGTTTGGCTCTGCAACCCGACAAGACAGACACAGACTTCAGAGGATAATTAGAAAAAACATGGCTACCCACCTGCCTTCCATGGAGGACCTGTATCCTGCACGAGTCAAAAAGAGGGCTGGGAAAATATCTACAGACCCCTCACATCCTGGACATAAACTGTTTCAATTCCTACCTTCAAAAGGATGCTATAGAGCACTACACATCAGAACAACTAGACACAAGGACAGTTTTTCCCCAAATGCCATCACTCGGCTAAACAAATAATTCCCTCCACACTGTCAAACTATTCACTAAGTCTGCACTGCTATTAATCTTCTCATCATTCTCACCACCCATCTCCTCCCACTTACGACTGTAACCTTGTTGCTTGTATCCTTACGATTTATATTGATGTTGTTTCCTGATTGCTTATTTATACCCCATGACTATCACTGAGTGTTGTACCTTATGATTCTTGACGAACATGTCTTTTCTTTTATGTACACTGAGACCAAAGACAAATTCCTTGTGTGTCCAATGACACTTGGCCAATGAAGAATTCTATTCTATTCTATTCTATTCTATTCTATTCTATTCTATTCTATTCTATTCTATTCTATTCTACTCTACTCTACTCTACTCTACTCTACTCTACTCTACTCTACTCTACTCTACTCTACTCTACTCTACTCTACTCCCTTCCCCAAATAATTAGGAAACAGAGAGTGGAGCACAAGAAGATGGTGTCATTACCTAGATTAGAAATGACTCATGTGTATACTTTGACATAAACGTAACAATTGTACTAAGAACCTGAGGTTGTTTTATAAAACAGAACAACTTCTAAGAGTCTTTCCACAGGGAAGTTCTTTGTCGCTGAAGACGATGAAGAATAATTCAGTTTTTCCAGGACAATTAGCGAAAAGCTACTCGCAGATAGACAAACCTACCTTGGGTTTTTCTTGAGCTTGACTTTGTGTCTCTGACTTGGAAGTCCTCTGTACCAGGAGCGCTTGGATCTCTCTCCAATCGTTGTTAAGCTTTTCTGTAAGTTCCAGAGTATTTTCCCGCTGAGCCTGTCGCTCTTTCTTTAGGAAAGAAAAGGGGGAGGGGGAAGGATGATCATATTACTGCTATCCTGTACAACAGGTGCCTAATCCAAATGCTCTTTTTTGTATTCGAACAAGAAGTAAAAATAGAGAATTCAAAAGAATTACAAATATGTATTCAAATTGCTTAACGCACTGTAAGCCGCCCTGAGTCTCCGGAGAAGGGCGGCATATAAATCAAATTAAAATAAAAAATAAATAAATAAATAAATTACATCTATAATATTTCACCCCAAAAACCTGCTAGAAATCAACGCGCCCTAAGAAACCGATTCAAGACTTAGGGGCAACTGTAGCTAAGGATGGAATTCACATCCATTTCTTTTGTTCCGTCAAAACATATGCCTTAAAAAATACCGACAGCAAACAGCCCGATTCAGTTTCTTCTGACAGATTCAGAGAAAGTGAATTTCTAAGGCCTTAGTTGAGCAATGCATTCTGTGAAATTAAAAAAAAAGAATTTTAGTTGAGTTTGGTTTATGTGTATTTGTGCATTGCTTACTCCACCATAGTACTCAAGTTGAAGAGCATTGGTTTAAAGGGATATGACAATCATTTTATTGTTTTAGACCTTCCATTTGATCTCCCTCCCCCTATTTACATTATCCTTTTTATTAGTTTATAATATAAAATGCAAATAATAGGAAAAATAGAGAAAGGGAAAAAGAAAGAAAAGGCATGGATTTCTGACTCCCTTTGATGAAGCAGAATAAGATAGTAACATCAACTTTCAACTTTTTACTTTGATATATATATATATATATATATATATATATATATATATATATATATATATATATATATATATATATATATATATATTTTAATTTGATTTATATGCCACCCTTCTCCGGAGACTCAGAGCGGCTTACAATGCGTGAAGCAATAGCCTTCATACTTTTGTATTATATTTTATACAAAGTCAGCTTATTGCCCGCACAAACTGGGTCCTCAATTTATCTACCTTATAAAGGATGGAAGGCTGAGTCAACCTTGAGCCTGGGGAGATTCGAACCAGTGTAACTGCAGACAGCTGGATGTTAATTATGGCTTTAGTCTGCACAGCTAAACCAGGCTCTTCATTAAGGTCTTCCTTGACAGTGCTGGAGAATACATGTCAAAGTAGCTGCTGTGCTTAATAATTCCATGCAGGGGAATTATACCTTTCAGTGCTATAAAAGAACATCAGAGCATTTCAAGTTTAGGATAGTTTACCTTTTCCAATTTGGATTTTGCTATCAGCTCTTCAACAAGTTCCTTCCGTGACTTGGGATTTTGACCTTCTCCGTTCTGTTGCTCTGTGGGTTTTTTCTTAGAAAGGAGTCCTCCAAAATGAGATGCGGTTAATTCCTCTGGAAATGCAAGATTTATGAATTGACCAGGATGTAAATAAATCCTGAGAACTCAGCACATTTTTATCCCTAATGTTGCTTTAGCATCGTTAATAATTTACCGGAGCAAAAATTGAAGGAGAGCGTGACTAAGCATGAGGGAAAAAAGAACTGGGAAGATCCGACTCAAATGACATTGATTACTGAAAGTTTTGAAAGTATCAAATTTATAAATGAAACAGAATTCTAATAGGTTGCATACCATACGTTATTCTTTTGTAACTGCTTCTACTGGCACTTCGAAATTTCATTTACAATATACAGGAGCTGTTAGAGGTCTTATTAAATCACAGTTGCATATTATAAAGAACGTACAATCCACTCCAATTATTTTTTCCCCACCTGATAACATTCCTTTTTCTTCCGTATCGCTGTCACTATCAACAGTATCATTAAGTTTCTCGATGTCTGCTAGGGAATGGCCATAGTGAGTTAAGTCTTCTTCTTCATTGAGGTTATATACGTTTTTCTTTTCAAACGTTTTCTGAAATACAACCAAACATATGAACGAGGGCTTGTTCGTTAGACTGAAGGGATTCCTATCGATAAAGCTTCTGAGAAATTTATTTTCATTGCCATTTTGAATTTCCTTGGCACTGGGGCCGCTGTTGACAAGATAGGAGCTATGGCACGCAGTCGTGGCTTAGAGAGGCCAATGTGACCTTGATTTGGGGGTTCCTGGTGACGTTTTTATACCAGGAAATATTTCTTCCTGCTGGTTTCTGGACTGTAACAGTATAACAGAGATGGTGAACCTGTGGCACATGTGCCACCATGCCAGCTCAGCTCTGGTGCACATGCGTGTGCTGGCCAGTGCATTTTCAGGCTTTCTGGGCCCACCAGAAGTAGGGAAACAGGTTGTTTCCTGCCTCCGGAGGGCCTGGGGTGGGGGGTGGGGAAGGCCCGTTTTTCTTCCTCACCTGGCTCCAGATCCTCTCTATGCATCTATAGACTCCTAGAAGGGCTCTGGAGGCTGGGGACAGCAAAAAATGTCACTTCCTGTCCAACTGGGAAGTTGGGAAATGGGCCGTTTCAGGCCTCCGAGGGAGTGGGGAAGGCTGTTTTCTCCCTCCTCAGATGCAGGGAGAGGATCAGGAGCCAGGTGAGAAAGAAAAACGGGCCTATCGGGCCATCGTGTGCCAGGAGTGGGGGATGGGAGGGCTCACATGGGGTGCATAGAATTATGGGTGTGGGCAAGCACATGCGCAAACCTCCCCCCTCCCACCCCTCCTGGCACGCGATGGCAAAAGGGTTAGCCATCACTGCCCTAGACCATTTATGTCCAGCCTCTTAAAAGCCTCCAGCGAAGGAGCACTCATAACTTCTGAAAGCAAGCCATCTCAATGGAACAATTCTTCTATCAGGAAATGTCTCCATAGTTCTACGTTGGCTCTTCCATCTGTTACTCCTTTTCTTGCCCTCATGTGCTTTGGAGAATAGGTTGAAACCAACCCCCCCTTGTCTTAGTGGTATTGGAACACGAAGATGGATAAAGGCCCAGAGACTAAAATCCAATCCAATCCTTTATTGTCAATGCACAACATGTGTACAATGATATTTATTGATTTATTGATTTATTTATTGGTTCAATTTATATGCTGCCCTTCTATAATTCTTTCTTTCCTTCCTTCCTTCCTATCTATCTATCTTCTACCTACCTACCTACCTTGATATCTATCTATCTATCTCATCTTTCTCTCTCTCTCTCCCTTTATCTGTCACTGGAGGTTTTTAAGGAGAGAATGGACAGCCATTTGTCTGAAATGGGCATAGGGTCTCCTGCTCGAGCCAGGGGGCTGGACTAGATGACTTCCGAGGTCCCTTCCCAACTCTGTAATTCTGCTCTTCTATAATACTGCTTTCTTTCTTTCCTTCCTTCCTTCCTATCTTCTACCTACCTACCTACCTACCTACCTTTATATCTATCTATCTATCTATCCATCCATCCATCTTACTATTTATCATATCTATCCATCCCTCCATCCATCCACCCACCCACCCATCTATCTATATCATCTCTCTCTCTCTCTGAGTATGTGTGTATATATATATATATATTTATTATTTTATTTTTGTAGGTCTTTATGTGTATATTTCTTTATGCCAGGGATTTTCCTACGTATATCAAGATGTTTCATGGCCTAATTTTCAGTGAAATCTCCATTCACTAGTTTTTAGACCTTTTTAAACATTCCAGCAGCTATCATGCTAACTGTTTGAATTTAAGAGGGAGACTGGTATAGATCTATTTCCCTGGCATAAAGAAATATACACATAAAGACCTACGAAAATAAAATAATAAACATTTGACTGTTACAGGGCAGAATTAAGAAAAGTGGGTGTGGCTGGCTGACGAAATCTAACGAGATGGAAATAGATCTATACCAGTCTCCCTCTTAAATTCAAACAGTTAGCATGATAGCTGCTGGAATGTTTAAAAAGGTCTAAAAACTAGTGAGTGGAGATTTCACTGAAAATTAGGCCATGAAACATCTTGATATACGTAGGAAAATCCCTGGCATAAAGAAATATACATATACATATACATATACATATACATATACATATACATATACATATACATATACATATACATATACATATATATATATATATATATATATATATCTGTCACTGGAGGTTTTTAAGGAGAGAATGGACAGCCATTTGTCTGAAATGGGCATAGGGTCTCCTGCTCGAGCCAGGGGGCTGGACTAGATGACCTCCGAGGTCCCTTCCCAACTCTGTAATTCTGCTCTTCTATAGTACTGCTTTCTTTCTCTTTCCTTCCTTCCTTCCTATCTTCTACCTACCTACCTACATTTATATCTATCTATCTATCATCTATCTATCTATCTATCTTACTATTTATCTATCTATCTATCTTACTATTTATCATATCTATCTATCCATCCATCTATCTATCATCTTCTATATCTATCTATCTATAACCTACCTACCTAACATAGCTATCTATCTATCTATCTATCTATCTATCTATCTATCTATCTATCTATCTATCTATCATCTATCTATCTATCATCTTCTATATCTATCTATCTATCTATCTATCTATCTATCTATCTATCTATCTATCTATCATCTTCTATATCTCTCTATCTATAACCTACCTACCTAACATAGCTATCTATCTATCTATCTATCTATCTATCTATCTATCTATCTATCTATCTATCTATCTATCTATCTATCTATCTATCATCTTCTATATCTATCTATCTATCTATCTATCTATCTATCTATCTATCTATCTATCTATCTATCTATCATCTTCTATATCTATCTATATATAACCTACCTACCTAACATAGCTATCTATCTATCCATCCATCCGTCCGTCCGTCCGTCCGTCCATCCATCCATCCATCTATCATCTTCTATATCTATCTATCTATCTATCTATCTATCTATCATCTTCTATATCTATCTATCATCTATCTATCTATCTATCTATCATCTTCTATATCTATCTATCTATAACCTACCTACCTAACATAGCTATCTATCCGTCCGTCCGTCCGTCCGTCCGTCCGTCCATCCATCCATCCATCCATCTATCATCTTCTATATCATCTATCTATCTATCTATCTATCTATCTATCATCTATCTATCATCTATCTATCTATCTATCTATAACCTACCTACCTAACATAGCTATCTATCTATCATCTATCTATCTATCTATCTATCTATCTATCTATCTATCTATCTATCTATCTATCTATCTATCTATCTATCTATCTATCATCTATCTATCTATCTATCTATCTATCTATCATCTATCTATCTATCTATCTATCTATCATCTATCTATCTATCTATCTATCTATCATCTATCTATCATCTATCTATCTATCTATCTATCTATCTATCTATCTATCTATCTATCTATCATCTATCTATCTATCTATCTATCTATCATCTATCTATCTATCTATCTATCTATCTATCTATCTATCTATCTATCTATCATCTATCTATCTATCTATCTATCTATCATCTATCTATCTATCTATCTATCTATCATCTATCTATCATCTATCTATGGTGTCTGTCTGTCTGTCTGTCTGTCTGTCTGTCTGTCTGTCTATCTATCTATCTATCATCTATCTATCATCTATCTATCTATCTATCTATAACCTACCTACCTAACATAGCTATCTATCTATCTAGCTATCTATCTAATCTCTCTCTCTGCATATTTATTTATCTGTCTGTCTGTCTGTCACTGGAGGTTTTTAAGGAGAGAATGGACAGCCATTTGTCTGAAACGGGCATAGGGCCTCCTGCTGGAGCCAGGGGGGCTGGACTAGATGACCTCCGAGATCCCTCCGGGCTGACTCCACGGTCCTCACCTGCCGCTCCAAGGCGAACCTCCGCTCGGCCTTCTCCTCGGCGCTCATCCCGCCATCGTACTCTCCGAAGCGCCGGTCCCTGAAGACGCCGCTCTTCTCCCGCTGCTGGAACTCCTTCTGCAGGCTCCGCTGGCGCTGAGGGAGCAGGAGGGAGGAGGTGAGGGGGACCCCCAACGCCCCGCATCCCTCCCTCCCTCCGTCCACCCTCCGCTTACCTTCGCGTGGGCCCGGGACCGCGCCACGCCCGGCAGCCCCACCGCGTGCCGGACCCGGCGGCCCAAGACGGGGAATTTCTCCCGGTTGACTTTCACCTCAAAGGGGTTCTTCGAGCAGGCCGCAGCCGGCCCGCGCCGCGCCATCTTGCTCCGTCGCGCCGGGTCGACGGCGCCCTGTGATGACGTCGCAGGAGACTCCGCCCCCTCACCTCAAAGGAGTGGATTTGTGGGTGTGGGTGTGGGGAGAATGAGAGGCCCCGCCCTCTGGAACGGCTGCGCTCGCGCGTCGGGGGCGTGGCCGGGGGGCGTGGCCGGCGGAGGACGCGCCCCGCCCACCCGCTCTTCCCCCTTCTCCTCCCCCCTCCCCCCGCGCTCTTGCCATGGCCGCCATGGAGAAGCTGATGCGGGCCTTCGAAGCGCTGCGCTCCTTCCAGCAGCAGCAGCTACCGCCGCCGCCGCCGCCGCCCAGCCCCGCGCCCGAGGAGCCGCCCGCCCGCCCGTGAGTGGGGAGACCCCAGGCGCCCCCCCTCCCCCGCCCTGCCCGGGGGGGGAAGCAAGTCGGGGGGTCCCAGGAAGAGCCCCCCCCGCCCCTTGACTGACTCTGGCGGGGGGGTCCCGGGGGGTCCTTCCCCCTCCCCCCAGGCAGGGCTAAGCCCCGAGGAGGGGGGGTCAGACCCCCCCCAGCTGCTCCCCCAAGAAGGAGGGAATTTAGACCCCCCCTGGCTGCCATCCCTACAGGGCTAATCCCATAAGAGGGGGGGCTCAGACCCCCCCCAGCTGCCCCCCCCAGGCAGGGCTAGTCCCCTAAGAGGGCTTAGACCCCCCCAGCTGCCCCCCCAGAAGGAGGGGGCTCAGATCTCCCTGGCTGCCCTTCCTACAGGTCTAATCCCATAAGAGGGGGGGGCTCAGACCCCCCCCAGCTGCCCCCCCAGAAGGAGGGGGCTCAGACCCTCCTGGCTGCCCTCCCTACAGGGCTAATCCCATAAGGGGCGGAGGGTTCAGACCCCCCCCAGCTGCCCCCCCCAGGCAGGGCTAGTCCCCTAAGAGGGCTTAGACCCCCCCCAGCTGACCCCCAGGAGGAGGGGGCTCAGATCCCCCTGGATGCCCTTCCTACAGGTTTAATCCCATAAAAGGGGGGGGTTCAGACCCCCCCCAGCTGCCCCCCCCAGAAGGAGCGGGCTCAGACCCTCCTGGCTGCCCTCCCTACAGGGCTAATCTCATAAGAGTGGGGGCTCAGACACCCACCCCCCCACTGCCTCCCCAGGCAGGGCTAATTCCCTAGAAGGAGGGGGGCTCAGACCCCCCTGGCTGCCCCCCCCCCGCAGGACTAATCCCCTAGGAGGAGGGGCGCTCAATCCCCAGCTGTCCCCCCAGAAGAAGGGAATTTAGACCCCCCCCAGCTGCCATCTTTACAGGGCTAATCCCATAAGGGGGGGGTTCAGACCCCACTGGCTGCCCCCCCCCAGGCAGGGCTAGTCCCCTAAGAGGAGGAGTGGGCTTAGACCCCCCCAGCTGCCCCCCCAGAAGGAGGGAACTTAGACCCTCCTGGCTGCCCTCTCTACAGGGCTAATCTCATAAGAGGAAGGGCTCCGACCCCCCCCAGCTGCCCCCCCCAGAAGGAGGGGGCTCAGACCCTCCTGGCTGTCCCCCCCAAGCAGGGCTAATTCCCTAGGAGGAGGGGCTTAGACACCCCAGCTGCCCCCCCAGAAGGAGGGGTCTTAGACACCCCCCACTTGGCTGCCCTCCCCACAGGGCTAATCCGATAAGGGGGCTCAGACACTCCCCCCTCAACTGTCCCCCCCCCCCAGCTGCAGGGCTAATTTCCTAGGAGGGGGGACAGACCCCTCCAACCTCCCCGCCAGCCAGGGCTAATCCCCTAGGATGGGCAGGGGCTCAGACCCCCCACAACTCCCCCCACCCCAGCCAGGTCTAATCCCCCTAAAAGGAGAGGGGCTCAGACCCCCCCCCCTGACTGCACACACGCCCCCTCCCAAGGCAGGGCCTTTTCCCTTGAGTCGGAGATTGGATAATGTCTCCAAGGCCTGTGAGCCCCTTGATGTGGAAGCGTAATGATTGACAGTCAGAGCAAAAGAGAAGGGCTTCATTGGGAGAAACAAGGATGGGTTGGCAGACCACTTGGCCTGATGATCCTTCATCAGCCATGGTGAAGGACCATCAATTCTCTCTCTTCCACCCAACGGTCGTAACAAGCGAATGTGCGAACTAGTTCTGTACCTCCAAGGCATCCGTGGTTAGAGAAATGACATTAGGGGCTGGAATTTCACGCAGGCCAGGGACTCTCGAATATCCAGGAGAACGCTGGAAGAGTGTTAACCCTGTAACAAGCTATGTTGGATCAGTGGGATTTGTGGATCCGAATCGTGGCTAGTTCAGGAGACGCCTCTGCTTAAGATGCCGGATCAGGGACGGTGATTGACCAAGTGGCCTAGCCAGCAAAAATTATTCCCCTTTAATCTGCTATCAGGATAAATGTAGAAATGTTATTTCTAAGCTAAATTCTAGCTTATTTCTTAGCTAAATAAGCTAAGGGCCGTAGTGGCTCAGTGGCTAAGACTTGCCGAGCTTGTCGATCGAAAGGTCGGCAGTTCAGCGGTTCGAATCCCTAGCGCCACGTAATGGGGTGAGCTCCCGTGACTTGTCCCAGCTTCTGCCAACCTAGTAGTTTGAAAGCAGGTAAAAAATGCAAGTAGAAAAATAGGGACCACCTTTGGTGGGAAGGGAACAGCGTTCCGTGCACCTTCGGCGTTGAGTCATGCCGGCCAAATGACCACGGAGACGTCTCCGGACAGTGCTGGCTCTTCGGCTTTGAAACGGAGAGGAGCACCGCCCCCTAGAGTCGGGAATGACTAGCGTCCATGTACGAGGGGAACCTTTACCTAAGCTAAATTCAAATTTTATGCAACTATTTGAAAGAAAGGATTAAACCCTTGCTAATTTCAGATTTTCACAAGGTGGCGTATTGATTGGTGTGGGCAAGGTTTGCATATCGGCAGCCCCAGACTGGGCCGCGGTGATGCACTTTGGGGGCACCAACGGCTGTTTTTCGTTTCTGAGCGGGCTGGAGCAATTCCCAAAGCTCCATTCTGGCTCCAGGCAGTTGCCAAAAGCAGGCTGGCCGCGTGTTTATGGCTGGAAAACAAAGAATGTGATAATGCGGCGCCTAATTTAATGGTTTGTGTGTCTTTATTTTAGAAAGAAGGAACTGTCCACATCCAAGAAAGACCGGGTGAATCATTGCCTAACAATATGTGAAAACATCGTGGCGCAGAGTTTAAGGTAATCAAAGGTTTTCTGAACTCTGTTGCTGAAAACAGCGGAGGTTTTAAAAAAGATACGCTTCAGGAAGTCCTCGACTTACGACGGTTCGTTTCAGTGACGACGGCGCTGAAAAAAAACAGCGACTTATGACCGTTTTTCACAGTTACGACCTTTTGCAGCATCCCCAGGGTCACAGGATCAAAATTCAGATGTTGCTTCGCAGCTGACTCGTATTTATGACGGTTGCAGTGTCCCGGGGGTGGATGGGACGCATGACCCCTTTTGCGACCACCTGATAAGCAAAGTCAATGGGGAAGCCAGGTTCACTTAACGACGGGTTACTAATTTATCGACCGCAGGGATTCACTTAACACTTGTTTCACTTAACATCAGAAAGGTTGGGCCGTACTGTCGAGCACTATTTGTATATATGTGATGGTTTAATTAAGATTTCATGAAATCAAACTTTTTTTCTCTCTTATGTACTGATCTACATTTCTGTTATTCCTTACAAGTGTTTCTCAGCGAATTCTGTATTAGCCAAAGTTAAGCACCAGATGGGAATACAGGTAATCCTCGATTTATGATCACAGTTGAGCCCCAAATTTATGTTGCTCAGCGAGACATTTGTTAATTTTGCCCCATTTTACGACTTTTTCTTGCCACGGTTCTTAAGGGATATCCCTGCACTAGATAAGTTAGTTATTAAGTGAATCGGGCTTCCCCATTGGCTTGTCAGAAGGTCGATGTCAGGGTTCCGACGGATGCCTTAATTAAAACATGAGCCTCTAGCCAAGCTTGTTCCCAGTGAAGCCAACTCTGACCCCACATAATTTATGGCCCAGGCTTGACCCTGTTTCCCCCCTCCCCCCAGGATGTGTCATCAGTTAGATTCGCCAACAAAGCAATTTTCGCAGGTTGTAGAGATCACTCCCCTCCGGCCACTGTGGGTAACCCTGGAAGACAGCCTTGACAGAGATATGTCTGGAATGTGGTTTTGTTTCTGGCTGCCATGCTGCTTCACCGTAGCTGCAAGTTCGTTTTCTCATCTCTCTTGCCTATGGCAACTCAAGAGCAGGCCAGGGATGCTTTGCAAGTTGACAGTCGCAAAGGGGGATCACGTGACACACACACACCCGGGGACACTGTGACGGTCATAAATGTGAGTCAGTTGCCAAGCCTCTGAATTTTGATCACGTGATCATGGGGATTCTGCGACGGTAAGTGTGAAAACGGTCATAAGTCCTTCAGTAACTTCGACGTGTTACTAGACTTAGAACTTAGATTTAGGATAACTTCATTGTCACTTTGAAGGTACCCTAATACTCATACATTAGAATGAAATTTCGCTGCATACTAAATGAACAGTTGTAAGTTGAAGACTGCCTGTATTAGCTAAAACGTTAGGGACACAACCGGAATATCGTGCTGTGAAGGGAGAAAGAGGCAGCATGCGTTAAAAGGGTTCGACGCATACTTGTTTTCTCATTTTCTAAACCAAGGATGGAAGATCTGCTCGTTGGCTTCTCATTCCACAGAAAATTCTCAGGGGGTTTCAGAGTTGGAGTCTGTTGTGGCTCTGTTGCCTGAGCCTGCGTCATCAGCAGGGGAGGACTCTGAGAGTGAGGGAGAGGAGTTGGCAAGGCCTCCTTCTCCAGGACTCTCCTCTCTGGCAATGCCTCCAGAGGACACCGAAGGGCAGGAGATAGGCCCAGAGCCAAGCTTGTCCCCGCAGCTACAGGAGGACATTAACGAGGGGAGTGAGTTTTGGTTGGACCCTCGCCAGCGTCGGAGAGACAGGAGAGGAAAAGCCCAGCAGAGGAAAAGGCGTGGCCGTGATTAGCTGGTGGACCACGCTTCCTCCCAGACTATATAAGAGAGGGATTGTAGCCATATCTTTGTGACGAACAAAACAAAGATTCGTGGATCCCGGTTTTGAATCGGCCCTGCGTCTCAGCTTTGGTGTGTATGTGACGGACCTTTTAATAAAGACGTTGGTAAGCAGCTGCGGATTGCTGCCGACCTTTGTTATCATCTGACTTGGTTGCCTGCCAGTTCATTAGCCTCTGGTTGTCTGAGGGGAGGTTATTTCTTGGCACGGGGCCAGAACAGAGTCTAGCAACATCAGGCAGGTGGTGGTGTCGCCTGTCGGCCAGCTGTGAAACTGTGTGCGCCAATGTGGCAACCCCATTTTTGCCATTGAAACTGTGTGAGCCAATGACGTGGCCCAATTTTGCCATTGAAACTGAGAGCCAATGAGGCGGCCCCATTTTGCCATTGAAACCGTGAGAGCCAATGAGGCTGGGTTTGTTTCCTAACTGGATGCAACGTCTTCGTTTCAGAAATTCTCCAGAATTCCCCAAGCTGTTGGGGATCGCCATGGAACTCTTCCTCCTCTGTAGCGATGACGCGGAGTCCGATGTCAGGATGGTCTCCGATGAATGTCTCAATAAAGTGATAAAAGTAAGTGGTTTGCTTCTTTTTTAAGGACCTAGAAATACGGATCAAATTCAGAAAAAAACAGACCTTGGAGAGCTGAAAAAACAGTCACTAAATAGATCAGGGGGTGAAATGCTACCGGTTTGGTCCAGTTCGCCCGAATCGGTAGTAAGAAAATGTAAAAAAAAATTCCGACGATCAGCTGAGCGACATGTGATCGTCGGAATTTTTTTTAAAAAAAACTTTTTAAGCATTTTTTTTTACTACTGGTTCGGGCGAATGGATAGTTAAAAAATGCTTTTAAAAAGTTTTTTAAAAAGGGTTGGACGATCGCGCGGCTCAGCTGTGATCGTCCGAGCCTTTTTTTTTTAAAAAAAAACTTTTTAAAAGCATTTTTTTTACTATCTACTTGTCTGAACCGATGGTAAAAAAAATGCTTTAAAAAAGTTTTTAAAAAGGTTCCCAAGATCGCGCGCCGCAGCTGATTCCCCTCCCCATTCCCCGCTATTCTACTTAACTTTTTTATTATTATTATTTGATTTATATGCCGCCCTTCTCCGGAGACCCAGGGCAGCTTACAATGCGTTAAGCAATAACCTTCATACTTTTGTATATTTATACAAAGTCAGCTTATTGCCCCACAAACTGGGTCCTCAATTGACCTACCTTAGAAAGGATGGAAGGCTGAGTCAACCTTGAGCCTGGTGGGATTCGAACTTACAGTAATTGCAGACAGCTGGAGTTAATCACAGTGCATTAGTCTGCTGAGCCACCAGACCTTCCCAAGCCTCGTTTTGCTGCAAAATGTGCATGCTTGACCCACAGCACACATAGTAAACCAATAATAAAGGGGTTTAGATTTCACCACTGAAATAAAGGACTACCTATAATTCCCAGGTGTGGAGGTTTGAAGCTACTTCTCACCTATTTTAATGTGCGGTTGTGTTGAACTTCAAAACAACTGAAGTTTAGATTCTATCTATCTATCTGTCTGTCTGTCTGTCTATCTATCTATCTCTATCTATCTATCTCTATCTATCTATCTATCTATCTATCTATCTATCTATCTATCTATCTATCTATCTATCTATCTATCTATCATCTATTTGACAAACAAACATTTAATACATCAGTTTTCCCTTCCCTGTGACATCTCGGTGTTACCTTCCAAAGTTCAATCTTTTTCTGTCTAGTTGTCATTACTTCTATTTTGATCCTTATCCAGTCCACAATATCAATTCATCACTAACATAATATTCAACTCATCGCATATTTTTTTTGAAAATTTTTAATTTTTTTAAAAAAACAAAACATAAAACAAATCGATCGTCCATTACAAATACAAACAGCAGGTCAGTCGGTGACAAATCTTTTGTGCTTCATCCCCCCTATTCAAAATTTACTAATGATCTAGTTTCTCATATTGTCAAACAAATCAACATCCTCATTTATCATTTATTTAACTATTGCATCGTTGCTTCAAAAAATTTATTTTCAGATATTATATTTATAACATTCATTTCGTATTTCATTTCCATGTTTTATTTTTTAACCATTGATAAAATACATCCCATATCTTGTAGTATTGTTTATCTTCTTGTTTTCTCATTTCAAATGTCAATTTACTCATTTCAGCACATTCGGTGATTTTCTTAATAATTTCATCTTGCGTTGGTATTTTCTCATTTTTCCAGTTTTTAGCAAACACAATTCTAGCCGCTGTTAAAACATTCACAATCAAATATCTCAATTCCCTATTATATATTTCTGGTACAATCCCTAATAAAAAAAATCTCTGGTTTAAAGTCTATACATTTTTTTGTCATTTTTTCCAACCATGTATAGATTTTAGTCCAGTATCTTTTTGCTTCTACACATGTCCACTACATATGATAATATGAGCCCGATATCTGATGACATTTCCAACACTTGTCAGATTTGTTCTTGAACATTCTTGCTATTCTTGTTGGGGTAGATGCCACCTGTAAACTCATCACATATTTTTGGAGTTTTGGAGTCTACTGCAAGAAGAGGTATGCTAATAGGTCATGGCTGACAGAGGAATTCTGGGAGTTGAAGTCCACAAATCTGGAGTTGCCAAGACATATATCTCTGCCATAGACATTCTTTCGATTCCATGTAGTAATTTATTATTGCTGTTAAATAAACAGTAGAGATAAGAAATAAGCCCTCTCTATGCTTTGCTATTCAGGGGCTAAAAACCCATTGTAATAAATAAATCTGCTAATTTGGTACATGATGTTGGAATGATGCATGCATTGTTAATATCTACACTCGATTCCATTCTAGGCCTTGATGGATTCCAGTCTTCCTAGATTACAATTGGAACTCTACAAAGAGATTAAAAAAGTGAGTTCTTTTCGACACAAAATTGCATGCAAAGAGTTTTCTTCGCACGTATAGAGTTTTGCACAGGAATTTGGGATCATAACTCATTGCCAGGTTAAACCATGCGCTACGAACCCTTCCTTTGAGGGGAGAGGATTTCTGGAGGGCCGATGGGATGACTGCAAGGTGCAGGCTGGTAGACTGGTTGAGGAAATCTGGGAGTTGAACTCCGTACATCTTAAGAGGGACCAAAGTTGAGAGATGTTGTCTTAGAACAGCAGTTTCTGAAACATTTTGGTCTTAGGACCGTGTTACCTTCTTTAAAAAGACTCACGGCCCCCGAGGAGCTTTGACAGATGTTAAACTCAAGGCCTGCGGGCCGGATGCGGCCCACGGGGTGTTCAGATCTGGTCCATGGGCCCATCCTGGAAACGGCAAACAACTGGCTCGCGGTGCCTCCGCCAACGAAAACGGAGCTCGGGAGGGCAGCGTGCAATCCTCATGGGCTCCATTTTTGGCCGTGACGGCCACCTGCAACCCTCTGACAGAGTAAACATAGGTCGGGGAGGCTGTGTGTGGCCCGCCCGGACTCTGTTTTTGGCCTCCTGCAGCCCTCTGACAGTGAAAACAGAACCAGGGAGGACCGCTTGCAAAACCAGAGCCTCTATGAGTATGTCAAGCTGGCCACGCCCCCTCGCCCGCTTCCCCTCCTCCCCCCGAGGTGAAACACAATCCTGATGCAGCCCTCAATGAAATTGAGTTTGACACCCCTGCCCTAAAAGGATCTCGACTCAGACCCTAAATCACGCTTTGAGAACCTTTGATTAAGAATTTTCAAGAAGAGTTATTTGTGTTTTTGAAATCTGGTTGCATTGCTGCCTTCAGCTCCAATATAGACCCACGAAAATCACTTTACCGTAGGTTTATTTTGTCCGTAGGAATTCTGTAAAAGTCCACACGCCTGCTTGGTTAGTATAGACTGCCCTGTCTTGTAGCTGATTTTGTGATCCGCCAGCCGCCTGTGGAGCTAGCATTGGACTCGGACAGTGAGGAGGCTGGGGAGGAACCACGGGGCAGTCCTGGAGTTGGGAAAAGGCTCAGACGAGGGCTCTGCGTCAGAGGCAGAGATGGGACCAGGGCCATCTGGGAGCGATGCGCGGACTCCGGAGCCCCCAGAGTCAGACAGCAGAGAGGCAGAGGAACAGGAAGAGCCTGTTCCTAGTGCACACATGCGCAGAACTGCCAGAAGGCAAGAGCAGCTAAAACAAAAAGGACGACTCGGGAGTAAGGCCAGGAGATGATTGGCCCCTCCCATAAGGCTTAAAAGAGCAGAAAAGGCTCGTGGACTCTTTGTAGGAAAGCAAGGTTGCTAAACCTGTTTCCAGTCAGTGTCTCTTGTTTCTGAACTTTGTGGGGCTTTGCCAAGAAAGGCCTGTGCCAAAGAAGACAAAAGGTTTGTGATAACCCCGAAGGACTTTTTCTGAAGGACCTGCTTTGGAATTAATTTGGGACTAAGCTAGGAATGAACGTAATTCCCAGCTGTTATAATAAAATAGGTTTGTTTAAGACTAAACTGTGTCTTGTAATAACAAAGTGATCCTAGGCCACAACACTGACAGCTGAGTCTCTCTTGTCCATTGCGTTTTGCAGAATGGTGCTTCCCGGAGTTTGCGGGCTGCTCTGTGGAGATTTGCGGAGCTTGCACACCTTGTTAGACCTCAGAAATGCAGGTGAGATGGTCTTCTTGAGAGCAAGAAGAGAGCTGGGGGATTCTGGGCCAGCAGCTTTGGGATCCTGTTCTTTGGGGTGTTACCTGTATGTTCCTGGAGTTGGACTGTGACCTGGCTGGCTGGCTGGCCTCCTGTCATCTGCTTAGCCAGCTGTTGGCATGCTTTAACACCAACTTGCCTGGCGTTTGATGCTAATAATTTGCTCTGGTATATAATCTCTTTGCTGGTCCCTTTAATGGTCTTAGGGGACTGAAGGCTAAAACATATAAAGATTGATTGCTGGGATTGGGTATGTCTAGTTCAGGGGTCTAGGAGCCGTATGTGGCTCTTTCACCCCTGTGCTGCAGCTCGGTGTCACTCAAAATACGCATCATAACCGCCAATGTGTGACACCCGCCGGCACATGATTTATTGAGCTTTTCAACCCCCAACAGGCCAACCATGGATAAATCCAAGAAATGAAAAGTTTCAGAAGAAAACAAAACATTTAATTCAACTACATAGGCTAGTTTTTTTTTTTTAATTTTATTTATATGCCGCCCTTCTCCGGAAACTCAGGGCGGCTTACAATGCGTTAAGCAATAGCCTTCATACTTTTGTATATTTTATATTTATACAAAGTCAGCTTATTGCCCCCAACAAACTGGGTCCTCAATTTACCCACCTTATAAAGGATGGAAGGCTGAGTCGACCTTGAGCCTGGCTGGGATTGAACTCGCAAGTAATTGCAGGCAGCTGGATCTTAAATGCTGCCTTTGTAGGAGGCATTACTCCCCTACGCTACTCAGGCTCTTAGTTTTGTGGCCGCTCAAGAAATAGTCAGGCACGGGAAGAGTTTTGTGGCTCCCGGTGTTTTCTTTTCTGTGGGAAACGGGTCCAAATGGCTTTTTGAGTGTTTAAGGTTTCCGACTCCTGGTTTAGTTTAATGAAAAGAAGGAGCCAGGGGTTATAATAGCAGCATTCCAATATCTAAGGGGCTGCCACAAGGAAAAGAGGGCAGGACAAGAAGCAACAGGTGGAAATTAATCAAGGAGTGAAACAACCTAGAACTAAGGAGAAATTTCCTTACAATGAGAATAAGTGATCGATGGAATGGCTTGCCTCCAGAAGTTGTGGGTGCTCCATCATTGGAGGCTTTTAAGAAGAGACTGGACAACCCTTTGTCTGAAATGCTCTAGAGTTTCCTGAATTGAACAGGGGGTTGGACTAGAAGTCCTCGAAGGTCCCTTCCAACTCTGTTATTCTGTTAAATTAGGTCTGGAGGCAGGGCACCCTTTTTCTGTTTGCATTTTCTCCTGCACCCCTCCTGGACCAAGTCACAAAAAGGGAGTATCCCATCCCAAGCCTTTTGAGTGATCTTTTTTTTTTTTTTGGCCATCTCTTGGTGCAGGCCGTATTTTGTGAACCTCCTGCCTTGCTTAACCCGGGTCAGCCGGCGGCCCGAAGAATCCGTGCAAGAGACCTTGGCTGCGGCGATGCCCAAAATCATGGCAGCGTTTGGCAACTTCGCAAACGACAGCGACATCAAGGTAAAACATTATCGTAAGCTTTAACGCCACACGTACGGACGGACGGACAACACAGTGTTGGAAAAGAGAGTGACCGTTTTTGTCAAGAGTTTGTTGCAAAGATCAAATCCAGAACCGCACACAGATAAACTGATTCAACAGGATTCATTAACTTCTTTATATATGAGAATATATAAAACCAACGTCAGAGAATTGTTCATTTCAGCTCAGATCAGCAGGCAAGTTAAGATGCACTGATTTCAGTTTTGTTTCTCTGCCCGGACTCAGAAGCTGCAGACTAAGGCACGCCCTGGCTCCAGTTCCCAATTGGCTGATTTAGTTGCTATGCTTGTTCATTGGCTGACCTTGTTAGCCATGTTAGTCATGAATATACTGACAGTTTTGATGACTCAGTTCGTGAGGGGCTGCACGCCAACGAGTTCAGGGCTACTTGGCAGATTTAGTTCTATTAAAGCTTTTCCCAGTTTTGCCGAAGTTTTGGAATTAGGACCAGATTTTGGAGAGAAACAGGCTGTTTGTGACACCAGATTCTGAGCAGCAGCTGTCCCTGAATAGGTCCCTGAATAAGTGGGATCTTCCTTGTCTCTTGCTTGGTTCCATAAGTGGTCCCACCACGTTGAAGAACTGGGCATAATGGCCTTTCTGGCTTCCCCATCAGATCTCCAGGAATCTGAAGGTTCCTGGATTCTCCCTGTAAGAAGGAAGCCAGGAATGGGGGGAAGTCCTGGCTTTGGCACTAGGACAGTGGCGTCACCTGGGACGCAGGAGGAGAAGGGGATTTCCTAGCTGAAATTGTGGCTGCAGAGGTGGGTTTGACATAATTTTACCGCCGATTCGTCATGCACCGAAAATGTGAGTGTGTGCACGCTCGCTTTCGCGCACAGCTTAGAAAACATGGCTAAATAGGACGGCATAGCGCGTGGGCTAAATAGGACGGTATAGCGCCACTACCGAACCGGTCCGAACCAGCTGAATACAGTAGTGGGTTCGTCTTACCTTCGCTACCAGTTCGGAAACAGGAGCGCGCACATGTGTGAGCTTGCTTTGCTCGCGCCTGGCGCTTGTATGCATGGGCAGAACCTTTGCGCATGCGCAGAGTGTCCCTGATGATGTCCAGGCCGGTGGGCGGAGCTTCCCCCTGCCGCCGCCACTACCGGTTTGTCGGAACTGGTAGAAACCCACCACTGGATGAATACCAAGACTGAATGGCTGCTTCTGCTTGCTTTTGCTCCTGGTTTAAGGTGATTTTTTTAATTTTTTTTAAAAGAAAACTCCAGAATGAAGCCCATAAGCAACACTGAAGGCTGTCATAAAAGCAGCTAACCAATCTTTGAGGGCCCCCGGATGATGGATGAGATTATAGAGGCTGAGTGAGTTATAGAGGCTGTCCGGGGTTGAGAGATTATTCATCCCACTGGAAATGAGAAGAAGCTTTATTTGAGTTTTTTTTTAATGTCAGAGTAGCAGTAATGGTTCTGCTCTTTTTTTCTTTCAAACCTGGGCCTTGATTCCGTATTGCGTAGAGAGAGCATCTCTGTCTACCCTCAACCAGACTTTGAAAAAGGAAACTTAGACGGCGCAGAAACACTTTGTTGATTTTCTTTTCACTTTAGGTTTTATTAAAAGCTTTCATAGGTAATCTTAACTCCAATTCTCCAACCATCCGTCGGACGGCGGCCGCAGCCACGGTGAGCATCTGTCAGCATTCACGAAGGACGCAGTATTTTTACACTCGGTTGCTTCAAGTACTGCTAGGTAAGTATCTTAATTTATCATCCTGCTTCATGTTTGCTGGATCTTTATTGTTCTCTCTCTCTTTCTCTCTTCTCTTTTTCTCTTTCTGTCTCTCTGTCTCTTCTCTCTATCTGTCTCTGTCTCTCTCTTTCTCTTCTCTCTGTCTCTGTCTCTCTGTTTCCTCTCTCTCTTTGTCTCTCTCTCTTTTCTCTTTGTCTCTGTCTCTCTCTGTGTCTGTCTCTCTCTTTCTCCCCTGTCCTCTCTGTCTCTCTCCTTTTCTCTCCTCTCTCTCTTTTTCCTCTTGTTCTCTCTCTCTCTCTGTCTCCTCTTTGTCTCTCTATGTCTGTCTGTCTGTTTGTCTCTTTCCTCTCTGTCTCTCTCTCTTTTCTCTTTATCTCTGTCTCTCTCTATCTCTGTTTGTCTCTCTTTCTCTCCTCTGTCCTTCTCTCTGTCTCTCTGTGTGTCTTTCTCTCCTCTCCGTGTCTCTGTCTCTCTCTTTTTCTCTCCTCTCTGTCTCTCTCTGTTTCTCCTGTTCTCTTCTTTCTGTCCCTCTCTCTTTTCTCTTTGTCTGTCTCTCTTTCTCTCTGTCTCTCTCTCCTTCTGTGTCTCCTGTCTTTCTTTTTTTTGTCTCCTGTCTCTGTCTCTCTCTTTCTCTTTCTCTCTTTTTCTCTCCCCTCTCTCTCTCTCACACACACAAACATTTTCAACTATACCTCCCATTCTTTGTGTAAAGATGTATTTCTGAGGAAATATCTGCCATAAAACTGACTTTCCAGAGCCTTTTATGAGGTTGACAGATAATAACTCTGAGAAAAAAAGGAGCAAAGGCTAAGAAACAATGAAAGCCATGTAAATATTGGAGCCTTAAAACCACCGCAGAAGGTTGAAATTTGTGTCACTTTCAATTGAATATGTCAATTATTAACATTAGAAGACATCCAAATGTCCTTGGTTGAAACGCTGATTTTTACAGTAGAAATGGTTCTAACGATTCTTTAGCTAAACTTTAACATCTTAACCTCTGTTCCTATAACCCGAGAGCCAGCTTGGGGTGGCGGTTAAGGCACCTGGCTAGAAACAGGGAGACTGTGAGTTCTAGTCCTCCTTGAGGCACCTTGCCCGTTGGGTGACCTTGATCTGGCCACTAACTCTTTAGCCCTAGGAAAAAAGACAATGAGAAATCTTTCAAGAAACAAAGGCTTGCCTGGGCAGCCACCAAGAGTCAGGATTGACTCAAAGGCACCTCCTATAACTTAGCGGAGAAGTAGGGAACTGTTCCCTCTTTTGGGCATTTGACAAATATTTGTTTTTACTTGCGAAGTCGTGTCCGGTCCATCGCGACCCCATGGACAACGTTCCTCCAGGCCTTCCTGTACTCTACCATCCCCTGGAGTCCATTTAAGTTCACGCCGACTGCTTCAGGGACTCCATCCAGCCACCTCATTCTCCATCGTCCCCTTCTTCTTTTGCCCTCCATCGTTCCCAGCATTATTAGGCTCTTCTCCAGGGAGTCCTTCCTTCTCATTAGGTGGCCAAAGGATTTGAGTTTCCTCTTCAGGATCTGGCCTTCTAAAGAGCAGTCAGGGTTGATCTCCTTTAGGACTGACCGGTTGGATGGCCTTGCAGTCGAAGGGACTCGCAGGAGTCTCCTCCAGCACCAGAGTTCAAAGGCCTCCATTCTTTGGCACTCAGCCTTCCTTATGGTCCAACTTTCACAGCCATCCTTTGCAACTGGGAAAACCATCACCTTGACTATATGTTTTTTTTTTCCTTTTCCTTTTGAGCATCTTCTCCCCCCCTTTAAAAATACGATCAAAAGGTAAGGCAGTCAGACAGGGTGCAGAAATATACTCTCTGACCAGCATATTTAAACAACAGGTGTGTCCGTGTGCCCATTCATCAGTAAATCTTGGTAGGTGTGTGCACCAGGCAAAAACAAACTGACCAGCCAGATAACAGGGTTTCTTAAAAAAGGACACCCACATGCATGCACAGAGTGGAAAGATCTCTCTGGCTCCCATCATCCACTGGCTCCTCCAGCACTCCCTTCTGCGCTGGGCTCTCTCTGGATGGCGGGGTCTCCAAACCTTGGCAACTTTAAGCCTTGTGGACTTCAACTCCCAGAATTCCTCAGCCAGAAAAAGCTGGCTGAGGGATTCTGGGAGTTGAAGGCCACAAGGCTTAAAGCAAAGCTGGCTGAGGGATTCTGGGAGTTGAAGTCCACAAGTCTTAAAGCTTTGCTGGCTGAGGAATTCTGGGAGTTGAAGTGCAGAAGTCTTAAATCAAAGCTGGCTGAGGGATTCTGGGAGTTGAAGTCCACAAGGCTTAAAGCTTTGCTGGCTGAGGAATTCTGGGAGTTGAAGTCCAGAAGTCTTAAATCAAAGCTGGCTGAGGGATTCTGGGAGTTGAAGTCCACAAGTCTTAAATCAAAGCTGGCTGAGGGATTCTGGGAGTTGAAGTCCAGAAGTCTTAAATCAAAGCTGGCTGAGGGATTCTGGGAGTTGAAGTCCAGAAGTCTTAAAGCAAAGCTGGCTGAGGGATTCTGGGAGTTGAAGTCCACAAGTCCTGAAGTTCGCCAAGGTTGGAGACCCCTGCTCTAAAGGAAAAGTGGGGTACTTGGGGACTGGCAAGGGAGTCCCCTGGATCCTGGGGGGAGGGAGGGTGTCAGAGGGCCTTGTGAGGAGCTGCGAGAGCGGGCTCGTTTTTCAGCTGTTCCAATCGTCTTCGCAGGACTGTTGTGTCCCAAGGAAGAAGAGCACCCCAGCGTCTTGATTCTTGGGGTTTTGCTCACCTTGAGGTACCTGATCCCGTTGCTGCAGCAGCAGGTGAAGGACACCAGCCTGAAGGGCAGCTTCGGGGTCATCCAGAAAGAAACCGAGATTTCGCCTTCCTTGGATCAACTCATACAGGTATCCATCCCTTCGCTCAAGAGCCCCCGCGGCTCAGTGGTCAGAATGCGGTATTGCAGGACCCAGATTGTTTGGGGGGGGGGCACGAGGCTGACTCTGTAAACCGCTTAGAGTGGCTGTAAAGCACTGTGAAGCGGTAGATAAGTCTAAGGGCTATTGCTATTGCCCTTCCTTCCTTCCTTCCTTCTTTCTTCCTTCCCTCCCTCTTCCTTCCTTTTCATTTCTTTCCTTCCTTTTCATTTCCTGCCTTCCCATTCATTTCCTTCCTTTTCATTTCCTTTCCACTTCCTTGCTTTTCATTTCCTTCCTTTTTGTTTTTCTTCCTTCCCTCCCTCCCTCTCTCTTCCTTCCTTTTCGTTTCCTTCCTTTTCATTTCCTTTTCATTTCCTTCCTTCCTTCTCATTTCCATCCTTTTTGTTTCTTTCCTTCCTTTTCATTTCCTGCCTTCCTGTTCATTTCCTTCCTTTTCATTTCCTTCCTTTTTGTTTCTTTTCTTCCTTCCCTCCCTCTCTCTTCCTTCCTTTTCATTTTCTTCCTTCCTTTTCATTTTCTTCCTTCCTTTTCGTTTCCTGCCTTCCTTTTCGTTTCCTTCCTTCTCATTTCCCTCCTTCCCTCCTTTTTGTTTCTTTCCTTCCTTTTCATTTCCTGCCTTCCTGTTCATTTCCTTCCTTTTCATTTCCTTCCTTTTTGTTTCTTTTCTTCCTTCCCTCCCTCTCTCTTCCTTCCTTTTCATTTTCTTCCTTCCTTTTCGTTTCCTGCCTTCCTTTTCGTTTCCTTCCTTTTCATTTCCTTCCTTTTTGTTTCTTTTCTTCCTTCCCTCCCTCTCTCTTCCTTCCTTCTCATTTCCTTCCTTCTCATTTCCTTCCATCCTTTTTGTTTCTTTCCTTCCCCTCCCTCCCTCTTCCTTCCTTTTCATTTTCTTCCTTCCTTTTCATTTCCTGCCTTCCTGTTCATTTCCTTCCTTTTTGTTTCTTTTCTTCCTTCCCTCCCTCTCTTTTCCTTCCTTCTCATTTCCTTCCTTCTCATTTCCTTCCATCCTTTTTGTTTCTTTCCTTCCCCTCCCTCCCTCTTCCTTCCTTTTCATTTTCTTCCTTCCTTTTCATTTCCTGCCTTCCTGTTCATTTCCTTCCTTTTCATTTCCTTCCTTCTCATTTCCTTCCATCCCTTTTGTTTCTTTTCTTCCTTCCCTCCCTCCCTCTTCCTTCCTTTTCATTTCCTTTTCATTTCTTCCTTTTCATTTCCTTCCTTCCATCCTTTGTTTCTTTCCTTCCTTCCTTCCCTCCCTCTTCCTTTCTTTTCATTTTCTTCCTTTTCATTTCCTTCCATCCTTTCTTTCCTTCCTTCCTTCCTTCCCTCCCTCTTCCTTCCTTTTCATTTCCTTCCTTCTTTTTCATTCCCTCCCTTTTCATTTCCTTCCTTCCTTCCAATTAGAATTCAGTATTGCAGGCTAATTCTGCCCATAGCCAGCAGTTCAATCCTGACCATCTCAAGGTTGACTCAGCCTTCCATCCTTCCTTCCTAGGTCGGTAAAATGAGGACCTAGATTGTTGGGGGCAAGAGGCTGACTCTGTAAACCGCTTAGAGAAGGCTGTAAAGTCCTATGAAGCAGTATATACCCTGTTTCCCCGTAAATAAGACCTCCCCTGATAATAAACCCAATCAGGCTTTTGAGCGCATGTGCTAAAATAAGCCTCCTTCCAAAAATATTTAAACACAGAGCTGGAAATCCGGTAAGACAGCAAGAGGAGCCCCATCTTGCTCCACGCACCCCAAAATAATAAGACTCCCCTCCCCGAAAATAAGGCCAAGCGCTTATTTCGGGGTTCAAAAAATATGTAAGACAGAGTCTTATTTTCAGGGGAACACGGTAATTCTAATTGCTATTGCTCATTCTCTCGCAGTGCTGCTGCAGGTGGGGTTCCCCACCCCCCCGCCCCCCCAAATATAGGGAAATATTTCCAGTGCAGGTCATGGAGGGATGCTAAAGTGGGAATCTCAACTGTGCTCCTCCCCGTTCCAGGTGTACGAACTGAGTCTCCATTACACTCAGCACCGGGATCACAATATTGTTACCGGATCCCTGGAATTGCTGCAGCAGCTCCTTCGGACGCCTCCCCCCAACCTCCTCTTGGTCCTCACGATGCGTGGGGGGCTTTTGCAAGCGGAGGCAGCCAAAGATGAGATCGCGAGCCGACGCCGCAGCGACAGCATTGTGGAACTGATAGGTAAGCGATCCTACAGGTTGAAAATGGGGGGCGGGGGGGGGGGGAGATTGTAAGAAATGCACATTAAACTTTTCCCGGAAGAGTTCCACCATCGAAAAGCAAGGCAGCAGCTTTTCAACACTTAAAAGTTAATTACCCGAAGATTTAAAATGGCTTTATGTGTTCTCCTGGCGTTGTTTAGGGTTTACGCTCTGCCTGCTAAAATTTCTCTGCCTGCTAAAATTGCATCAAATTGGAATAAATGGAAGATCGGCCTTTATTTCTTCTAACTTGATGGTATCTTACAAAATGTCTTTTTCCCCCCTCTCTCCTTTTGGATGATTGAAAAAAAAAAGGAATTGATTTGTGCTCGACAGGAGACCACTGATTTTCCAAAATAGCCAGTTGCCGAAAACAATTCCTTTAAAAACGCTGACCTCAAATTCACTGTTGCTGCGTTTCTCAGAGATTGTTATGATTCCTTTTTTAATATTTAGTTTTACCTGTCCCTCGATTTCTTTCTGTAATTTGCAGCTGGAGGGGGGCCTTCCTGGAGCCCTGTTTTTTCCAGAAAACAAAAAGGTGATTATATCTCATGAAATCTGTGTCTGGTCTTCTATTTTCTCACTTTTTTCATTTCTTTTGACTTGGAAAGCTTAATTTGGTTGGTTCTTGGTCCTTTATTCTTTTTTTTTCTTTCCCTTTCACCATATATCCTTGCTGATCTTTAAAAGAATCATAGCTTATTGTTTCATTCCTTGCTTTTTGCTGTTGCTAAAATTATAGAAGGTATCATAATGAACTCCTGGAGAACAATAGCTACCGATGCGGTTGCAAAATAATCAGGAGGGACTTGAAGGCATATAACCAACAATAATGAATTCATTTGGCTAAATGTCTGAAAGATTAGAATACTCCTTTCAATACAATGCTTTGTTTAGACAAAGCACTTTATTTATTTTCCTAAAAAACAAAACAAAAAAAACCTGCCTTTAAATTAATTGTACTTCCTCTGATTTGAATTTCTGTGGCATTTCCCTAGTGCATTGCTA
>JAWJVD010000148.1:0-157500 GCA_038048745.1 Coluber constrictor foxii | reverse complement strand
ATCATCCACCTCCAGACCTCGGAGCTGTTAACTGACAGGATGGCCCAGGCTCTGCCTCTGTCTCTCTCTCTGCCAGTTTCATTCCCTCTTCCCCCCTCGGAGCTCCCAGGTTGTCTCGATGCTGGCCCCAACTCCCACGCCGCCTCCTCCTCCTCTGATTCAGCTGCTGGAGGGGCCGGTGGCCGACAGTCCACAACAGGTTGGGTACCCAACCCATGGAGGAGAAATGAGCATCGCAAGGATTCCAAGGGATGCTCCTTCGTGGTTGTAGGGTTGGGGTTAAATCCATAGGGCTTCCAGATAGTCCTCAACGTACGATCACAGTGGAGCCCAGCATTTCTGTGGTGAAGCGAGACCTTCGTTTAGCGAGCTTTCCCCCCTTTTCCGACTTTCTCGCCACGTTTGTTAAGTGAGTCGCTGCCGTTGTTCAATGGCAACCCGGTGGTTAGCGTATCTGTTTTTTTCCCCACCTGACTTTGCAAAAGGGGATCCCAGGAGACTGCAACCGTCGTAAGTGTGAGTCAATTGATAAGCATCCGAAGGTTAATCACCTGACCATGGGGATGCTAAAAAAAAAGGTCGTAAGTGGGGAAATGGTCCATAAGTCACTGTTTTCAGGAACTTTGAAGGGTCATAGACTTAGAATTTAGACTTTATCGTGACTAAACAAACGTTGCAAGTCAAGAATTATCTGTATTTTTCTCTGCGCTCCCCTCTTTTTTAATACTAGCAGGTTTGATGAATTCTGGACAAGCCGACTTCGGCTGGTCCTTTTAAGGATTTTACCAGGTTGCAGGCTTGACTGAGAATTTTTTTGGAGGGGGAAGGAAGGATGACATGCAAAGAACACGGAAGTTACTCTGACATTCTCCTAACTCGGCGTCTTCCCAGTGCTTTGATTAATTAAATGAATATATATATATACCGTATTTTCCGGCGTATAAGAGGAACCCTCCTCAGAGCCATTTAAGGCTCGTCGAGCCTTATGGGCTGTCTGCCTGGTTACAGGAGAATGAGACCTGGCGTATAAGACGACCCCCGACTTTTAAGAAGATTTTTTGTGTATTAGAAAGTAGTCTTATACGCAGGAAAATACAGTATATATAAAGAGATGGAATTTTGGTAAATTTCAGAGTTTTTTATTTACGTTTCAATCTAAAATCAGCTCTGCAGCTTTAAGACCGGTGGACTTCAGCTCCCCGAATTCCTGAGCCCTCCAGGCACTCTGGAGTTAAAAGTACACAAATCTTAAAAGTTGTGGTGGTTTAGCGGGGGGGCCCTGACCTGAACTGCTTTGAGAGTTTATTCCGAACACCATTTAGATTCTCGAAGGCGGTGAGAATCAATACTCCGGAATGCAGATTGGACAGCTGCAGGGAGGAAGAAGACGAAACGGGCAACGTTCTACACGACGAGAATTTGGATCCGTTCCGAAATTCCTGCCTCGGTACGTTGGCACTTTGTGGAAGCAAATACAGATACCGTATTTTTCGGAGTATAAGACACACCTTTCCCCTCCCCCCCCCAAAAGGGGTGAAAATTTAGGTGCGTCTTATACACTGAATGTAGCCACGCCCACCCACTGGACCTCACCCTTTGGCCTCTGCCTCACAGCAGTTTACCTCCCTTGCAGCAAGCAGCAAGAAGAAACAGCCCGTTTCGGCTTCAGCACGGACTAATTAGCACCAGTTGATTGATCGGCCTCCCGACTCTCAGCTGTTTTGCTCTCAGCTGTTTTGCGTGGGGCCTCTGTTGCTTGCTGCAAGGAGGTAAATTGCTGGGAGCAGATGTTTTTTTTTCTTGTGCTAATCAAGCTATGCTGAAAACGAAAATGAAAGTAAAGCAAGGCTGTTTGCTGTTTGCTGCAAGGAGGCAAAATTGCTGGGAGGCAAAGGCAGATTTCTTTTTCTTGTTTCTTCACCAAAAGAGGTAGGTGTGTCCTTAAGTCCAGTGCGTCTTATATTCCAAAAAATACAGTAATCCTCGACTTGTGACCCCCAACTGAGCCCCAAATTTCTGTTGTTCAGTGAGGCATTTCTCAAGTGATCTCTCTTGCCACAATTGTTAATTGAATGAGTGCGGTTTTATTATTATTTATTAGTTCAATTTATATGCGCCCTTCTCCGGAGACTCAGGGCGGCTTGCAATGCATTTATAGCAATAGCCTTCATTCTTTGTATATACCTGCTTATTAGGGCTTTTGGCCCCCCCCTATAAGCGGTGTTTCTACAAAGTCAGTTTATTGCCCCCACAATCCGGGTCCTCATTTTACCTACCTCGGAAGGATGGAAGGCTGAGTCAACCTTAAGCCTGATGAGATTTGAACTCGCAGTAATTGCAGGCAGCTGGCAGCTAAGTGCTACATAACAAGCGCTTAGTCCGCTACACCACCAAGGCTCTTATAATACCTCCCTAACTTATCAGTTAGTAACCCAGTTATTGTTATTATATTACATTATATTGTATTGTATTGTGTATATATTATATTATATTATATTTATTATATTATATTTATTATATTACATTATATTATATTATATTATATTATATTTATTATATTATATTATATTATATTTATTATATTATATATTATATTACATTATATTATAATTTATATTACATTATAATGTAATAGCATAGCATAGCATAGCATTGCATTGCATTATACTGTGTTTCCCTAAAAATAAGACCCTGTCTTATATTTTTTGAACCCTGAAATAAGCTCTTGGCCTTATTGCCATACACTCAAAAGCCCAATTGAGCTTATTATCAGGGGAGGTCTTATTTTGGGGGAAACAGGCTATTACATTATATTACATTACATTACATTACATTACATTGCATTACATTGGCATTACATTACATTATTAATTGTTACAGTATGTTACAACATTATTATAATATATATCATAATATATATTATAATTATTTGTTTGTTATTGTTATTATTTAAAGAGCTTCAGCAATCTCATTTAGCGAAAAGTGTGAGTCACAGGAGGGAGCCCTCCAACGGCAGCATGGAGAAGTTTGGGCCTAAGGAAGAGAGTGAACTGGCTGACATTGGAATTAAGGTCAGTCTGAGGGGGGAAGGCAAGAGGGCCTGGGGTTCCTCCTGTGCCCCCCAGTTGGCCCAGAAGGGAGACCCTCTTATGGGGAAGAGAGAGGCTCTGACCCACAACTCCAAAATTTTCAGGGTTGGGAGACCAACAGTCTCAGCTAAGCATCTTCTCTGGCAGGGGTGGATAATTACAGCAACTAGTCCTCAACTTACAACCCCAACCGAGCCCCAACCTTTACGTTGTTAAGCGAGACAGGTGTGTTTTCCTCGTTTTACGACTTTTCTTGCTATATAGTTGCCAAACACGACTTCACTGCAGTTGTTAAGTCAGTCACCCAGTTTTTAAGTGAGTCCGCTTTACTCGTCGGCTTTGCTTAGTCAAATAGTCGCAAAAGGGAATCACATCAAACACCCCCCACACACACAGAGAACACGGTGACTGTCTAAGTATGAATCCGTTGCCAAACATCTTGAATTTTGACCATGAGGATGCTGCAACGGTTGTTAAGTATGAAAAGTGGTCGCTTTTTTGCCGGTGTCGTCGTAACTTCAAATGGTCATTAAGTGAACTGTTGTAAGTCGAGGACTACCTGCAAGTGCTTTCTGGTTGTTGCAAGCAGTCCAGCTTGCAAGGGCTGTACCCGAAGAGCAGCCCAGTGGTTTAAATTTTAATTCTGAATGCTTAAATATCTTAATCCAAGGGCTCTCTTGAAAACCTGAACTGTTGTGGAGGGCCAAAGCAAAGGCACACACACGTGCAAAAATTGGGAGGGGGAAAGGTAAAGGTTAAAGGTTCCCCTTGCACCTATGTGCTAGTCGTTCCCGACTCTAGAGGGCAGTGCTCATCTCCATTTCAAAGCTGAAGACCCAGCGCTGTCTGAAGACGTCTCCGTGGTCATGTGGCCGGCATAACTCAACGACAAAGACGCACGGAACTCCGTTCCCATTCCACCAAAGGTGGTCCTATTTTTCTACTTGCATTTTTTACCTGCTTTCGAACTGCTAGGTTGGCAGAAAAACTGGACAAGTCACGGGAGCTCACCCGTTACGTGGCACTCGAACTGCTGAACTGCCGACCTTTCGATCGACAAGCTAAGCGTCGTTAGCCACTGAGCTACGGTGTCCTTTCCGGGGAAAAAAAACCCCCAGTCTCTTTTAAATAAAAGCAACAGAGTTGTATTGCATGCCTGGCGTAACCATATTTATTTATTTGCTTCTAATTTCCAATCGACTTTACACAGGCCGGATGTGGCCCCGGGAGCCTAAAATGCCCAAGTCTATTTTGGGGAACACGGTAGTGCTTTGCCTCCGGACATCTAACACCAACTTTCTTTGGAAAACTAGTGTCTTTTAATCTCCAATAAAATACAATTGGATTTTGATTTTGATTTTGATTTTCTTTTTCTGTCGACAGCTCTCCAGAATGAAAGGTGATATTGGGGGCTACCAGGACGGAAGTGCTGCGCCGTTAGTCCACTGCGTTCGCCTCCTGTCGGCCTCTTTTCTGCTCACCGGAGAGAAGGGTGAGTTGAGACATGAGGGGGGGGGGACCGCAGAGGAAGACTAAAATCTCTCAAACACTTTTCCACCCAGGCCAATTGTAATGCTCTCGACATGGGGCTCCCCTTGAAGAGCACTCGGAGGCTCCGACTGGCCCAGAATGCGGCCGCACAGGTGATTATGTAACACCTCTCCTGCGCGAGCTGCACTGGCTCCCAGTGGTCTTCCGGTGTGATTCAAGGTGTTGGTGATCTGTCCCCCCCTTCAGAGACCCACAAAAACACAGCCAGCCGAGGGTTAAGAATCACTTGGCAACACTCCGCAGTTCTTATCTCAACCTTGGCAGCGATATGCACACCGTCTGCCAAGGACTTTATTGGTTTACACAACAAGAAAATCACCTACGTAGCTTTGCCGTTCATCTAGCTTCCAAGACTACGAGGTGCTCCGTTTGTTTAGCTTTGTTCGTCACAAACTTCGTGACCCACCCATACTGTCTTATATAGATATGCTTCTGGGTGTGGTCCAGTGAGTCATTGATCCTGTGACTCCAATCCAATGACTCAGGATTTCCTCATACGCCGCAGCTGCAGTAGCCTTTTCTCTCGCCTTCTTTGGCGTGCGTCCAGGAATGACGTCTCTCCCTCACTCTCATCTGAGACACCTGTTTCCCCACTACTTGGCTCTCTTCAGCTGGCACCTGAGCCGGTGCCAGAGGGGGGGGCTGGAGAGCTGGCTGGCTCCTCTTCCTCCTGCTCAGAGCTTCCTTCCTCCAAAGGGATAGGCTCAGAGGACGGGGCCACAACAGTTGGTTACCACCTTTAAAGCGCTCCACGGCTCAGGACCTGGGTAACTATGGGACCGCCTTCTGCCACCAATAGCCTCCCACCGGCCAGTTCGCTCCCACAGAGAGGGACTCCTCAGGGTGCCGTCAGCCAAGCAACGTCAGCTGGCAACACCCAGGGGGAAAGCCTTCTCTGTGGGAGCCCCCGCCCTCTGGAACCAACTGCCCCCAGAAATACACACGATCTCCGACCTCCGTGTTTTCTGCTGTGCCCTCCATGTTCGGTTTGCGACATCTCTGAGCTCCGTTTTCGATGGCAGAGGGCCGCAGGAGGTCCTGAGTCACATTTTTTCATGCTGTTGTAACTTTGAACGATCGCTAACTGGGCCATTGCAAGTCGAGGACTGCCTGTACTGACCCAGCCACTTGTATTTTCTGTTCCTCTCTTCTAGCTCTGGTGCCGGATAAAGATGTCAGGGTCAGCGTCAAAGCCTTGGCCATCAGTTGCGTGGGGGCAGCCGTGGCCCTTTATCCGGAAGCTTTCTTCTGCAAACTGTACAAAATGCCTACTGAAAGTAACAAAGAAGAAAGAGGTAGGTGTTATGTGGATTCTTAAAAACAAAACAAAAACACACCAGCCTTTATTTTTATCTTGGTTTAAAACCCAGCTTCCCAAGCACGATAAACCCTCTGAAGTGAACTCAAAGATTCCTTTATTAGGAGCGTCGGCAGCCCCGGCAAAAAGTTTCTCTCTCAAGTCCGTCCGTCCGTAAGAGGAATCGTTGTCTGCCACATCTATTCATCTCCGCCTCCTGCCTTTGATCCCCAGAGCTAGGGTGGGGCTTCATTAGCAGCAGTGGCTCTTCCTTCCCAAGGACCGGCCCATAGATTTCCACTGCTCTCCTTTCCTCTGCCTTCTGTAAATCCATGCATCAGGCACTGGACCCAGCTGTTCCTCCTCTTCCTCATCAGCCACCTCCAAGACCTGGGGGCTGTTGACTCTCCATTCTTGTCTTCTGGCAGCCCTGTTCATGCGGACGCTGGGAACGGGCTCCAGCTGTTCCTCTGCCTCACTACTGTCTAGCTCCCTCTGTGCCTCCAACGCAGAGCCCTCGTCCGAGCTTTCCTCAGCCCCCAGGACTGGCCCCAACCTCCTCACTGTCCGACTCTGCTGTCAGCTCCGCTGCCCGCCGGCGGGGGCCGCAACAATTCCTGACCTAGTTAATAACATACTTCCGTGTGGGGATTTTTCGTTGTTGATTCCTGATTTATTTCTCCAGAAGAGCAGTCCGTGAAGGACATTGTGAATTATATCGACCACGGAGACCCCCAGATCAGAGGGACAACCGCCATTTTATGCGGAACGATTATTTATTCCATCCTTGTCCAGTCTTGCTTCAGTGTGGAGAGTTGGCTGGAAAATATAAAAGCGTCCACAGGTAACGGGGGGCGAAGACCTGAATTTTGCGCCCGAAAACGTTCCGATGAAGGGTGCATGACCTCTGCTGTCCTTTCCCTCCAGGAACGCTGGTGGAGTGTTCCCTCCAGGAACGCTGGTGGAGTGTGTCTCCTTACTACAGAAAAGCCTGAAAGACGAGTCTTCGGTCACGTGCAAATTGGCCTGCATAGCTGTGAGGGTAAGGAAATACCTTTAAAACATCACACTTGGCGGTTATTTCTTCCCCGAGGCCCACCAAGTGGGCGCCAGGGCTCTTGTGAGGGTCTGTGACAATTCACCACGGCCAATGTACCACATCCAAGTAGAGTGGTGCAGTGGCCTAGAAGTGGAGCTCTCACCTTACAATCAGGAGGCTGTGAGTTCGATCCTAGGTAGAGGCCGATTTTTCTCTCTCTCAGCATGATGAGAATTTATCTGCTGAACAAAATTCAGCATCAGCAACAAGAAGGGCATCCGGCCAGTAAAACACTGCTAGCTCCATTCAGTTGCCTAGACTCCATTCCCGCAAGGCGTTATGGGGTCGTTTGATGATGATGAATGTGCCACGCCAACTTGCCACGCCCAACACACCACGGGCAAGTTGCCACAGGCAACTCACTGCCGGATATCTCGGTGTGGGACAAGAGTTACACTAATACCAAAGAAATAGCGAAGTAGAATCCTTAAAGAAAGGATGCCAAAGGAGGGACAGAATGAAAGGTGAATGGCAAACATTAAAATAATTATATCAATTAATTTTAAATAATTAAATAGAGTTGTTTGTTTATTTATTTATTTATTGGTTCGATTTATATGCCGCCCTTCTCCGGAGACTCAGTGTGGCTTACAATGCATTAGGCAATAGCCTTCATACTTTTGTGTATACCTGCTTAGTAGGGCTTTCGGGCCCCCCCAAGCGGTGTTCTTTTTTTATACAAAGTCAGCTTATTGCCCCCACAATCCGGCTCCTCATTTTACCTACCTCGGAAGGATGGAAGGCTGAGTCAACCTTGAGCCTGGTGAGATTCGAACTTGCAGTAATTGCAGGCAGCTGGTGTTACTTAACAGCACTTTAATCTGCTGCGCCACCAAGGCTCAAGTTGTTAAATTGTCCTTGAACGAGTTGGCCATGGCGAGTTGGCCACAGCAAGCTGGCTGCGGTAAGTTGTCCCATTCTGGTCTTGTGATGACCAGGAACTTTCAGAGAAGCCCTTGATCTTCCCTCCTCTTCTGTAAGGGAACCATTTAAAATAAGTTGGTTTTTTTTTTAATTTGAATGAAAGATTCCCCACTTCCACATGGGGGAATCTCTTCTTCCCACTCTGCGGCCTTCCTTTATACGTAAACATTCTGAGCGATCTGTCGAGGAAAAGTCACTCAGTTGTCTCTGTCATAGGTTGACCTACTAAGTTCATTAAAACCGCTCCTCAAGTTTGCCCGCTTCAAATTTGGAAGCCAGCACCCGAGTCTATTTCAGGGAGGGAAGCTCTAATCAACAGAATTAAGGTCAGACTAGTAGACCTCCAAGGTCCCTTCCAACTCTGTTAATTCTAGGGTCCCCAACCTTAGTTGTAGGAGGTTCGTCACTGGAGATTTTCAAGACCGGATTGAAAACAGGCAGCGGCTCACCAGCAGGCCGCTGCCTGTTTGGAACCAGGCCACACAGGCTGTGGGTGAGCGCGTGCACATGTGTTCTCACTTAGGCTTCCCCAAAAAAGCACGAAGCAGAATCCTGGCCCCGACAAACCCCCTTTTATTAAACCAACCGTGAATTCCTCTCATTCGCATCCAGCAGAGTCTTTCAAGGGAGAATTTACAGTCACAGGCCTTATCTGGCTTGGAGAGCTGCCAGGCCGATACGGGTTCTTGGAGAGTCACAAACCAATTAGGTGAACTGATTGTCTCCTGCAAACTCCACTCTCCTTTTGCTCCTCTTTTATTCTCTCTGGGCGGGGGCCATTCATCGTCCCCCTGTGGCCTTACTCCCAAGTCGACCCTTGTTCTTTAGCTGTTCCCTTCGTCTGGCAGCTCTGCACATAAACACACTGGGAACAGGCTCCAGCTGTTCATCTGCCTCACTGATGTCTGACTCCGAAGGCAGCTGATAATTGGCATCCGGCCCTGGCCCCCTCTCTGCCTCTGACGTAGAGCCCTCATCAGAGCTTTCCCCAGACTCCAGGACTGTTCCTCCCCAGCCTCCTCACTGACCGAATCATCTTCCTGGCGCACATATGCGCACGGGGTGCCTGCTGTTCTGGTTTCTGGCATGCGTGAGCGTGCGCGCACTCCCGTTTCGTCACTCAGTGCCAAAAAGGTTCACCAACACCGACCTATGGCAATGTTACTCTTTTTTTCTTTTATAGTGACCCAGGATCAAGTCGATTAAATCCTGACGTACTATATTGCTGAAAGCAATTAAACTTTTCTCCTTTTCAGCACTGCATCATGAGTTTATGTAGTAGCAGCCATAGTTCCTTGGGGTTGCGATTACTAGTTGACCTCCTCCTCCTGAGAAACAGCTCCTACTGGCTGGTTAGGACGGAGCTTCTGGAAACGGTGGCTGAAATAGATTTTCGGTAAGCATCCATACGTTACGTCCCCCCGTCCCACCCACCCCGAAAAATTATATTCTCTTTAACATCTAACTTTGTGCTTAGAGTGTTGCGGTGGCCTAGAGGTGGAGCTGTCATCTCACAGTCAGGAGGCTGTGAGTTCGATCCTAGGTAGAGGCAGATATTTCTCTCTCTGGGCACAATGAGAATATATCTGCCGAACAAAACTCCGCAATCGCAACAGGAAAGGCATCCGGCCAGTAAAACACTCTGCTAGCTCCATTCAGTTGCCCAGGCTGCACCCCGCAAGGGATTATGGGGTCGTTAAAAGATGTTGATGATCTAACATTAAGTTTAATCGTAACAGTGCCTCTCTCTCCTTTTGCCGCAAAGGCTAATCCAGTTTTTGGAAGAAAGGGACAGCAGCCTCCATAGAGGGGATCATCATTATGCTGGGGTGAGTAGCAGGTTGAGGCTGAGCCAGTGTGGGTGGGGTTTGCATGCTTGGTTTCATGGCTGCTCAGGATGACAGAAAATAGTTATTAATGCATCCAAAGAGAACTTCTCTGCCAGCTTGTTCTCCGTCGTATAAAGTTTATCTGAGAGTCGGTGTGGTGGAATGTAGTCTGGATTCCTAGGAGGGAGGGGCTGCACTCCGAAGGAACAAGAGACAACTCAGTTCAAATAGTTTGTGTGAGAGAAAGAGGGTGAAGACAGATCCTCCCTGATCGTTTCCAGAATACAGTTAATAGGTAGTCCTCGACTTAACAACCACAATTGAGGCCAGCCTTTCTATCGTTAAGCGAGACATCTGTTAAGTGAGCTTTGCCCCATTTTACGACTTTTCTTGCCACAGATATTAAATGAATCACTGCAGTGGATAAGTTAGTAACCTGGTTCTTAAGTGAATCCGGCTTCCCCCATTGACCCTGCCTGTCAGAAGGGGATCTCGTGACCCCGGGATGCTGCGACGGTCATAAGTATGAACCAGTTGCTGAGCGTCTGAATTTGGATCACATGACCATGGGGAGGCTGGGATGGTCATAAGCGTGAAAAGTGATCATAAGCTACATTTTTTCAGGGCCGCTGTGACTTTGAACCACGAGTAAGCGAACTGTTGTAAGTCGAGGACTACCTGTGTAGGTTTAATGTTTTAATTAGCCTGCTTTACTTTGGCAAGATTTCTGCCTGTGGGTGAGGAGGAACAAAAAAAAAGAAGAATCTTAAAACGTTGATCTTGGGTTTTAGCATCCTTTTAAGATAGAACCCAACAATGGACTTCTGTCTGACTTAATATGTCGTTATTTTGAAAATTACAGGTGAGGTATATAAGCCACTTAAAAAATTGTTTTTCTTGACTGGCCTCTGCGTTCCCCTTTTCCCCCCACAGCTGTTAAAACTTCAGGATCGGGTTCTGAACGAAGTGGTCATTCCTCTCCTGGGCGACGAAGACCCCAGAGTCAGACGTGTGGCCGCGGCTGCTTTAGTAAGGTATTCGTTCAGCGAAACTTAATTTTTCTGCTCTTGCCCTGTTTCGACTCCTTATATTTTGCACAGAAAGATAGCATATGCCGTAAATCTGTCTTAATCTGTATTTATGAATTTCTCCCCAAAATCCATACAGTTTTAACGGTTGCATCATAAATTTGCCAGTTTACACTGTCAAATGCTTTCTGTGCGTCTGGAAAGATCAGCGCCAATTTTTCCCCTGGATTTCATAATTGCATTATATAATAAATTATTATTATAATAAATTATATAATAAATGCATTCATAATATTCCAGTGGTATCTTGGATAAATCTTACATTGTTTTTATTTACAAAAAAAACCAAGCAAACATATACTGTAAATCTGATACATAATTGGAATTACGCTTTGGGAATAATAATTGTCAACAGGCAGGGGTTTAATACGGAATATGTATGATGGAAAGACTGCAGATGTATTCCAAGTTACATTTATCTCAGAGTTCCCAAAAGTGGAAAGTTTATATTCTCATATGCAGAAGTATTTGGGGTGTTTCCGTAGCAAAAGCTGAATATTGAATGGTAAGACTGAAAGTGGTTGCTTATCACCATAAAGAAAGGGGAAATTAAATGTGTTGTAGGTAGCCCCCAATTTATGACCACAACTGAGCCTAAAATTTATGTTGCTAAAGTGAGAAATTTGTTAATTTGGCCCCATTTTACGACTGTTCTTGCCACATGTGTTCAGCAAATCACTGCAGTTGTTAAATTACGATGCTGCAATAGTCGTAGGTGTCAAAAATGGTCATAAGTCACTTGTTTCAGTGCCGTTATAACTTCGAACAGTCACTAAGTGAAATGTTGTAAGTCGAGGACTATTTGTATTAATGGATAAATTAAGGCCATTAAGGATCATAAAGGGATCGCTGAAGTGGTTGGCTGCTTCTGTGAAAGGAATTTTGTCGGACATTGTTATCTTACCTATGGGACGCCTGAATGCTAGTAGGCAATCGGGGGAGGCTCCTTTCCTGTCCCTACGCGGTTTATTCCCTCATGGGAATTGAGCCACCGAGCTGCGGAGCACAGCTCAGCATCTTATCACGTGAGCCCGCGCGGATGCACTATCCCCATTCCACTCCTGCTAGAGATCATCCAGAAGGATGACCAGTGCCATCTTGTTGTGGCTCCGTTGCCTGAGCCTGTGTCATCGGCAGGAGAGGACTCTGAGAGTGAGGGAGAGTAGTTGGCAAGGCCTCCTTCTCCAGGACCCTCCTCTCTGGCAATGCCTCCGGAGGACACCGAAGGGCAAGAGATAGGCCCAGAGCCAAGCACGTCCCCGCAGCCACAGGTGGACAGTGATGAGGGTAATGAGTCTTGGCTGGACCCTCGCCAGCGTCACAGAGACAGGCGCGCGCAACAGAAGAAAAGGCGTGCCCATGATTAGCTGACTCACTGGACCACACCCCACAGGCTATAAAAGGGGGTGAGTTAGCCATTCAGACTTTGTGACGGACAAAAACTAAATCCTTGGAGTCACTTTGCATCTCGGCTTCAGGTTTATTCCTGGACAATTGTTGTGGTGTGTATTTTCTTCTATGTAGATAAAAGTTCTTGGCAAGCAGCTGCTGGGATTGCTGCCAAACATCTTATCGGACTAATTGGTTGCCTGCCAGTTTATTTAACCCCCAGCTGTCTGTCTGAGTGTATGTGTGTGTGGGACGGGGACAGAACACATCTCTAACATGTTATGTCCAGGCTTGAAGCCAGATTGTTGTGGCCTGTCAGCTGCTGGCCCCTCCAGCAGCTGAATCAGAGGAGGAGGAGGAGGAGGCGGCATGGGAGTTTAAGGTCAGCATCAAGGCAACCTGAGAGCTCCGAGGGGGATGAGGGAATGGAGCTGGCAGAGAGAGAGAGAGAGAGAGGTGGAGCCTGAACAGTCCATCAGCTCTCAGATGGACAGTCAACAGCCCCCAGGTCTGGAGGTGGCTGATGAGGAAGAGGAGGAACAGCAGGGTCCAGTGCCTGACGCGCAGATTCACAGAAGGCAGAAGAGAGGAGAGCAGTGGAAATCTATGGGCCAGTCCTTGGGACAGAAGAGTCACCGCTCCTAGCAAAGCCCCACCCTAGCCCTGGGGAATAAAAGGCAGGGCAGAGACAAATAGATGCGACAGACAGCTATTCATTTTACGGACGTACGGATTTGAGAGAGAAATTATTGCGGGGCTGCCGATGCTCCTAATAAAGGAATCTTTGAGTTGGCTTCAGAGGGTTTGTCGTGTTTGCAGATTATCTCTGCTTCATTCAGGGCCTGTGTGTGCTCAAGCTTTTGTGTGACCATTTTCTCCACCACGCTTTCCCTCAAAAGGATGCTTGAACACTGAATGGGACTTGCCCTGAACGTCCCTGGTTTTCTCTTAGTTAAAAAAGGCCCTTCTCCTTTCTCTCCCTTGTTTCTCACAGGCTGGTCCCAAAGCTGTTCTACAGTTGCGACGCAGGGCAGACTGATCCGGTCGTAGCTCTGGCCAAGGAGCAAAGCAGCGTCTACCTGAAGCTCCTGATGCACGAAACCCCACCGACTTCCCACTTCGCAGTGAGCACCATCACCAGGTAGAGCTGCATTTAGCAGGGAATAATAAAACGCCTCCTTTCCTTTCCTTTCCTTTCCTTTCCTTTCCTTTCCTTTCCTTTCCTTTCCTTTCCTTTCCTTTCCTTTCCTTCCTTCCCTTCCCTTCCCTTCCCTTCCCTTCCCTTCCTCTTTTCTTCCTTCCTTTCCTTTCCTTTCCTTCTCTTCCCTTCCCTTCCCTTCCCTTCTTTTCTTCCTTCCTTTCCTTTCCTTTCCTTTCCTTTCCTTTCCTTTCCTTTCCTTTCCTTTCCTTTCCTTTCCTTTCCTTTCCTTTCCTTTCCTTTCCTTTCTTCCTCTTTTTTCCTTTCCTTTCCTTCCCTTCCCTTCCCTTCCTCTTTTCTTCTTCCCTTCCCTTCCCTTCCTTACCCTTCCCTTCCCTTCCCTTCCCTTCCCTTCCCTTCCTCTTTTCTTCTTCACTTCCCTTCCCTTTCCTTTCCCTTCCCTTCCCTTCCCTTCCCTTCCTTTCCCTTCCCTTCCTCTTTTCTTCCTTCCTTTCCTTTCCTTTCCTTTCCTTTCCTTTCCTTTCCTTTCCTTTCCTTTCCTTTCCTTCCTTCCTCTTTTTTCCTTCCCTTCCCTTCCCTTCCCTTCCTCTTTTCTTCTTCCCTTCCCTTCCCTTCCCTTCCCTTCCCTTCTTTTCCCTTTCCTTTCCTTTCCTTTCCTTTCCTCTTTCCTTTCCCCCCCTTTCCTTTCCTTTCCTTTTTCTCCTTTTTCCTTTCCTTTCTCCTTTTTCTTCTTTCTTCTTTCCTTTTTCTTCCTTTCCTCTACTCCCAAAGCATAGGACAGTTCAAAGCCACCGATTGGCTGGCTTCAAACTGTCCTGTGCACCCAAAAGCCCGACGCGAACTGTACTGCAACAAACGGGCCGCGGCGAAGGGACTGGGACAGAGGGGCGAGGCGTAATAACGCACAGGCGAAACCCTGGTGGAGAAACAGGCAGCGCCAAGAGTTCGAGCTGAAAAGTCCCATTCCGTTTGGCACTCACCGCGCATGCGTGCAGGAAGCGAACCAGTAGCAAAGCGAACCAGTAGCAGATTTCAGAGCATTTTACCCCTGGACGTAATCGTCAGTTAAATGTGCTTTTCCTCCTTAACGAGGAATTATTAAAGTTTGTTAAGAAATGGTTAATGAGGCGCATTCATGTTGTTCTAGAACCTACAGAGGATACAACCTGATGCCAAGTCCACCCGATGTGACGGTGGAGAACAACCTTTCCAGAGTGATCTCGGCCGTGTCCCATGCGTTGACGACCTCATCCTCCAGATCCCTGACTGTGAGTTTTGATTGTGGGCCCGTTGATGTCAATACAGGTTGTCCCCGACCTACATCAGATTGTTTAATGACCATTCGAAGTAGCGACGTCCCTGAAAAAAAGTTTTTCAGACTTGGGACCGTTGCAGCCCCCCTGTGGTCACATGATCAAAATTCAGACACTCGGACTTCCGTTTTGGCGTTGCGGCGAGACGGTTGGGGAATTAGCGGGCTCTGATGAGCTCTGCAAAAACCGGGACTGATGAATGGGTGCCGATTGGTCTGCGGACCAGAACCATCCTGTAGGGACGGGGAAGAAGGATTCGTATTTATGACGGTCGCAGTGTCCCGGGGTCACGCGATCTGCTTTTGCAACCTTCTGACAAGCAAAGTCAAGGGGGAAGCTGGATTCACTTAACAAACCCTGTCACTAACTTAACATTTGCAGGGATTCACTGAACAATAGTTTGTTTGTTTTTTTATTAGATTTATATGCCACCCTTCTCCAAAGACTCAGGGCAGCTTACAATGCGCCAAGCAATAGCCTTCATACTTTTGTATATTTTATACAAAGTCAGCTTATTGCCCCCACAAACTGGGTCTTCAATTTACCCACCTTAGAAAGGATGGAAGGCTGAGTCAACCTTGAGCCTGGGGAGATTCGAACTTACAATAATTGCAGACAGCTGGATGTTAATAACAGGCTTTAGTCTGATTTTTTAGCCTGTTGAGCTATCCAGTGGCACGGAAGTTCGTAAAATGAAGCAGGATTCTCTTAACAAATGTTTCGCTCAGCAGCAAAAAAATTGGCCTTTTTTGTACATACATACATATTTACTATATGTATATATGTATATGATGTGTGTTTGTGGAGAGAGAGAGAGAGAGAGAGAGAGAGAGATGTATACACAGTGTGTGTGTGTGTGTGTGTGTGTGTGTGTGTGTGTGTGTGTGTGTGTGTGTGTGATTGTGTGTGTGTATATAAAGGGGGAGGAGAATTTACTGCTTTTTATTTTTATTTTATGACCCAGCTAGAGTGGATCCTACATGTTAAATGTTACATTTATGTGATCAATTTTTCCTCTGGGTTTTTTTTTGGTGCGGGGGTTGTAGTCCACAACCTACGACCACGATCGAGCCCAAAATTTACGTTGTTAAGCGAGACGTTGGTTAAGTGAAGCAAAGTCGCAAAACGGGGGAAGCCGGATTCACTCAGCAACCGTTGTCATTACCTTAAACGACTGCGACGACTTGCTTAACAAACATGGGAAGAAAGGTTGTTAAATGGGGCAAAGCTCACTTCACAAGTGCCTCGCTCAGCAACAGAAATTTTGGGCTCAAATTATGGTTGTAAGTCGAGGACTACCAGTTGGGGCTTTTTTTAAGAGTTGCGCTCTTTTCCCGCATCTTAACCATTTATCTGTCGGGCCATGCTGCAAAACACAGGCCAGTGCCTCTTCCACATTTCCCTGTGTTCCTGAGCGTAATATTTTTCCTTCTTGGGTTTTTTTCCCCCCTCAGTTTGGCTGCTGTGAAGCTTTGTGTGTTTTGTCCTCATCGTTTCCGGTTTGTACCTGGAATGTGGGATGGCACTGTGGGTAAGTTGCAACTCATTCACCTTCGCTTACTGGAAAGGGAATCCGGAGCAAGAGTCTCCAATCATCATCATCATCACCATCATCATATATTTTAAGGAAATATTTGGTCGATACTTAGGATGCTGGCAGCAACCCATATCAACCATCAGTGCCAGTTAATAACATTTGTGGTACATTTTTAAATGTTCAGTTGGCTGAGTTTCATGTTTAATGAATAAACTAAATAATAATAATAATAACTGGTTAAGATCAGGAGTATTGAAAAAAGAAACAGAAAGCTTTATTTTGGCAGCTCAGGAACAAGCCCTAGCCACAAACTGCATGAAGGCAAAAATTCAACATGTTACCACCAATAGCAAATGCCGCCTCTGCGATGAGAAAGATGAGACAGTCAACCACCTGATCAGTGGGTGCAGCAAAGTTTCACAAACCGACTACCTACAATGCCATGACTGCGTTGCTAAGATCATTCACTGGAAATTGTGCCAGAAGTTTGGATTTGAGTACAGCAAAAACCACTGGGAACATCAGGTTGAGAAAGCTTTAGAAAATGAGAAACTCAAGATTTTGTGGGACTTTAGGATTCAGACTGACAGGCACTTGGTCCACAACACACCAGACATAACAGTAGTTGAAAAGAAAAAAGGATGGTTCATTGACATTGCAATACCTGGTGATGCACGGATTGAAGATAAGCAGCAAGAAAAAATCACAAAGTACCGGGACTTGCAAATTGAAGTTGAGCGACTGTGGACAAATAAATCGTGTGTTGTCCCGATTGTAATTGGAGCCCTTGGAGCAATACCCAAAGGGCTACCCCGCTATTTAGAAATTCTAAATTTACCAGACTTGAACATTTTGACTCTACAAAAAACCACCTTACTCGGAACAGCTTACATCCTCCGACGATATCTTAACAGTTCCTAGGTCCTTGGTTAGGACTCGAGCTGCTGAGCTATTAATCAGCCTCAAAGGCTGTAAATCTCACTACAGATTTAATAATAATAATAATGATGATGATGATGATAATAATAATAATAAACCTATATTTTATAATACCCTGTTTCCCCCAAAATAAGACCTCCCCTGATAATAAGCCCAATCAGGCTTTTGAGCACATGGCAATAAGGCCAAGCGCTTCTTTCAGGGTTCAAAAAAATATAAGACAGGGTCTTATTTTCGGGGAAACATGGTATATAATATAGTAGTACTTTTTATTCCTCTTGTGGTGTGGAAACTGATGATTTAAAATTGAATTCCAGTTTTTCTCACCCGGGAGGGGCAGAAGAGTCTCAGGAGAAGAGCGCAGTTGGGATAGTTGGCTTGTTGCTCTCCCTCCTTTCCTCCGTTTCGTTCCCGCTGGATCTCTCTGCCCACCAAGACGCCTTGATCCTGGCTGGGAATTTGCTGGCAGGTAAGAAAAAATATTTAATCATCATCTTCTTCTTCTTTTTTAAATTCGTAAACATTTTGAATGCAGTGTATTGTCAGGGTGTATCATTTACAAAAAAATAAAAATAAAGAGGAACCAAAAGAAATATTAACACATATACTGGTAACAATATCGTGTGTCCCCAAAAATAAGACCCTGTCTTATATTTATTTTTGAACCCTGAAATAAGCGCTTGGCCTTATTGCCATGCGTTCAAAAGCCCGATTGGGCTTATTATCAGGGGAGGTCTTATTTTGGGGAAAACAGGGTGTCTATGTCTGTATCTATCTTTCTTTCTTTCTTTCTCTCTCTCTCTCTCTTTATCTCTATCTCTATCTATCTATCCATCCATCCATCCATCCATCCATCCATCCATCCATTCATCTTACTATTTATCATCTGTATCTACCGTGTTTTCCCGAAAATAGGACCCTGCCTGATATTTTTTCTGAAACCTAAAATAAGCGCTTGGCCTTATTGCCATGCGCTCAAAAGCCCGATTGGGCTTATTATCAGGGGAGGTCTTATTTTGGGGAAAACAGGGTGTCTGTCTATGTCTATTTCTTTCTTTCTTTCTTTCTTTCTTTCTTTCTGTTCTTTCTATCTCTCTCTCTCTCTCTCTCTCTCTCATCTCTATTTATCTCTATATCTATCTATCTATTTATCTTATTATCAGGGGAGGTCTTATTTTGGGGGAAACAGGGTATCTGTCTATGTCTATATCTATCTATCTATTTATCTTTCTTTTTCTTTCTTTAATCTATTTATCTCTCTGTATCTATCTAACTGTGTCTGTCTGTCTGTCTGTCTGTCTTACTATTATTTATCATCTGTATCTACCATGTTTTCCCGAAAATAAGACCCTGTCTTACATTTTTTTGAACCCTGAAATAAGTGCTTGGCCTTATTGCCATATGCTCAAAAGTCTGATTAGGCTTATTGGCCAAGGTCTCGTCCAACTCTGTGATTCTATTCTAGCTATTTCTATAACAAGAAATCTTATCTAATCATCGGTTTAAAAAACCCCCCAAAAATCAAGGTTAGTTATTTGGATTTTTAAGCGCCTGTCGTGCTTTCAGCCACCGCCTCCAAATCTTTGCAAAACCCCTGGACGCACAGCGAGGACGAAGCCAGCCTTCCTGCCGCTAAGCAAGAGGACTCGTGGGTGGCCCTATCAGACCGCACGCTTGCCCTGTTGGTGGATCACCTGTTTTCCCATTTGCTGAAGATCATTAATATTTGTTCCCACATATTGGATGATGTCGTTCCTGGCCCAACGCTGAAGGTAAGTTTGTTGCCCGTCGCTGACATGGCTGGCTTATTTTTAGGTAAGGGGAGCATAAGACTCCGTTACACAAGTAGGACAGGTGGGTTTCACATACCGCGTTTCTGGGAGTATAAGATGCGCTGGAGTATAAGACGCAGTTTAGTTTTTGGGGACGTAAAAAGGGGGGGGCGGGAAATCTGCCTATCAGGTATTCACCTGGCTAGCGTCCTTAGTCTGGTCAGATTCAGCACATTAGTTTGCTGTTTTTTTAATCCTCTGCTTGATAAAAAACAGCTTCTAAAACACAGCGGATCTTTGGAGAGAGAAGCAATGAGAAAAGCCGGCAAAGCACGGCAGTGATGAAATCCAATTTTTTTTTTACTAGCGGTTCTGTGGGCGTGGCTTGGTGGGCGTGGTATATTCTAATTTATATTAGAATATAAAAAATATTCTAATTTTTTAATGGTTATATGGTTACATTGAGCCTGAGTAGCGCGGGGGGGGGGGGGAATGCCTCCTACAAAGGCAGCATTTAACATCCAGCTGCCTGCAATTACTGCGAGTTCAATCCTAGCCAGGCTCAAGGTCGACTCAGCCTTCCATCCTTTCTAAGGTGAGTAAATTGAGGACCCAGTTTGTTGGAGGCAATAAGCTGACTTTGTATAAATATACAAAAATATGAAGGCTATTGCTTAATGCATTGTAAGCCGCCCTGAGTCTCCGGAGAAGGGCGGCAAATAAATCAAATTAAAAAAAAAAAAAGGTTGTGCTCTTTTTTTTTTTTTATAAACCTTTAGCCAGTTCTACAGCACAACAAAAATGTCAGTACATAGCATACAGGAAAAACAAAATACTTCGCTATAAAGGAATTTATAATAGGCATGGAACGCTGTGCCACATCTTTTCTTCAGATACCTCAGTAATAATGAAAGACGGCCCTAAAAAGGAGAATCTGGATAGAGCAAGAGTAATAAGCAATTGCTTACCGATAATCAGCTTTTTGTATTAATCAGCTGTTTGTGTTATATTTCTTCATCTTTCTGCAGAGCCAGATAATTAGCTGTTTAGTGCTAACAAGTGATCTGCTTGAACATTATATTCTATCGCATGTAAAAGTTCTAAACAGCTAATTAGATGCTGGTGGAATATACCGCCAGCTCGGCAATTGGAAGCATCTGTAGAAGATGCAAGGGAAGGATACTGCAAAATCCCCATTCCCTCCCCACTCCTGGGGGAAGGATATTGCAAAAATCCCCATTCCCTCCCCACTCCTGGGAGAAGGATATTGCAAAATCTCCATTCCCACTCCACTCTGAGTAGCGTAGGGGGCTGATGCCTCCTACTAAAGGCAGCAATTAACATCCAGCTGCCTGTAATTCTGTGAGTTCAATCCCAGCCAGGCTCAAGGTTGACTCAGCCTTCCATCCTTTCTAAGGTGGGTAAATTGAGGACCCAGTTTGTTGGAGGCAATAAGCTGACTTTGTATAAATATACAAAAATATGAAGGCTATTGCTTAATGCATTGTAAGCCGCCCTGAGTCTCCGGAGAAGGGCGGCAAATAAATCAAATTAAAAAAAAAAAAAGGTTGTGCTCTTTTTTTTTTTTTATAAACCTTTAGCCAGTTCTACAGCACAACAAAAATGTCAGTACATAGCATACAGGAAAAACAAAATACTTCGCTATAAAGGAATTTATAATAGGCATGGAACGCTGTGCCACATCTTTTCTTCAGATACCTCAGTAATAATGAAAGACGGCCCTAAAAAGGAGAATCTGGATAGAGCAAGAGTAATAAGCAATTGCTTACCGATAATCAGCTTTTTGTATTAATCAGCTGTTTGTGTTATATTTCTTCATCTTTCTGCAGAGCCAGATAATTAGCTGTTTAGTGCTAACAAGTGATCTGCTTGAACATTATATTCTATCGCATGTAAAAGTTCTAAACAGCTAATTAGATGCTGGTGGAATATACCGCCAGCTCGGCAATTGGAAGCATCTGTAGAAGATGCAAGGGAAGGATACTGCAAAATCCCCATTCCCTCCCCACTCCTGGGGGAAGGATATTGCAAAAATCCCCATTCCCTCCCCACTCCTGGGAGAAGGATATTGCAAAATCTCCATTCCCACTCCACTCTGAGTAGCGTAGGGGGCTGATGCCTCCTACTAAAGGCAGCAATTAACATCCAGCTGCCTGTAATTCTGTGAGTTCAATCCCAGCCAGGCTCAAGGTTGACTCAGCCTTCCATCCTTTCTAAGGTGGGTAAATTGAGGACCCAGTTTGTGGGGGCAATAAGCTGACTTTGTGTAAATATACAAAAGTATGAAGGCTATTAGTTAACGCATTGTAAGCCGCCCTGAGTCTCCGGAGAAGGGTGGCATATAAATCAAATTTGAAAAAAAACTCGTGAGGCCAGCCAGAGGTGGTTCTCCGAACTTACTACTCAAAATTTCCGCTACCAGTTCTCTGAACTGCTCAACATTTCCGCTACCAGTTCGCTAGAACCTGCTGGATTTCATCCCTGAAGCACGGGGAGATGATGATTTTCTTTTTTTTCTTTTTTCTTTTTTAAAAATCTGTTTTTCCAGGCGACGTTACCATCTCTCACCAACCCACCTTCGCTGAGTCCAATTCGGCGCAAAGCGAAAGAAAAAGAAGTGACCGAACCAGCGACGGCCGCCATCAGCCCTAAAAAGACGAGTGAAAACAGCCCAGGTTCGGAGAACGAAGGGGTTAAAAATCTAATCGATTTAAACAAAACAAAAAGAAAAAGATATTGACAATTCATAGAAGGCTCTTCAAAACCGTTCCTTTTTCAGAGCCACGGAAGGCTGTTTATTCAGTCACGTCTGCATTGAACCCAAAGGATTAATTTGCTTTTAAGGCGGCCGAATTTAAAGAGAAAATGCTTGGCTTTAGAAGGGGCAAATAACCATACAATTAAAAACTACCCTTTGAGAAGAGTCGTTTGGCCTTCTGCCTATTTTCTAAAACTGATCCAGGCACTTGGCCTGACCTCGGCAAAAAAGCCATAGGATGAGTTGGATTCGAACTTGTCATTCACTTAATGAACGGTGGCTCATTTAATGACTATTTATAAAAGCCAAGATTTGCTTAACCGCCGGGTTACTGATTTAACAATTGGGGTGATTCGCTTTAAGAACTGTGGCGAGGACGGTCGTAAAATAGGACAAATGTCTCGCTTCACACATACCTCGCTCAGCAGCGTAGATTTTGGGGGGCTCCCTTGTGGTCGTAACGGGGTCCTTGGTGCTCTTCGAGCTTGGATATTTCGTTGCAGACACTTCATGACCCATCTAGGTTACATCATCAGTGCTAGAAGGAGGACTGCCTGGATAGAGACGATTTCAAGAGTTTTAACGTTATTAAATAATTTCTCTTCTCTCTGCTTTGATTCATAAAGCTCCGAGGCCAAGTGACACTTCAAGCTCCGCTCCCCCGAGTAAATCCTCATCCACTCTGGGTAACTTCTACCATCTCCCGTCGTACCTCAAGCTCTACGACGTTCTGAAGGCCACCTACGCCAACTATAAGGTATTTATTTGTATCAAACTACATGTCCTGAGCAATCCGTGCCGTTGCGCTACGAATTCTGGAGACCTTGCGGGCTCGTTGACCCGTAGCTCCAGTTCTTTTGTGTTTTCTAAAATCCGGAGCGCACCCTCTACCCTGCTTTCTTTTTTTTTTACTCGCAAATCTGCAAGGAAATCCGCAAAATCTGTTTTAAAGTTTCAGGGAGCCATCGATGAGCCTTTGTCTTTTCTCCACTTGCGAGAAACCTGCCTCGTTAGCTAAGATTGGGTTGTTAAATTACGTCGCTCTCTGCCACCCATAGATTTCCAAGCCTGGAGGGAGAAGAAGACCTCTGTATTTGTCTACAGGGACACTTCATGCCATTCCTATTATTGCTTTTTTAAAAATTTATTTTAAAATGTAAGACTCGGGTTCGAAGGCAGAAGCGGGAATCATATGGCCGCTTTATGACTTGTGGACTTCAACTCCCAGAATTCCCAAACCAACATGTCCCCCTCCTCCCCCATCCCCGTGCAATCCCTTTGCTGAACACCTAATTCCCACAGCACTGTCTCAGGCCTAAAGATATTTACCCATGTTGTTGTTGTTCTAAGTCGCGAAGTCATGTCCGACCCATCGCGACTCCATGGACGATGTTCCTCCAGGCCTTCCTGTCCTCTACCATCCTCTGGAGTCTATTTAAGCTCACGCCGACTGCTTCCGTGACTCCATCCAGCCACCTCGTTCTCTGCTGTCCCGTCCTTCTTTTGCCCTCCATCATTCCCAGAATTAGGCTCTTCTCCAGTGAGTCCTTCCTTCTCATTAGGTGGCCAAAGGATTTGAGTTTCCTCTTCAGGATTTGGCCTTCTAAAGAGCAGTCAGGGTTGATCTCCTCTAGGACTGACCGGTTGGATGGCCTTGCAGTCCAAGGGACTCGCAGGAGTCTTCTCCAGCACCAGAGTTCAAAGGCCTCCATTCTTTGGCCTTCTCAGCCTTCTTTTTGGTCCAACTTTCACAGCCATCCATTGCAATTGGGAAAACCATCGCCTTGACTATACACACTTTTGTTGGCAGGGTGATGTCTCTGCTTTTTAGCATGCTGTCTAGATTTGCCATGGCTTTCCTCCCCAGGAGCCAGCGTCTTTTAATTTCTTGGCTGCAGTCCCCATCTGCGGTGCTCTTGGAGCTGAGGAAAATAAAATCTATCACTACCTCCATTTCTTCCCCATCTATTTGCCAGGAATTGAGATTAGACATGTAGTAGGGCTGTATTGCTATTATCCTCCTCATCTTCTCATCTTTCTTACTGCCTTCTCCTTTTGGTATCCATGATTTATCACTTGTCGTATTTTAGGATGAATGATTGTAACTATGATATATGAACATTCACTTTGTTGTTTTGTATGTACGCTGAAAGCTGTTGAACAGGAGACGAATTCCTTGTGTGTCCGATCACACTTGGCCAATAAGGAATTCCTATTTCTTTCTTTCTTTCTTTCTTTGGTAAGGTTACACTGGATCTCCAAAACGTCAATGAAAAGTTTGGTGGATTCCTGAGATCAGCTTTGGACGTTCTGTCTCAGATCTTAGAACTGGCAACTCTACAAGACATTGGAAAGGTGGGTTCAGGCTGGCTTACGAGGTTTTTAAATGTCTCTAAGCCAGATCGATTAGAGCAGGGGTTGGCAACCTGTGGCTCTGGAGCCGAATGTGGCTCTTTCATCCCTCTGCTGCAGCTCCCTGTCGCCGGTTGGTTCCACAATTGATAAGTGGTTAGGACAGGTAGAGGAAAAAGGATGCTGCACTAAGAGGAAACTCTATGGTGGGGGAATCGGACTTTCAGTCAGCAGAGGAAAAAGGACGCCGTGCTAGGAGGAGACTCTATGGTGGGGGAACTGGACTTCCGGTCGGCTCCAGAATTGAATGGAGGCTTCCGGTTAGGGGTCGGCAACCTTATACGAAAGCATAATTAATGTTAATTAATGTAGATGTTACTAGTTTAGAGCTTTGAATTAAGCTCACAGGGTTGTTGCGGTGGAGAAAATAGGAAGAAAGGAGTGTTAACAACTATTTTCATCAGCTTGCATTATTTATAAAAACAATACATTAAAAAAATGTCTAAAAACAACGGGCGTTTACGGCGCTTTGGGGCAGCAGCTTCCTTTCACTGACTCTGAAAAGGCAGTAGCCTTAGAAATTGACGTGATAAATTAATTAATTAATTAATTAATTATAAGGTTTTGAAAAGCCCTTCACGCTTTTGGCAAAAAAAAAAAAGTAATACAATTCTTGGCTGTCTAAACAGAATCAAAATCATGTGAGCAGCCGAACACAACTCCGCATTGGCGTCAGGAAGGGCATCTGGCCATTAAAACTTCAATTCAATGGAAATCTTTATTGTCAGTGCACAACATATGCGCCATGAGATTGGTTGAGCTTCCTCAGTGCACCGTCCCCCAACACAATGCAACTCACAATGGAGACAGAAAATCCCTAACCCAATAAATCATATTACCCTGTTTCCCTGAAAATAGGACACCCCCTGATAATAAGCCCAATCGGGCTTTTGAGCGCATGCGCTAAAATAAACTTTCCCCTGAAAATAAGTTCTCCCCGAAAATATTTAAACACAGAGCTGGAAATCAGGTAAGACGGCAAAAGGAGCCCCGTCTTGCTCCACGCGCCCCAAAATAATAAGACCTCCCCGAAAATAAGGCCAAGCGCTTATTTCAGGGTTCAGAAAAATATAAGACAGGGTCTTATTTTCAGGGAAACACAGTAACAAAACTCTGCACTGGCAACAGGAAAGGCATCCGGCCAGTAAAATATTCTGCTAGCTGCATTCAGTTGCCCAGACTCCACCCCGCAAGGGATTATGGGATCGTTAAATGAAGATGATGTTCATTGCTGTCTGGGCAACACCTAATTCTGTCTTTCTGTTTTTAGTACGTGGAAGAAATTCTGTGTTATCTGAAATCCTGTTTCAATAAAGAACCGGTCATGGCAACTGTGTGTGTTCAACAGGTAATAATGTTCAAAACGTGTGCGTGTGCGCCTTTCTCAGAGAAGAATTCTCCCTTGAGTCTGCTGCATTACATCCCGGGCACGATCCGTCTGAATGGATTGATTTAATCCTTCCCAGTGTAGAATTGAACCCAAATTGGACACAACTTTCTGATAGAAGCCTCGCTTCAAAATGGGGTCTGTTTAGGACAAACGGCATGCAGAGAGAGATAGGGAGAGAGAAAGAGAAAGGGAGAGAAAGAGAGGGAGAAGGTAAGGGAAAGAGGGAGAAAGAGAGAGAGAGAGAAAGAGAGGGTAAGAAAGGGAGGGAGAAAGGGAGAAAGAGGAAGAGAAAGAGAGAGGGAGAGGGTAAGGGAGGGAGAGGAAGAGAAAGGGAGGGAGGGATAGAGAGAGAGGGTAAGGGAGGGGGAGAAAAGAGAGAGAGGGTTAGAAATAAAATTGTAGCATCAGCAGATGTGTAGGTAGGTAGATGATAGACAGACAGAGAGACAGACATAGATAGATGTAGGTAGGTAGGTAGGTAGATAGATAAAAGGTAGGTAGGTAGGTAGAGAGAGAGAAAAGAAAGAAAGAATGAAATGAAAAAGGAAAGAAAGACAGACAGAAAGAAAGAAAGGAAGGAAGAAAGAAAGAAAGAAAGAAAAAAAATATAGAGAGAAGAGGGTAGGGAAAGAGAGAGAGAGAGAGAGATCGTGTGTCTGGGTTGACAATACAATATAGGAGATAATATATTAAATTAAGGTAAAACATAATATGGAGCCATAGCATTGCAATGGGATAGATCTTTTAATTCGGTACCCAAGGAAGGTAACCATCTCACCGCTTCTGGTTAGGCTGTGTTAAGATCATCCCAGCTGCCTTGAAATTTCCTAAGGGGACATTCTCGAGCTAGATGTGTTATAGTTTGTTCTGGAGCCCCACAGTCACAGTATGGACTAAGAAACCATTCAGAAATCAAATCAATAAGCAGAAAACAAGCTGGATGGAAGGGAGGGGGGAAGAACAAAAAGAGGGGGCAGGGTCTCCTCTTCCGAGACCTCCAGCTGGGGCGGGCTCTGATCTCATCCTGTTTTGACTTAGGTTTCCCCAAAAAGCATGAAGCAAAAAGCATGTGCCGACAAAAAACCCTTTTTTATTAAGTTACTGTGAATTCTTCTCATTCACACCCAGCACAGTTTTTCAAGGGTGAATTTCCAGTCGCAGACCTTATCTGGCTTGGACAGCTGCCAGGCCGATATCTTCCAAACTTGGCTAGGATCCACGATCCAATTAAGCGAACTAATTGTCTCCTGCAAACTCCACTCCCCTTTCGCTCCTCTTTTATTCTCTCTGGGAGGAGGCATTCATTGTCCACCTGTGGCTTTACTCCTGAGTCGCCCCTTGTTCTTTAGCTGTTCCCTTTTCCTGGCAGCTCTGCGCATGCGCACCCTGGGAACAGGCTCCAACTGTTCTTCTACCCCACTGATATCCGATTCCGAAGGCAGCTGACAACTGTCAGACGGCCCTGGCCCTCTCTCTGCCTCAGATGCAGAGCCTCCTCCTGCTCCTCCTCCTCCCTCTCTCCTTCTCTTCTTCGTTGGGCATTGATTTTCACAAAGCTGCTTTTTCTTGCCTTCTCCAGTTACTCAAGACCTTGTTTGGCACCAACTTGGCCTCGCAGTTTGACAGCTGGTCTTCCAACTCCTGCCGAGCTCAGGGCAAATGCCAGCGCTTGGGCTCCTCCAGCTTACGGCCGGGTCTTTACCACTGCTGCTTCATGGCTCCTTATACCCAGTTCACTCAGGCCCTGGCCGATGCCAGTTTGAGGAATATGATGCAAGCCGAGCAGGAACGGGACACATCGGGGTGAGATCTGCTTCTCTCCTTCCAAACTGGGCACTGGTTTTGCCATCGTGTCTAAATAATTGATTGAAATACAGGTGGTCCTAAACTTACGACGGTTCGCTTAGTGGCCGTTTAAAGCCGCAACAGCACTGGAAAAAGCAACTTCGGACTAGTTTTCCCAGTTACGACCTTTCCAGCATCCCCAGCAATCACGTGATTGAAAATTCGGATGCTTGGCAGCCAGTTCCTATTTATGACGGTATCTGACGTTCCCAACGTCACTCTATCCCTTTTGGCGGCCTTACAACAAGCGAAGTCAATGGGGTGGGGAGAGGCCAGATTCACTTAACCAGCTGACTAGCACTATCCACGGCAGCGATTCACTTAACAACGGAGGCAAGAGCAGTGGCAATGTGGGACAAATGAACAAAATGTCTCATGTAACGACAGAAATTTGGGGCTCCGTTGCGGCCATAAGTCAAGGGCTATCTGTGAGTGCAGGAGAAATATACATGTTGAGTCTTGCCTGCTTTCAAAGCAAGGGTGTCCAATATTGGCAACTTTAGAACATGTGGACTTCAACTCCCAGAATTCCCCAGTCGGTTGAAATCCACATGTCTTAAAATGACAGATTTATTGTGAAAAGACTGGATAACGTGCAGGCAGTCTAAATGTTTTAATTAGCGATTTCTTGGAACTACCCTGTTTTCCCCCAAAATAAGACCTCCCCGGATAATAAGCCCAACCGGGCTTTTCAGCGCATGCTCTAAAATACACCTCCCCCCGAAAATAACTTAAAACTACTTCAAAGCTACTTAAACGCATGCGCCCCACCATGTCCTCTGGTTGCTAGCCGCACAAACAACACGAGGTGAGGAGGCGAGGCCGGGGAGGGGAAGGGAGGGGGAACATGCCCCCTGCACTTCACACGCCTTTACCTAGCAGCCGCTCCAGCAATCCTAGCCACCTGTCACGCTGACGGCCGCAGCAAAATGAGTGGCAGTCCCAGCAACGCGCCTCGCTCCCCACTCCTTACCTACCGCCACCTCCAGCAACCATGGCCGCTTTTGCAGCTGCAAAAGCAGCAGGAGAGCCAACGACGCGGCCCACGTCAGGATCTTATTTTCGGGGAAACACGGTAGCAACAAATTTCTCTTGCTTAATCAGGGTTCAAATATCCTAGCAGTCAGAATTGCTACAGCCGACAGCTGGTTGGTTATTGGGGAAAAAAACCCTTCTATGTTAGAACCTGATCCAGTTAAACTTTAACGTGCCGTATTTTTCGAAGTATATACCCTAAAAGGGGGTGAAAATATAGGTGCGTCTTATACACTGAATGTAGCCCCACCCACTGGCCCCCACCCTTTGGCCTCTGCCTCCCAGCAGTTACCTCCTTGCAGCAAACAGCAAGAAGAAACAGCCCCGTTTCAGCTTCAGCACAGCCTAATTAGCACCACTTGATTGGATCGGCTTCCCGACTCTCAGCTGATTTGCTCTCAGCTATTTTGCAGGGGCCTCTGCTGCTTGCTGCAAGAAGGTAAATTGCTGGGAGCAGATTTTTTTTTCTTGTGCTAATCAAGCTATGCTGAAAACGAAACTGAAAGTAAAGCAGACTGTTTGCTGCAAAGAGGCAAAATTGCTCAGAGGCAGAGGGAGATTTCTTTTGCTTCTTTTCCTCCCCAAAAAAGTTAGGTGCATCTTATACTCTGAAAAATACGGTATGCAAAAAGCAGACAGCAATTTATTCTCTACTATAAAGGTTTTATGACTGTTTTTATGCCAAGAATTTTAAGATACCTAGAGGTGCTTTGAGAAGGCGGCATACAAATGCTACTTTCAATTTAAAAGCATATCTTAAGTCTGGGATGCAGGACCTGTTGCGTTTATTAATTTAATCTGTTTCCGAGGCTCGCAAGGTTCATCGATAGCAAACTAAAAGAAATAAAATGAAAAAAATGGCTGCGGTTATTAACCTAGCCAATGTGAGGCTTTTTTAAGGGATGTGTTTCAGATGGCGAAAACCAAGGGAGAGATGGATGGTTAGGAAATGTGAAGTATAAATAAAAATAAATAAAACCAGACGTAGCCCAAAATTGCTTCATTGTTGAATGAGCACACCTGGGAGAAGTTGTTCCTGTTAGCCCAGTTCCATTTAAAATGCTTTTATTGTTGTGTGAATTACGGGCACTAATCCTAACCCTGTATTAATATTTGCTTTCGTAGCTGGTTTGACATATTGCAAAAGGTTTCTGCACAGCTGAAAACTGGCACCGCGAATATGGCCAAGCACCGTGCTGACAAGGTACAAATGCAAAACACATGTTCCCTGATATATATATATATATATATGTTTTCTGAGGTTTTTGCGGGTGTTTGTATGTAGATCTTTGGTTATTCGGGTCTTCTCCCGCGTAGAATTGGAAGTATCTTGGCGACGTTTCGACGAAGTCTCATTCGTCATCTTCAGGCTGGTCTTCTCAGCTTTGTGCTTCACATTGCTCCTGGAAGCGCGAAGCCGAGAACACCAGCCTGAAGATGACGAATGAGACTTCGTCAAAACGTCGCCAAGATACTTCCAATTTTACGCAGGAGAAGACCCGAATAACCAAAGACCTACATACATACATACGTACATACGTACATATATATATATATATATATATATATATATATATATATATATATAGAGAGAGAGAGAGAGAGAGAGAGAGAGAGAGAGAGAGAGAGAGAGAGAGAGAGAGAGATTTAAAAAGATAACTGTAAGAAAAATACGTCAAATATTTATCTGGGGCATAGAACTATGGATGTGGGCCCGCACACACACACACCCTCCTTCCTGGCACATGATGGCAAAAAGGTTAGCTATCACTGGGGTAGGGTTTCCTGACTTGAGCAGGGGGTTGCTCCCTTTCAAGTCGGTTAATCTCTGCCAGCTGGACTCCCTTGCTAAAACTACAACATCTTGCAGATAATCCTTGTTTTCTGGACTACATGGGTAAGAGATCGAAGTTAGAAAGGTGCCGCTTTAAAAGATAAAGTGGCACCCCCAGAACTTCCCATGAGTCAGTTGGATCTTGCCCTTACAGTGTGGGGAGATTTGAAGTGGGCCTGCAAAGATCGGAGGCCATTCTTTCAATCTTTTCACCCAGTCCTGCTCTTCTCTTTCTCTCTTAGAATATCATCCACAATCACATCCGTCTGTTCGAACCGCTGGTCATCAAAGCGCTAAAGCAATACACCACCACTACGTCCGTACAACTGCAGAGACAAGTCTTGGACCTTCTCGCCCAGCTCGTCCAGCTGCGGGTCAACTATTGTCTTTTGGACTCCGACCAAGTGAGTATTCGGCCTCTGTTGCAGTCCGTCGTCTTCTACAGCCAGTCCACTCTGTGCTCCGGATCGCGGCCTCTTGTAGGAGAAGAAGGACTGGCAAAATTGAAGGGCGGCGTCAAAAGAGGAAGCAGCCTAGAATTGCTGCGTAGCCACAAGTGAACCAAATCAGTTAAACCGAACCGTCTGTGTCTTTGGTGACGTTCTGTCCCCTTCAACCCTTTCAGCTCTCATGGAAAGGTGTGGTCACCTTGAAAGAAGGTGCGCCATCTGGAGCCGTTTCATAACCTGAGTCCTCGTGCTCCTCGACTTACAGCAGTTCATTTAGCGACCGTGAAAAGTTGCAACACCACTGAAAAAAAGTGGCTTCACGTCCGTTTTTCACACTTTGTAGTTTGTGGTTTTTCACGCCATTGGAGCATCCCTGGGAACATGTGATGAAAATTCAGACGCTTGGCAACTGCCTCGTGTTTATGGCGGCTGCAATGCCCCCGGGGTCACATGATCCCCATTCTATCTCCCCCCCCCACCTAACTAACCTATTTAAATCTTTAATAACAGACTTGATTGAAACAATATAGCAATGTATTATGGAAGTACCACAAAAGTTCAAAGTGGCTTACTCACTTAACGGCAAAAAAGGCGTAAAACCTAATACAATAGGTAGATCAGATCACAGCTGCCAAGTTTCTGCTCTGTTCCATATTCTATTCTATTTCATTCTATTCTATTCTATTCTATTTTAATTTCATTCCACCCTGTCCCATGTATTTCTGTTCTATTCTATTCTATTCTATTCTATTCTATTCTATTCTATTCTATTCTATTCTATTCTATTCTATTCTATTCTATTCTATTCTATTCTATTCTATTCTATTCTATTCTATTCCTCCTCCTTCTTATTCTGTTCTATTCTATTCTATTCTACTCTACTCTATTCTTCATTCCATTATTCTACTCTACTCTACTCTACTCTACTCTACTCTACTCTATTCTTCATTCCATTATTCTATTCTATTCTATTCTATTCTATTCTATTCTATTCTATTCTATTCTATTCTATTCTATTCTATTCTATTCTATTCTATTCTATTCTATTCTTCATTCCATTATTCTATTCTATTCTATTCTACTCTACTCTACTCTACTCTACTCTACTCTTCTATTCTTCATTCCATTATTCTATTCTATTCTATTCTATTCTATTCTATTCTATTCTATTCTACCCTACCCTACCCTACCCTACCCTACCCTACCCTACCCTACCCTACCCTACCCTACCCTACCCTACCCTACCCTACCCTACCCTACCCTACCCTATTCTATTCTATTCTATTCTATTCTATTCTATTCTATTCTATTCTATTCTATTCTATTCTATTCTATTCTATTCTATTCTATTCTATATATATTTCCCAGTGGAAGGAAATTTGTACACACAGAAATATTTTTCTCTTCGGGACCTCAAACCTAAAGAGGGTTTGCCTCCCTCCTTGTCCAAACAAGACCAGATGGCATGAAAGACATTTGACAATTGAAATCCTGTTCGTTTCTTTTGTGCTTTGTTTTGGCTGACATAAAATACGAGTTGCAGTAACGAACACCCGGCAATGAGCTGTTTATTGTTCTCATCCGATGTCACGGTCTGTTTCATTCCGACTGGAGGGAGGTAATGTAAGAATGTACCCACCGATGTTTGTCTGAAATTAATCCGGGTGTTTTTCTTTTTGGCTTTCAGGTATTTATTGGATTTGTGCTGAAGCAGTTTGAATACATTGAAGTCGGCCAATTCAGGTACAAGTGCCAGCTCAGACTTTAACTTTCCTTATATATTTATGCGAAAAGGAGGCTCAGCACCAACGAGCGATTCTGAGCCTCCTTTCTTCTTCTTCATTGAAAAGGAAGGGAGGGAGGGCAATAGCCCTTAGACTTATATACCGCTTCACAGTGTTTTTACAGCCCCCTCTAAGCGGTTTTCAGAGTCAGCCTCTTGCCCCCAACCATCTGGGTCCTCACTTTACTGACCTCGGAAGGACGGAAGGCTGAGTCAACCTTTGAGCCGGTCAGGATCGAACTGCTGACAGTGGGCAGAGTTAGCCTGCTATACTACATTCTGACCACCACGCCCCCATGGCTCTTGAAACGACTCATACTCCTCTCCTGATGCTGAGAAGGTAGTCCAATATGTCTTTTTTTTTCTTTTTCTTTTCTTTTTTTCTTTCTGTTTTTCCCCACCAGGGAATCAGAGGCCATTATTCCGAGTGTCTTTTTCTTCCTGGTATTGTTGTCTTACGAGCGCTACCACTCCAAGCAGATCATTGGAATACCTAAAATTATTCAGCTCTGTGACGGGATCATGGCCAGCGGAAGGAAAGCAGTGACACACGGTAACGGGAAATCAGAAGTCCTAGAACTGAACTCCTCACACGAGGAGTTGCTAAATATGGCAGGCACTTAAAATTTACAATGAAATGCAACTTTGCTCTTTATCTTTGCTCTTTATTGCTTTATCCCTCTCTCCCTCTCTCTCTCTTTCTCTCTTCTTCCTCTCTCTCCCTCCTTCCTCTCCCTCCCTCTCCTTCTCCTTCCTTTCTCTCTCCCTCCCTGTCCCTCTCTCTCCTTCCTCTCTCTCCCTCTCTCTCTCTCCTTCCTCTCTCCCCCCTCCCTCCCTCTTCTTCTCTCCCTCCTTCCTCTCTTTCCCTCCTTCCTCTCTCTCTCTCCCTCTTTCTCCTTCCTCTCTCTCCCTCTCCCTCCCTCCCTCGTCTTCTCTCCCTCCTTCCTCTCCCTCTCTCCCTCTTTCTCCTTCCTCTCTCTCCCTCCCTCTTCTTCTCTCCCTCTCCCTCTCTCTCCTTTCTCTCTCTCCCTCTTCCTCTCGCTCGCTCACTCGCTCCCTCCTTCCCCCCCCCTCTCTCTCTCTCACACACACACACTTTCAAATATACCCCCGGTATATCTTTCTGCATAAAGATATATTTCTACGGAAATACCAGCCATAAAACTGACTTTCTGGAGCCTTTTATGAGGTTGACAGATAATAAAGGCTAAGGAACAATGAAAGCCATGTAAATATTGGAGACTTTGAAATTTGTGTCACTTTAAATTGAATATGTCAGTTAATAACATTAGAAGACGTCAAAATGTCATTTGTTGAGATCCTGATTCTACAGTAGGGGAAATTGTTCTTCGGCATGATTCTTTAGCTTAATGCCTTCACATCAGTGATGGGTTTTCAAAAAATTTACTACCGGTTCTGTGGGTGTGGTGTGGGCGTGGCTTGGTGGGTGGGACAGGGGGAGGATACTGCAAAATCCCCATTCCCTCCCCACTCCTGGGGAAGGTTACTTCAAAATCCCCATTCCCTCCCCACCCCACTAACCTGCTCTGGGAAGGAATTAAACTCCCCCCTCTTCATTTCCCCAAATAAAATATTACTCATAAGAAAAGGCTCCCAGAAAAGCAAGGAAAAATCAAGCTGCTAACAAAGGAACCTGCCTGAGGCTCATTCCACATTCCTGCCATCTGCATAAAGGAAACTGTAAGAAAACAACAGCTACCGGTGCTTAGACATAATAGAAAGTGGAAGCCGGAAGTTCGGCTCCATTTACAAGCAGGCGGAAAACTCATTCAAGACAAGATATTTCACCATGGAAATCGCCCAAACTTTTTTAGAAACACAAAGCCCATGTTGCACAAACCCCAAAACTTCAAAAACATAGAACCATATAAGAATTCCCTCCTCTTATCCAGTTTGTTGTGCAGCTGACCCAGAAACGAACGGCTGAATGTCACTTCGCTTCTGCAAGTAAAAATCTCCTTCCGGCAGCAGCTTCTTGGCTTGTCAATTTAAAGCGACGGCATCTTCGGGGTTTTGTTGTTGTTGTTTTTTCTTCTTCTTTGTCAAGCGATCTCCCAACTGAAAAGCAAGCCCTGATTTTTTTCCTTCTAGCCGATCAACTAGACTCCTGGTTTTTGGCCTCAATCAGATGCCATGCTTCAGGTTAAGGCCTCTCCCAGCCTCTCTGGGGAAGGAAGAGACACCTTTCCCCTTGGAAAGCGGTCCTGGCTGCATCCTGGCTTTTGATCCAAGCTAACAAGCTAAAATAGACCTCTAACAATAAGAGGTATTGGCCTTTACAATAAGAAGTCCTCTTTTGCTTCTCCAAAGCAGATCCTCCAGCTTCAGGATAACCTGTGGGAGTTAGAGTAGTGGCCAAAATGGTGGGAACCTTTTGGGAAAAGTTGTATTTTTGAGGTTTGATGGCTAATAACACCACTTCTTTTTTTGGAGTTTCAAGAAAATCCTATTCCACTGCCGGAATGGCCTGGGAATAGCCCAGACCTTCTTAACCCAATGGAAAATCTTCGGAGGTGACTAAAGAAACTGGTTAGTCAGAAGCGACTCAGCAATAAAACCCAGTTAATAGAAGCCCTCATTCCATCTTGGCTTCACATTATAACAGCTGCAGAACTCAAAGACTTGGTTCCCTCCATGGGAAGACGTTGTAAGGCTGTCATTCATGCTAAAGGTTACCCAACTAAGGATTCACTGACATGGGGATCATTTCTGTATATCTCGTTTTTTTCCTCTGGTGATCATTTTTGTAGATCTCGTTTTTTCTACGTGTTTCGATTTTCTTCTTGATACTGTCACTGCTATTCTGATAGCAAATCCTTCCTAAAAGTTATTGCATTACATTCTCGATTAAATTATCTTTCCTTTGATATATAATTTTATGGTACTACTCCTCCCAAAAAAGTGGTGTTATCAGCTACTTTTAGAAAAATACACTTTTCCCAAAAGGTTTCCACAATTTTGGCCACTACTGTAAATAAGAACTAAGTTTCGGGCCCAAGAGTTCTCTGAATGAGGAGTGGCAATATCTGGTTGCCTTCGGTCCTAACGCTCCTCTGTTTTTCTTTAGCGATCCCGGCTCTGCAGCCCATCGTCCACGACCTCTTCATCTTAAGAGGAGCGAATAAAGCCGATGCCGGCAAAGAATTAGAAACCCAGAAGGAAGTCGTGGTCTCGATGTTGTTGCGGCTGATCCAGTATCACCAGGTAAACTCCGCGGTCGCTCACCTGTGTCTCTGAACATCTTCACAATTCCCCGATGGCGGATTTTATTGCAAACACGCTGAGCCTGCCTGTCTGAGTGATTGGACTGGAGGGGTTCTGACCCGGATCCCAAACATAACAAACGTACTACTGAAGTAATGATTCCTTTATTAGGAGCGTCAGACTTACCGCAGACTAATAAGCCCATCCCGCTGGGAGATGAATACTTGTCTGCCACATCTATTCATCTCCGCCCCCTGCCTTTGATCCCCAGAGCAAGGGTGGGGCTTCGCTATCAGCGGTGGCTCTTCCGTCCTGAGAACCGGCCCATAGATTTCCACTGCTCTCCTCTCCTTCCTTCCCATTAGAATGCAATATTGTAGGCTGACTCTGCCCACTGCTAGCAGTTCAATCCTGAATCAATTGACTCAGCCTTCCGTCCTTCCGAGGTCGGTAAAATGAGGACCCAATTTGTTGGGGGCAAGAGGCTGACTCTAAAGTGCTTAGAGAGGGCTCTGAAGCCCTGTGAAGCGGTATATAAGTCTAACGGCTATGGCTATTGGTATCCTTCTTTGCTGGCAGGTGCTGGAGATGTTCATCCTTGTGCTGCAACAGTGTCACCGAGAGAACGAAGAGAAGTGGAAGAGGCTGTCGCGACAGGTAGCCGACATCATCCTGCCAATGCTGGCCAAACAACAGGTGAGGGTTTACCTTTGGTCACAGGTAGCCATCAACGAAGACATTCCCTCTTTCTGCCCGGAGCAAAAACTTCCTTTTCCGTTCCGCCCCTTAGGAATCGGGGCCTGGTGTAGAGCGGCCAAGCCCTCTCCAGGCGCCTGATCGACATCGGGCCACGCGCCTGGCCACGCAGCGTGTGGAGACGCTGCCCTGGCATTTTCTTTTTTTTAATATATATATATATATATGTGTGTGTGTGTGTGTGTGTGTAGGTCTTTGGTTATTCGGGTCTTCTCCCACGTATATGTTTTTCTTTAAGCCAGGTTTTTCCTACGTAACCAAGATATATATATATATATGTTTTCTGAGGTTTTCGCGGGTGTTTGTATGTAGGTCTTTAGTTATTCGGGTCTTCTCCCGCGTAGAATTGGAAGTATCTTGGCGACGTTTCGACGAAGTCTCATTCGTCATCTTCAGGCTGGTGTTCTCGGCTTCGTGCTTGGAAGCTCGATTGCAGCCGTCGTTGATCCCTTTGTGTTTGTCCCCTCCTCCCCAGATGCAAATAGATTCCCACGAAGCCCTGGGGATCCTGAACACTCTGTTTGAGATCCTGGCGCCTTCCGCCCTGCGCCCGGTGGACATGCCGCTGAGGAGCATGTTTGTGACGCCCAGCACCATGGTAAGGAGTTGGGGGGGGGGGCATCCGGCCAAGAAGCCGCTCAGCGAGAGGGAAGGAAGCCTCGCTGCCCTCGGTCCGGGCTGAGGACGTCCCGAACGGCCCTCTTTCTTTTCCTGGGGTGTCCGGGGGTTAAGGATTTGGATCTGGATGTTCCCTCTCCTTCCAAGGGTGTTGTGGGGAGGACAATAGGAACAGCCTGCTTGGCGCCTTTAGCTCCTGCCGAAAAGCGGGGTATAAATCCGATTCAGTCCATAGTTGCCCGTGTGCTTAGAGGCAAAGGCCCCTCGGCTGTCGCCCGCCGGAAGGACATCTGAGCCTCAAGCCCCCTTCGCTTCGTAGGCAGGCAGTGGGGAAGAAAATGGCTAAGCTGTTCGTTTTGTCACTCGCCCAAGGGCAGGGGTGTTACAGAGGAACTGCCTTCCTTTGGGCAAATGAACAAGTGGGAAAGAGAGGGGAGGGGAGGGTGAAATGGGAAGGGGAGAAGGGAGGGTAGAAAGGGAAGGAAAGGGAAAGGAAGATAAGGGGAGGAGAGGGAAAGGGAAGGAGAGAAAGGGGAAGGGAAATGAGGAAAGGAGAGGGGAGGGTGGAATAGGAAAGGGAAAGAAAGAAGGGGAAGGAAGAGAAGAGAAGGAGGGGAGGGAGCGAAAGGGAAAGGAAGGGGAGAGGCGGGGAAGGAGAGGGGAGGGTAGAAAGGGAAGGAGAGAAGGAGGGGAGGGAAAGAGTGGAAGGGGAGAGGAGGGGAAGGAGAGGGGAGGGTAGAAAGGGAAGGAAGAGAAGAGGAGGGGAGGGGAAGGAGGGAAAGGGAGGAGGGGAAGGAGAAGGGAGGGAAAGAACAAGGAAGTGTAGAAAGGGAAGGGAAAAGGGAAGGAACAGAAGGGAAGGAGAGGGGAGAGGAGAGGGAAGGGGAGGAAAGGGAGAGGAAGGAAAGGAAGGGGAAGGGGAGAGAAAGGTGAGTGGAGGGAAAGGAGAGTGGAGGGCGGAATAGGAAAGGAAAAGGAAGGGGAGAGGAAGGGAAGGAAGGAGAGGGAAGGTAGGAAAAAGGGAAGGAGACGGGAGTGGAAGGAGAGGAGAGGGTAGAAAGGGAAGGAAAGAAGAGTAAGGAACAGAAGGGAAGGAAGGGGAGAGGAGAGGGGAGGGAAGGAGAGAAAGAGAGGGGAGGGAGGGAGGAACTAATTTAAATAATGAATATTTTGTGCGCTTCTCCCTCCTTTCAATAGGCTTCAGTGAGCACCGTTCAGTTGTGGGTCTCTGGCATTCTGGCTATTCTGCGGGTCTTGATTTCCCAGTCCACCGAAGACATCGTCCTCTCCCGCATCCAAGAGCTCTCCTTTTCCCCGTATCTGATCTCTTGCCAAACAATTAACCGGCTGCGGAACGGGGAAAGTAAAATTCCTCCCACTCAGGAAACCTCCACAGATGAGCAAGATCGCTTTCTGCCCGAAGAGACCTTTTCCAGGTATCGGTTGCTCATAAGACCCTGCTATTTATTTTATTTTTTTTAAATCCATTTTTTAAACCAAGAGGATCACGTGACACACACACACACCCCGTCTGCCCCCCGGGACGCTGCGACCGTCATAAACACGAGTCAGTTGCCATGCGTCCAAATTCGGATAGCCTGACCCCAGGCGTTATTAGCTAGTTTTAGAAAACACACTTTTCCCAAAAGGTTCCCCACAATTTTGGCCGCTCCTGCCTAACCCTCTTTTTCTTTCTAGATTCCTCATCCAGTTGGTGGGGATTCTTCTGGAAGATATCGCCAGCAAACAATTGAACGTGGAGATGAGCGAACAGCAACACACCTTCTACTGCCAGGAACTGGGCACCCTTCTCATGTGCTTAATTCATACCTTCAAATCAGGTACTACTGATCTGTCCCCCTCTACATACACCCACAAAAACACAGCCAGTCGAGGGTTAAAGAAGCACTTGGCACACACCACAGTTCTTATCTCCAACTTGGCAGCGATATGCACACCGTCTGCCAAGTGCTTTAATTGTTCACAGAAAGAAAATCACATACGTAGCTTTGCCAAAATCCGTTCTTTTAGCTCCAATGACTACCAGATTGAGTTATTGTTCGTCACAGGGATCATTGACCACCACCCTCTCTTATATAGTCTCTGGGGTGCGATCCAGTGACTCATTGGTCCTGTGACTCAAGTCCAGTGACTCAGGTCTATTCCCTCGCACATCTCCTCAGCTGCTGCAAGCGCTTATCTCGCCTTCGTTGACGTGCGTCCAGGAATGACGTCTCTCCCTCACTCTCATCTGAGATACCTGTTTCCCCACTACTTTGCTCTCTTTCAGCTGGCACCTGAGACGGTGCCGGGGGGGGGGGGGGGGCTGGGAGATCTGGCTGGCTCCTCTTCCTCATGCTCAGAGCTTCCTGCCTCCAATGGGATAGGCTCAGAGGACGGGGCCACAACAACTACTTAGTTTTCTCTGGCACAGCACTCGGGCCACCACAGGCACCCCCCGACATGAGTGACCTTGAGCTGGCCACACCCACCCTCATCCCGTCCCCCAGACCACGCCCCTCGAGCCCTCCCCAAGGTCAGATAAAACCCTGATGCGGCCCTCAATGAAATCGACTTGGACACCTCTGTGCTAGACCCTGTCTGGAAAGTGGAAGGCCCACTACAGATTCTGAGCAGGCAGGATTGTTGCACAAAACATTGTGGGCATTGGGACAGTGGAAGTCAGCAGCCAATCAGTAGAAGCCAAAAGGTAAGGTCGCCCTGGTCTTTAATTTTTGGGAAGAAGAGGCTTTTGACAACAGGGTAAAACCTTTCATTTCAGGAAAACGGCATCTAGTGATATTCGGCTGAATAAAAAACCAGAGGGGGTGGATTGTACAGATAGTCCTCGAGTTACAGCAGTTCATGTAATGAGACCATTCAAAATTACGACGACGCTGAAATCAAAACGACTTACGGCCGTTTTTCACACCGGCAAGCATTGTAGCCTCCCCACAGTCACGTGACCCAAATTCGGCCCCTTGGCAACGGACTCGGACTTGTGACGGCTGCAGTGCCCTTCGGCATCACGCAGTCTCCTTTTGCGACCTTCCAGACAAGCCCAAGTCCACGGGGAGGCCGGCTTCACTTAACAACCGTGTCGCTAACTTAAAACATCTGCGGCGGTTCACTTAACAACTGTGGCGAGGAAGGTGGTAAAACGGAGCCAAACTCCCTTAACAACTGTCTCGGCAAGCGACAGGTGTTTGGGGGGGGGGCTCGATTTTTGCGGTCATAATTCGAGGACTACCTGTATGTAATATTTCGGCGGGAATCCCGAGCTATCGGTTTGGGACTGATTTGATAACGATGTTTTTTCCCATCGTTTCGGTCTTTCAGGGATGTTCCGAAGAATCACGGCGGCGGCGACCAAGCTATTTACCGAGAGCGGACCGCACGGTCTTCATTTCTACACCCTCGAAAGATTAAACGATCTTGTCAAGTCCATGATAGCCACCCACCCATCCCTGGTGCTTCTCTGGTGTCAGATCCTGCTGCTTGTTAACTACACCAATTCCAGCTGGTGGTCCGAAGTTCATCAGACCCCTAAGTAAGTCTGTTTTTAACAGATTAACCGAGTTGGAAGGGACCTTATGGGCCATCTCGTCCAACCCGCCACTCAAGCGGGAGACACCATTTCTGTTTTTAAGGTCCTCAGGTCTCCTTCTCGGCCCCGAGTGGATGTGCCTTCGTGATTTCAAACGCTGCCCTTTGCTTTACAAGTCTTATTTCTCGTGTAAATGTCCCTTCTATGTAGGCTTCAAAAACTCCTGGAAGCTTCCTCCGATTCCGATTTTAACGGGCTAATGCGAAAATGTCTTCTTTTCCTCCTCGCCTTTCAAAATTCACCTTCTTTTCTGAAGAACTCGATCATCTGGAAAGTCTCATTGTAAAGGAATTTATTTCATTAAATTTTCATGCCGCCCATCTCACTGATACGGCGACTCTGTTAGTTTGTAAAGTAAATCCGCTTTCCCATTTGACTTTGCTTGTCAGACGGTCGCAAAAGGGGATCACATGACCTTTTGGACACTGCGACTATATATCCAGTTTGAATAACTGAAGAACCTGATGGTGGCTCGCTATCGTAGGCCGGCCAGTCACCCTTTGGTTCTGTTCCTAGCCGCTGAATCAGTTTCTTAGTAACCAACTGCCTTGATCCTTCCAGATTCTTCTACCTCAGGGGTCGGCAACCTTAAACACTCAAAAGAGCCATTTGGACCCGTTTCCCACAGAAAAGAAAACACCGGGAGCCACAAAACTCTTCCCGTGCCTGACTATTTCTTGAGCGGCCACAAAACTAGCATCTGTAGTTGAATTAAACGTTCTGTTTTCTTCTAAAAATTTTCTTTTCTTGGATTTATCCATGGTTGGCCTACCGGGGGGTTGAAAAGCTCAATAAATCGTGTGCCAGTGGATGTTGCACATTGGCGGTTGTGACTGTTCTACCTGTTTCTTCTTTACTTCTTTCTGTCAACTTGACTCCTAGATTTTGAAAGTTTCAAAAAACCCAAGACTTTCCTTCTCTTCCAGAAGGCAGAGTCTGTCAAGTGCTAAGTTGCTCAGCCCTCAACCCAGCGGGGATCCCCACGAAGAAGACGGCGGCTCCAAGCTCAGCATCTGCAACCGCGAGATCGTGCGGAAAGGGTCCCTCATCCTTTTCTGTGACTACGTGGTAAGCGCTGAGGATCGCAGGCGATGCCCGCTGTTCGTGACTCATTTTCCAGCCTATTTTGCTTAGAAAACATGGCCAAATAGGCTGACACAGATCGCTACAACCGGTTCGCCTGAACCAGCTGATCGCCCAAACCGGCTGAATCCCACCTCTGTTTCCATGACAACCTGTTGTCTCTTCCGCTCGAGTGAATCCATTCCCATTTCTTTCCACAGTGCCAAAACCTTCACGACTCCGAGCACTTAACCTGGCTGACCGTCAATCATGTCCAAGAACTCATTAGTCTGTCTCACGAACCTCCCGTCCAGGATTTCATAAGCGCCATTCACAGAAACTCGGCGGCGAGCGGACTTTTCATCCAGGCTATTCAGTCACGATGTGAGAACTTCGCCTCCGTAAGTTCTTTGCTTTGGTTCTCGGGATTTCTTTCCCTCCCATGATTTTTTTTCCTGCCCAACACACCTCAATTTTCCTGAGGTAAAAAAATAATATTAATGTTTAAAAGTAACGACGTCCTTCAAATATTGAGATTACCGAAACAGGAGATGCGTTTGTTGATCGATTGGCTATTGCAAATGAGTCGGTCTACTGTCCTGGTTAAAAAATTGGGAGACATGAGTTCTAATTCTGCCTGAGGCATGAAGCAGGCCAGCGGGGTGACCCATCTTGAGCCGGACTCTCTCTCTCTCTCAGCCCTAAGTAGAAGGCAAGAGAAAGCCACTTCTGGATTCTGGCCCAGAGAACTGCATGGGTCTCTGTAAACAGTTGCCAGGAATCCATTCTTAACAGATTTTAACAGATTAACAAAGTGGGAAGGGACCTTCTGGGTCATCTAGTCCAACCTCCTGCCAAAGCAGGAGACCCTACACCATTTCCGACAGAAGACAGTCCAATCTCTTCTTGAAAGCCTCCAGGGATGAAGCTCCCACAACTTCTGAAGGCAACTTCTGTTCCATGGGTTGATTGTTCTCACTGACAGAAAATTCCTCCTTATTTCCAGGTTGAATCTCTCCTTGTTCAGTTTCCATCCATTATTCCTTGTCTGGCCTTGGAAAATAGCTTGACCCCCTTCCTCCTCTCTGGGGCAGCCCCTCAAATATTGGAAAATGCTCTCCTTTCTCCTTTGGTCCTTCTCTTCACTAGACTAGCCAGGCCCAGTTCCTGCAACCGTTCTTCATATGTTTGAGCCTCCAGTTCCATAGACTCAGAGTTACGCATCAATTTAGGAAAGCTTAAGCGTCCTATAGCTTCTCAGTAAAGGAGAATATTTGTAGCTCGGGGTTGAAATGAGAGGTTCTTGGTGGGTTTTTTTGAAGATGTTTTTTGACCCAACTAGATAACATCATCGGTGGCAGTGAGTGACTCATATTTATGACAGCTGCAGCCCGATTCACTTAGCAACCGTGTCACTAACTTTAACAACCGCAGTGATTCACTTAACAACTGTGGCGAGAGAGGTCGTAAAACGGGAGCAACGTTCACGTAACAAGTGGCTCCCTTAACAGCAGAAACGTTGCTGGCTCAGTTATGCTCGTAAATTGAGGACTAACTGCATCACCACGACAGGTTTTCTGAACAGATGAGAGTCCGTTGCAGAATTCATCCAGGGGCTCAACCTGTTCCTCTTAATCCCCAGAAAATGAGGGTTTTTTGAGGGGCCAAATTCGTGTGAAATCTGTGCATGCTACAGGTAGGAAAAAGCCACGGAGGTTTAGCTGATTTTAAAAAGGAACCTGTTAGATCAGGGGTCGGCAACCTGCAGCTCTGGAGCCGCATGTGACTCTTTCATCCCTCTGCTGCGGCTCCTTTGTCACTCAAAATATGCGTCACAACCACCAATGTGTGACACCCGCCGGCATGCGATTTTATTGAGCTTTTCGACCCCCAGTAGGCCAACCATGGATAAATCCAAGAAAAGAAAAGTTCCAGAAGAAAACAGAACGTTTAATTCAACTACATTTGCTAGTTTTGTGTCCGCTCAAGAAATAGTCAGGCACGGGAAGAGTTTTGTGGCTCCCGGTGTTTTGTTTTCTGTGGGAAATGGGTCCAAATGGCTCTTTGAGTGTTTAAGATTGCCGACCCTTGTGTTAGGTTGATGAGATACTTTTTAGACTTTGATTAGTCTGAAAAACAAAAAAAGACTCTAAAAAAGGGATTTTTCTTCCCGGTTTCAGCCGACAGCGGTGAAGAAGACACTGCAGTGTTTGGAAGGGATCCACCTGAGCCAGTCAGGGGCTGTGCTGATCTTGTACGTGGATAAGCTTCTCTCGACTCCCTTCCGTGTGTTGGCTCACATGGTCGACACCCTGGCTTGCCGTCGTGTGGAAATGCTTTTAGCGGCGTCCGTGCAGGTAAACCGTGGCGTCATCTGGGCTGGTCGACGGCGGAAGGCCGAGGTTTAGTCTGCCTCCCTACGGGTCTTTGAGTCATCAGCCCTTATCTCTCAGCCCTAACCCACCTCATGTGACTGGGAGTGGGGAACGGGATTTGTATGGCCGCCTACAACTCTGGGTGGCTGACAGCCATAACGTCTGCTCATCAGTCATTCTCTGGAGAAAAAAAAAATCGGGGTCTGCAGGGATAAATAAAACGAAAAATAGAATCATCATCTTCTTTTAATGACGCCATAATTCCCTTGTGAGGTGGTGTCTGGGCAACTGAATGGAGCCGAGTGTTTACTGGCCGGATGCCCTTCCTATTGCCAGGGCGGAGTTTTTGTTCAGCAGATACATTCTTCATTGTGCCCAGAGAGAGAATGGAGCTGAGTGTTTACTGGCTGGATGCCTTTCCTGTCCCCAATGCGGAGTTTTACAATCATAGTCATAAAAGCAGAATTAAGCTTTGCGCTCTTGGAGGTGGGTGGGCTATAAGTCTAATGAACGCCCATCACCACATGGCCAAATGCACATCTCAGCCTAATCGGGGAGTGCTGAGAACCGCACACCTAGAGAGATTCTCCGCCATCCAGCTCGTGGTTGTCCCAAAGGTTTTTACAACTCTTGTCTTTTCGAGTTAAGTGTATTTTAACAACTTCAGCTTTTCATTCTCAAGACTGACACGAACACATTGCCTTTCCTGTTTTTCTTTCTTTCTTTCTTTCTTTCTTTCTTTCTTTCTTTCTTTCTTTCTTTCTTTCTTTCTTTCTTTCTTTCTTTCTTTCTTTCTTTCTTTCTTTCTTTCTTTCTTTCTTTCTTTCTTTCTTTCTTTTCTTTTCTTTTTGATCCAGAACAGCACGACTCAGCTGCCAGTTGAAGAGCTGGACCGAATTCAGGAATATCTGCAGAACACCGGATTAGCCCACAGGTGAGGATCCTAATGGATTTTTTATTTTTTTTACAGAATATGGAAAGTGGCCAAATATTTGCCAAGCTGTTTCCCCCTCTCCCCGAAAATGAATCCCTGCCGGTTTTACTCCGCTAGTCGTCACTGACTTTAGGGGGTGCAATTGGACTGCGTAATTTTTATCCTTCTGAAGACATTTCGCTTCTCATCCCAGAAGCTTCTTCGGCTCTGGCAGGATAGTGGGGAAGGGAAGGGTTTACGCTCCTTGCAGACAGCTGATCATTTGTATCCTTTTAGGGGGTCGTTGAGGCCACCTGGAGGTTTCTCTGTGTCCTCGGGGGTCACCTGAGTGGTGCAGTTTTTTCCTCTGGAAATCCATTCCTACTCCCACCCCATTCAAAGGGTCTCCATCCCAAATTGTATAGCTAAAAATCTGTTAGAGATTCTCACTCATCCAGGTCATGGTGCCTTTTTTTCAGGAGGCAACTGAATTTTCTTGTTTTTTTCCTTCGGAAGACGTTTCGCTTCTCCTCCAAGAAACTTCGTGGATACTATTCTATCAGAACTGAAGAAGCTTCTTGGATGAGAAGCGAAACGTCTTCTGAAGGAAAAAAACAAGAAAGTCGAGGACCACCTGTATCGCCAGAAGAGCGAGTTCTGTCTTTCTCAAAGTATCTAATCTGGTGGATTACTTGTTTTTTGTTTGTTTGTTTGTTTTTTTAAGACATCAAAGACTCTACTCACTCTTGGATCGGTTTCGCCTAACTGTGGCTCCGGAAACCATAAGCCCCTCACCTTTGGTTACGGCACATCCCCTGGATGGAGGGAACCATCCCGATCTAGAAACTTTAATTCCAGACAAAGTAAGGCTGAGTTGTTTTCCTATTGATCCGCTCCCTTTTTAAATTGTATTTGCAACAAATGTGAAATATAGTGCAGGAGTGATGTTCGTGCAGCCGATTTCCAAATGTTGCTCTCCAGTTAGATCCAGCTTTTCTCCTCACAGACCTCCTGACCAACTGGTTCCTCTTCTTTAGGCCTGCTCAACATCCAAAACTAATCAGCTGACTTTGATTCTCTGCTTACTCCAGCCTTGCATTCTCACACTAAAGTTGGCCCCGGCAGCGAAGGACTTGTTAAACGGTTACATACATTGTATAATGTGTGGTAAGACCACACTAGGAGTATTGCATCCAGCTTTGGTCGCCACGATGTAAAAAAGATTTGGAGACTCTAGAAAGAGTGCAGAGAAGGGCCACAAAGAGGATTAGGGGACTGGAGGCTAAAACATACGACAAACGGTTGCAGGAACTGGGTATGTCTAGTTTAATGAAGAGAAGGACTAGGGGAGACATGATAGCAGTCTTCCGATATCTCAGGGGCTGCCCCAAAGAAGAGGGGGTCAAGCTATTCTCCAAAACACCTGAAGGCAGGAGAAGAAGCAACGGATGGAAACTCATCAAGGAGAGAAGCAACCTAGAACTAAGGAATTTCCTGACAGTGAGGAGAATTAACCAGTGGGACAGTTTGCCTCTAGAAATGGTGGGCGCTCCATTACTGGAGGTTTTTAAGGAGAGACTGGACAGTCACTTATCTGAAATGGTATAGATACTCCTTCATGAGCAGATGACTAGAAAACCTCCAAGGTCCTTTCCAGATTTCTTTTCTTTTCTTTTCTATTCTATTCTATTCTATTCTATTCTATTCTATTCTATTCTATTCTATTCTATTCTATTCTATTCTATTCTATTCTATTCTATTCTATTCTATTCTATTCTATTCTATTCTACTCTACTCTACTCTACTCTACTCTACTCTACTCTACTCTACTCTACTCTTTATTCCAATAATCTATTCTATTCTATTCTACTCTACTCTACTCTACTCTACTCTACTCTACTCTACTCTACTCTACTCTACTCTACTCTACTCTACTCTACTCTACTTACTCTACTCTACAAAGTATGAAGAATATATCTGCTGAACAAAACTCCGCTCTGGCAACAGGAAGGGCATCCAGACATTAAAACACTCAGTTCCATTCAGTTGCCCAAGACTGCACCCCACAAGGGATAATAGGGTCATTAAAAGACGATGATATAAGGCAAATACCTGTTACTAATCTCCTTTGTTTCCCTGCCAGGATTGGTTCTGTTCACTCGTGAGGTCCCAGTGCTATACAAAATCAGCTTTCGCTCTTCCAGAAGGTGCCGAACTGATGAATCGGCTTCCTGAACAGGAACTGATTCCTTTCATGATGCATCAGGTAATGCGCATGTTGGTCCAGGAAGGGGAAACAGACTCCTTTCTATAACAAAGGCAGGCAGGAATAGCCATAGCACTTACATACCGCTTCACAGCGTTAACAATCCCTCTTCCCCGGATGCACCCAGCCTCCCAAAAGAGCTGAGGAAGGAATGGGCCAAGGAAATGTTCCCATCATTAGGAGAAAATCCCGCTGATGATGTTACCCAGTCTGGTAACGTGACGTTCAGAAACTGAATCGAAACAAGCTGGGAGAGCAAACCCCTGCCCCAAATCTAAAACCTGAGCTTACGAGTATTTTCTAATATTTCAAAATCAGACCAGGGACCTTCTTATCCGCCTCTTTAATGTCCGTAAGCTAGAAGAAATTTGAGAGGGTATAGTCGGACGTTTTCCCAATCGTTAGCCATTTCTGTCCAAAACGAAGGAAGGGGGAACCATTTCCCCCTTATCAATCCTCAAATTGCTCTGCAAGAGAAACAATAGCCATAGCAATAGCGCTTAGAGGTGGCACATTGGTTAGAGTGCTGTACTGCAGCTACTTCAGCTGACTGCTAGTTCAGCAGATCAGCGGATCAAATCTCACCGGCTCAAGGTTGACTCAGCCTTCCATCCTTCCGAGGTGGGTAAAATGAGGACCCAGATTGTTGGGGGCAATATGCTATTTAGTATACTGTCGATTGTTGTAAGCCGCCCAGAGTCCTCGGAGAGTGGGCAGCATAGAAATATAATTTATTTATTTATTTATTTATTTATATACCACTTCACAGAGCTTTCCAGCCCTCTCTAAGCGGTTTACAGAGTCAGCCTCTTGCCCCCTGCAATCTGCGTCCTTGGAAGGATGAAAGACTGAGTCAGGACTGAACTCCTGGCTGTGGACAGAGCTTGACTTACTGCTGCTTGGCTCTTTTCAGGATTTCAACATCAGCCTCCTCGCCCCGTGTTTGAGCCTGGGCTGGCAGGAACTCTCGCGAGGGCAGAGGAGCCATTTTGAAGCCGCCCGCCTGGTCACGCTGCACCGGGTGACGGAAGTGGTGCAGAAACTCCCCGCCAGCCATCAAGTCTTCCAGCCGACGCAGCCAGTGGGATCGTCCCCGTACTGGAACAAACTCAGCAATATTTATGGTGAGATGGGGCAGAGGATTGGGCTGGCTTTTCTTGGCACATTCTCTTTGGCACTGGCATATCCGGCGTGCAAGATCTCCCCATTGGAGCTGGCAACTCCTCACAGCCGGAAGCACTTTGGTGACTTTTGTGTTGTCAGAGGGTCTGCCCCTGGTGGGCTTTTTCCAAACACGGCATTTCTCGTCAGTTGTGTCTTGGTTTACTCGTGACCCAATCATGAGTGTCCGGTTGCGTTTCTTGTATTTGAGAGGAGGGATTGTTGCGACAGCTTCTTTGTAGCGTCTGTGTTTCCCAAAAAGGAGAAATGGAGAATGCTGTGGCTTGTTCGCAGCCGGCCCCTCCAGCAACCAAATCAGAGGAGGAGGAGGAAGCGTGGGAGACAGAGTCAGCATCAAGGCAACCTGAGAGCTCCGAGGGGGAAGAGGGAATGGAGCTGGCAGGGAAAGAGAGAGGCAGAGCCTGGGCCGTCTGTCAGCCCTCAGGTGGAGAGTCAACAGCCCCCAGGTCTGGAGGTGGCTGATGAGGAAGAACAGCTGGGTCCAGTGCCCTGATGCGCAGATGCACAAAAGGCAGAGGAGAGGAGAGCAGTGGAAATCTATGGGCTGGTCCTTGGGACGGAAGAGCCACTGCTGCTAGGAAAGCCCCACCCCAGCTCTGTTCTGGGTCAGAATAGAGAAAAAATCTTAACAAAGGCAGAAAGCAACCCCAGCCTTCCTGCCGTAGCTTCAAGAAGAAGCCTCAAGTCTTTAGATATAGATATTTTGTACCTATGAAGAAAGTCAAGCCATCTTATTCATAAACAAAACATCTTCAGCCATACAGAAGGCTGGAGCTGAAGGGAATTAAGAATTTACATTCCCCCGCCCAAATTCTAAGGACGGGACATGACTTTTAGGACATAATAAGATGAACCCACCGCCATTAGAATAGTAAAAGTCACAAGGCTCACTACATTGCACAACCCCCCTGGAGCATCTCAATCACCAAACGCCAGAACCCTATAAAAATCCATCCACTCACCCAGCCAATTAGGAACCCACCCCAGAAACATTTTCTGCTGTCACTGAAGTTTCTGGCATCCAAATAAACAGAGTCCTTCTTTCCATGCGGCTAGTTTTTCTCCCGGCTTGGAACCGGAGTGGATTTTTCTTCCGACAATTGTCAGCTCTTGCTGATGGGAGAATAATAATGTGTGTGTTTTTCTTGTGGAAAGGGGGTTGAGGGGTAGCTGGAGAAATAGGTCCCTAATAGCTCCCAGAGCGGGACAGAATGTTGCCCGTTTTCAAGAAAGGATCCTTTCCGTGACCGATCTGTTTTCTTGCGTCCTCAGAAATTTGAAAGAGGAAACCGAACCACAAAGCAGTTTGTGTTATGACGTGTGTGTGTGTATTTTCTTCCCCCCGCCAGGAGACCCAGAAATGTTTCAATTCACAATGGTTTTAGCTCAGGCTTTAAGTCAGTATCTGGTGTCACTTTCCAAGCTGCCAACTTCTCTTCGCATTCCTCCGGAGAAGGAAAACGACATTATGAAGTTCGTTGTGATGCTGCTAGAGGTAAGGGTGATCACGATATCAGGGGTGGGTAGTGGGAAATGTACCGCATTGTTTTGGACTATAAGATACACTTCTTTTGTCTCCCAAAAGGGGGTGAAAATGTCTGTGTGTCTCATAGGCTTTTTTTCAGCACTTTTTTGAGGCTTTTTTCAGCTCGTTTTTGAGGCTTTTTCCGGCCCGTTTTTTGATATTAACTGCTAAATTATGCATAATTTTGATGGATGGATTTCAAATTCTGGAAATGAGCAGGTAATCTGGAAGAACAAACAAAGAGAGAGAAAAAAAATCACAAAGGATGACCGTTTCTTGCAATCAATTCATTGCGAAGTACTGTTCAACTTCCTGGGTGTTGCTGCTGAATGTCGATTTGATTTATAAGGCACCTAATTAATTGCAAGCAACTGAAGATGGTTTTTCTTTTTTTAAAAAAAAAACAGCTTATAAAATTATGAGATTTGAAATTACAAAGCTAGTTGGAAATATCAGCCCTTTGAAGCTTTTCCTGATCAGAGGATGGTGGGGCCTTCAAATAATTTATTTCAGTAATTATTGAAATAAACTTTAAATAATCCAAATAATTAAAATAATAAATAATAATAGCAGTAGTAGTCAAGAAATTGCAGCTTCCTGCAATAACACCAGCGGAACTGCAAAAAACTGCGCTACTCGGAACATCGTACATTTTAAGAAGAGACTTGGTCGATACCTAGGATGCTGGCAGCAACCTGTATCAACTATGAGCACCAGTCAGTGGTATTTGTGATGCATTTTTCGATGTCCAGTTGACTGAGTTTCATGTTTAATGAATAAAAAATATAATAATAATAATTTTAAAAAATGGAAAAAGAAATTGTGTGTTGTTCAGATTGTAATGTGAGCCCTTGGAGCAATACCCAAAGGGCTACCGCGCTATTTAGAAATTCTAAATTTACAGGACTTGAACATTTTAACTCTACAAAAAGCCACCTTACTCGGAACAGCTTACATCCTCCAACGATACCTTAACAATTCCTAGGTCCTTGGTTAGGACTCGAGCTGCTGAGCTATTAACCAGCCGCAAAGGCTGTGAATCTCACTACAGATTTTTTTTTTAAATTTAATTTATATGCCGCCCTTCTCCGGAGTTGTGAATTCTCCAACAGTGGAAGTTTTTAAGAAGATGTTGGATAACCATTGGTCTGAAGTGGTGTAGGGTTTCCTGCCTAAGCAGGGGGTTGGATTAGAAGACCTCCAAGGTCCCGTCCAACTCTGTTTATTCTTGTCCTAACAGATCCTGTCTTGGCACTTAGCACGCAAGCAGGTTCCCCTAAGTATGGATCTCCAGGCTGTGCTGGATTGCTGTTGCCTGGCGTTGCAACAGACGGAGCTATGGAATCTCTGGGCATCAGCAGAGAACAGCAGCCAGGCCTCCTCGCTCATCCACTGCACCCGATTCATCCTGGAAGCAGGTGAGCCCCCCCCCACCCCCACCCCCATCCTCTTCCCTCCTCCTCTCCCCGCCCGGTTTCACTCCCTTCCCTCAGCTTTTCCGTCAGTGCTTTTCACACGTTTTCACTTCAGGGCATCCAGGAAGCCACTTCCCAACCGTCTCGTTTACCTGAATTTTGGAACCGTTCCTTTCATTTTATCACCTTCAGCAGCTGATAATGAGAGGCTACTGTTAAATGTTACTTTATTTTATTTTTTGTTATTTATTTTATTATTTAATTTGTATTACATCATATCATATCATATATATCATATTATGATATGATATTCTAATATATTTTATAGTATGTAGTATAATATTGTATTTATATTATATTAAAATCTAATGTTCTATTATATTTTATATTTTATAATATATTTTATATATTATATTAAAATGATATGGTATTTTAATCTTGTATGCTAATATATTTTATTTTATATTATAATATATTAATGATGTGATATTCTAATATTCTGTTTTATATTATATAATAGTATAGTATTGTATTTATATTATATGATAAAATGATATGATAATCTAATATTCTATTCTTTTCCAATATTCTATTCTATTCTATTCCATTCCATTCCATTCCATTCCATTCCATTCCATTCCATTCTATTTTCTATTCTGTTCTATTCTATATATTCTTTTCTATCCTATTTTCTATTCTATATATTATCTATTCTATTCTATTCTATTCTATTCTATTCTATTCTATTCTATTCTTCTCTATACTCTTTTATATTCTATTTTATTTTCTATCCTATTCTATCCTATCCTATCCTATCCTATCCTATCCTATCGTATCCTATCCTATCCTATCCTATCCTATCCTATCCTATCCTATCCTATCCTATCCTATCCTATCCTATCCTATCCTATCCTATCCTATCCTATCCTATCCTATCCTATTCCATTCCATTCTATTTTCTATTCTGTTCCATTCTATTCTATATATTCTTTTCTATCCTATTTTCTATTCTATATATTATCTATTCTATTCTGTTCTATCTATTCTATTCTATTCTTCTCTATACTCTTTTATATTCTATTCTATTTTCTATTCTATTCTCTGTATTCTATTCTATTCTATTCTATTTTCTTTTCTATTCTATTCCATTCCATTCCATTCCATTCCATTCCATTAATATTTTATGCCTTCAAGTCAGTCAGTCTTGATTGCAGGGGACCACTCAGGCAAGTTCTTGCAGGCTTGGGGGAAAATACTTCCGCGAGTGGTTTGCCCCAGATAGCTCCTTCCTAAGGTTTCAGGGACAGAGATTTCCCCAAATTCACCAGCTGCTTTTGTGCCTAGAGCAGGTCTAGAAGCGTATCTTCCTGGCCTCCAGTCCAGTGTCTTTATCACTGCACCAGACTTCTCTCTCGGTCAAAGAAAATGAATGTGAATGGGGTGAGGGAAGTTCTGGGGTGGGGGGTGGTGTGTGTGGAAATCCACTAACTCACTCCAGGCATAAGACAAAAATAAAAAAAAAATCCAATCCCAAAACTTTAGGAGTTGGAGGGAGTCTGCATTCTGAAGTTTCTTCAGAAACTCTTGCTGATGTTCAGGTCTGCCATCAGAGATCTTTTTTAGAAAATACGTGTTGCTTCTGTCTCATTTAGTGGCAATTGAACCAGGAAATCGCCTCCTGAGTCCAGAGAAAAGGAAGAAGATTCAGAAGGCCGGCAGTGAGAACGAAAGAGGTTCACAACCACCGAGTAAGGATAAAACCAGCTGCATGAAGTTGTGTTTTGATATAAATCATAGATGAACGTACAGTTATAGGTCACAATTCTCCCTAAGCTTAGAGTTGTATTGGATCTTATGGTGGCTGCAAATGCGTTGCAACTAAAGAGTTAGATGTGAATTTCACTTTAGGTTTACGTATAGGGAATTGCTCTGAAGACTTCAGCGTAAGATTTACTAGGAGGAGGTGATTTTTAGCCAGATAGCAGCTGGAGTTGAGGCTGTAAGAGAAAGGTTGAGAAATGACGTTTCCCCCATCATGTCTTCTCCAGCCTCAGTTTCCCTTTGGTGGATATTCTTGGGAAATCGGAAAACACACAAGCATCAAAGATATATTAATCCATTTAATATCAAACTGGATGGATGGATGATGGACAGACGGACAGGAAGGACAGAATAGATTGGTAGATGGATGAATGGATGAATGGATGTATGGATAAGGTAGGATACATGATGGATGGATGCATGGATGAGTGAAGGGATGCATGGATTAGATAGGCAGGATAGACAGGATGAATGGATGCACGGATAAGATAGAATACATGATAGACATCATGAATGCATGGATAAGATAGGATACATAATAATAATAATAATAATAATAATAATAATAATAATAATGTCTATCATGTAATAATACATCCCTTTATGATGTCTATCATGTATCCTATCATCCATGCATCCATCCATTCATGCATCTATCCATTCATGCATCTATCCATCATGTCTATCATATATCTTATCTTTATGCATGCATGCATAAAGATAAGATATATGATAGACATGATGGATAGATGCATGAATGGATGGATGCATGGATAAGATAGGATACATGATAAACATCATGGATAGATGCATGAATGGATGGATGGATGGATAGATGCATAAAGATAAGATACATGATAGATATTATTATTATTATTATTATTATTATTATTATTATTATTATTATTATTATTTTCTCATACTTATGACATGAATGGATAGATGCATGAATGGATGGGTGCATGGACAAGATAAGCGGGTGGATGGATGGATGAATGGTGGATGGATGGATGGATTGATACTCCCAGTTCTTAACTTCCACTTCGTTTATTATAATAAATGTTTGCTTTATTGTCCACTTAAGATTCTGAGTCCATTACGGCAACTTGTGAAGTGGTAGCCGAGTTGGTAGAATGCCTGCAATCTCACTTGGCTCTGGGGCACAAGAAGAACAGCCCCATCCCCGCATTCCTGACCCCCGTTCTGAGGAACATCATCATCAGCTTGTCTCGGCTGCCATTAGTCAACAGCTACGCCCGGGTTCCTCTCCTGGTACGTACTGAAACGGGAAGCTGAAGAAGTTTTCCTGCTTAGTTCTTTCTCTTTTTCGAAGGAATGAATCCCCAGCATTTATATTTTCAGATACCTATATTTATTATTGCAAACGCATGCTTCTTTTTAATGATCTGTCTTTATTTATTAATTGGGTGTTTTAAATTATTGGGCCAAAATATTTATTGTATTCTAAATGTTTTTTAACATTCATATTGTATGCATTTCATCTTGGATGTTCACCGCCCTGAGTCCTTCGGGAGTAGGGCGATATATAAATTTAATAAATAAAATAAAATAAAATAAAATAAAATAAAATAAAATAAAATAAAATAAAATAATAAAATAAAATAAAATAAAATAAAATAAAATAAAATAAAATAAAATAAAATAAAATAAAATAAAATAAAATAAAATAAAATAAAATAAAATAAAATAAAATAAATAAAATAAAATAAAATAAAATAAAATAAAATAAAATAAAATAAAATAAAATATAAATAAAATAATAAAATAAAATAATAAAATAAATAAAATAAAATAATAAAATAAAATAAAATAAAATAAAATAAAATAAAATAAAATAAAAATAATAAAATAAATAAAATAATAAAATAAAATAAAATAAAATAATAAAATAAAATAATAAAAAAATAATAAATAAATAAATAAAATAAAATAAATAAATAAAATAAAATAAATAAAATAAAATAAAATAAATAAAAAAATAAAATAAAATAAAATAAAATAAAATAAAATAAAATAAAATAAAATAAAATAAATAAAATAAAATAAAATAAAATAAAATAAAATAATAAAATAAATAAAATAAAATAATAAAATAAAATAAAATAAAATAAAATAAAATAAAATAATAAAATAATAAATAAATAATTCAGGAACGAAATGCCCCCAAAAGCACAGCTTCCAAAACCGCTAGTATTAGTATGCAAGTAGTCCTCGACATACGACCACAATGGAGCCCAAAATTTATATGGCTCAGTGAGACATTCATCAAGTGAGTTTTGCTCCAATTTACCTCCTTTCTTACAGGTGGTACACAATTGTGTTTTTTTCAGTGATGTTGTAACTTTGAACAGGCACTAAGGGAATTATTGTAATTCAAGGACGATTTACTGTATTTTTGGGGTATAAGAGGCACCTTAGTTTTTGGGGGAGAAAAATAAAATAAAAAGCTGATTGGCGGGCGGATCGGCCTCCCGAAATACCCCCAATCAGCTGTTCCCAGAGGGGAATTTTAGCAACAGGTTCCTTGGTTGTGAGCTCTGTGCCTTGCTTTCCCCCCCGCCCTTTTTTTTCTACTTCTGAAACTCAGTTTCAGAAAAAACTTTTTTTCCTGCCTCTGAAAGCCTCCAAAACAGAGCTTCAGAGGCTTTTTTTCTGAAGCTTCGTTTCTGATGCTTTTTTTCAGCCTCTGAAACCTCCGTTTGAGAAGCTGGTTGGGGCTACATTCGACGTATAAGGCACCCCCAGATTTTCACCCTCTTTTTTGGGGGGGGGGAAGATGCGTCTTATACTCCCAAAAATACGGTAGCTATTTCTTCACTCTTCTATGTTGTGATAGGTCTGGAAATTGGGCTGGTCCCCAAAGCCGACGGGTGAATTCGGCACGACGTTTCCAGAAATCCCGGTGGAATTTCTCCAAGAGAGAGAAGTCTTCAAAGAATTTATCTACCGAATTAACACATTGGGTAAGTCCGGAGACTGGAAATGAGTTTCAGGCATGAAAAGCTGAAGGCTTTTAGTTCAGGTTAACATTTTAAAATCCCCGTTAAAATTTTTAGTTCTGAGTGAATTTGCCTGCAATTCTCTGCCATCCTAAACAGAGCCAGCTTAAAGATAGCAATAGCAAAAACGCTTAGAGTTATATACTGCTTCACAGAGCTTTACAGCTCTCTCTAAGCAGTTTACAGAGTTAGCATATGCCCCCCAACAATCTGGATCCTCATTTTATCCACCTCGGAAGGATGGGAGGCTGAGTCAACCTGGAGCCTGGTGAGATTCGAACTGCCAAATTGCAGGCAATCAGCAGTCGGCAGAGTTAGCCTGCAGTACTGCACTCTAACCACTGTGCCACCACGGAAGGTAGAAGGGAAGGGAAGGAGGGAAGGAAGGAAAGGACGGAGGGAGGGAGGAAGGAGGGAGAGAAGGAGAGAGAGAGGATATCACTTAGATATATACCACTTCACAGTGATTTATTTATTTATTTATTAGTTCAATTTATATGCCGCCCTTCTCCAGAGACTCAGGGCGGCTTACAATGCATTAAGCAATAGCCTTCATATTTTTGTATATACCTGCTTAGTAGGGCTTTCAGCCTCCCCCTAAGCGATGTTCTTTTTAATACAAAGTCAGCTTATTGCCCCCACAATCCGGGTCCTCATTTTACCTACCTTGGAAGGATGGAAGGCTGAGTCCACCTTGAGCCTGGTGAGATTCAAACTTGCAGTAATTGCAGGCAGCTGGTTTTACTTAACAATACTTAACAATACTTAGTCTGCTGCGCCACCAAGGCTCATGCAGCATGCAAGGTTTTGCAGCCCACTCTAAGCAGTTTACAGCCTATGGCCCCTCAACAATCTGGGTCCTCATTTGACCAACCTCAGAAAGGATGGAAGGCTGAGTCAACCTTGAGCCGGTCAGGATCAAACTCCTGACAGTCGGTAGTCGGCCTGCTCTGCTGCATTCTAACCACTGTGCCACCACTGCCCTATTCAGTCCGGTCCAGGGGTTCGGTTTACATCTCCTCTTGATTCAGAGTTGTAGAGAGTCAGCTGTGGGTCCACAGGTCATCTGTAAAGACCCTCGTGACATTTGTTTCTCATTATTTTGCTGTCCCTCCGGTTTTAAATAAAGACGCCTAAGAGGCTCTGGATTCTGGAAGGCCAAATATTTATTGATGGGTCGTATTTCTAAAGCTGCCCATCTCATGGCAAGCCTGTGGTTTTCACCTTTAGGGTGGACAAACCGCATGCAGTTTGAGGAAACCTGGGCCAGCCTCCTGGGAGTTCTTGTGACCCAGCCGATCGTCATGGATCAGGAAGAAAACCAGCAAGAGGTAAAATAATCAGGGGTCTTTGGTGCCCTCTGGCCCCAGTGGTACTGTCTCTTTCACTCACTCACTCACTGTTTCTCTCACTGTCTCTGTCTCTCTCTGTCTGTCTTTCTCTCTCTCTCTCTCTCTGTCTTTGTCTCTCTCTTTGTGTGTCTGTCTCTCTCTGTCTCTGTTTCTCTCTGTGTCTCTGTCTCTGTGTCTCTCATTGTCTCTCTCTCTCTCTCTCTGTCTTGCTATCTCTGTGTCTCACTGTCTCTGTGTCTCTCTGTGTCTCTGTCTCTGTGTCTCTCATTGTCTGTCTCTCTCTCTCTCTCTCTCTCTGTCTCGCTATCTCTGTGTCTCACTGTCTCTCTCTCTGTCTCTGTCTCTCTATCTGTCTCTCTCTGTCTCTGTTTCTCTCTGTGTCTCTGTGTCTCTCATTGTCTCTCTCTCTCTCTCTCTCTCTGTTTCGCTATCTCTGTGTCTCACTGTCTCTCTCTCTGTCTCTCTGTGTCTCTCTGTCTGTCTCTGTTCTCTGTCTCTGTCTCTGTTTCTCTCTGTGTCCCTGTCTCTGTGTCTCTCACTGTCTCTGTCTGTCTGTCTGTCTGTTTCTCCCTGTCTCTCTGTGTCTCTCACTGTCTCTCTCTCTGTGTCTCTCTCTCTAACTCTCTCTGTCTCTGTCTTTTTGTCTGTCTGCCTCTCTGTGTGTGTGTCTCTCTCACTTTCTGTCTGCCTGTCTCTCTCTCTCTCTTTCTTCCTCTCTGTAGAAATGCATCTTTTTCCTAGATAGGCATAAACATCTGATTCTTTTCGGAAGTTTCCTTCCCACCCACCCCCTGTTAACCCCCACTCCCACCTAAATTAGTTTGACACCTGTGCCCTTTTTTTTGTTGTTATTTTGTTTTGTTTCCAGGAAGACATGGAAAGGACCCAGATCAATGTTCTGGCTGTTCAGGCAATCACTTCCTTGGTGCTGAGCGCAATGACCATCCCGCTGGCCGGCAATCCAGCCGTCAGCTGTTTGGAGCAGCAGCCTCGAAATAAAACCTTGAAGGCTCTTGACACCAGGTATAGTGGCGGGCGGGGGCAGGGCTTTTGCTTCCTTTATCTCTCATTATGCCTGGATTAGGGGAACGCAACCTATAACCTCCTTGGTTATGTGATAGCATAATGTGCACGCCTTCTAATGGTTTCAGGCAAGTGTCAAAAACCAGAACCAAGAGAAACCTCCAGGACAAGACCCCTGAGTCAGCCACAGACTTCCCAGTGGCAGAACAGAATAGGAAGAGTAGAGTAGAGTAGAGTAGAGTAGAGTAGAGTAGAGTAGAGTAGAGTAGAGTAGAGTAGAGTAGAGTAGAGTAGAGTAGAGTAGAGGAATGAAGAATAGAGTACAGTAGAGGAATGAAGAGTAGAGGAATGAAGAATAGAGGAGAGGAGAGGAGAGGAATGAAGAATAGAGTAGAGTAGAGGAATGTAGAGTAGAGTAGAGTAGAGAAGAATAGAGTAGAGTAGAGGAATAAAGAATGAAGAATAGAGTAGAATAGAGGAATGAAGAATAGAGTAGAGGAATGAAGAGTAGAGGAATGAAGAATAGAGTAGAGTAGTGTAGAGGAATGAAGAATAGAGTAGAGCAGAGGAATGTAGAGTAGAGTGGAGTATAGTAGAGTAGAGGAACGTAGAGTAGAGTAGAATAGAGAAGAATAGAGTAGAGAAGAATAGAGTAGAGTAGAGGAATGAAGAATAGAGCAGAGTAGAGGAATGAAGAATAGAGCAGAGTAGAGGAATGAAGAATAAAGTAGAGTAGAGGAAGGAAGAATAGAGTAGAGTAAAGGAATGTAGAGTTTTCTTCTTTTTATTTTCTCGCTCGCTCTCGCTCTCGCTCTCTTGCTCTTCATTTGACCCTGCATCATTACATTTATCTAAGGCAGCATCCCTCAACCTGCGGTACACAGAGCCCTGGGTGGGGGTGCCCCACGATGTCACAGGAAGGTCCGTGAAGGCTTGAAGAACGGTTACGGTTTAAATCGTGAGTTAACTTTCAAGGGTCACTTGTAAATTGAGGACTCCCCATAGCCCAATTCAATTGTAAATGTCACATGTTTTCAGGAAAAGAAAAAGAAAAGAATAGAGTAGAATAGAATAGAGGAATGAAGAGTAGAGTAGAGGAATGTAGAGTAGAGTAGAGTAGAGTAGAGTAGAGTAGAGTAGAGTAGAGTAGAGTAGAGTACAATACCTCTCTGAATTGACAATATTATTATTCAACAATGCGTTCTTTCCGCTGAATATCAGGTTCGGGAGAAAATTGAACATTATCCGAGGAATTGTCGAGCAAGAGATCCAAGAAATGGCCTCTAAGAGAGACAATGTTGCTTGCCACCATGTATACCAGATGTGGGATCCTGTTCCATCCCTGGCCCCCTCTACTACAGGTAAACCGGGATTTATATATTTGTCAGTATCTCAGCAATCAATGCCCTACATGCACAAACGCACAGAGAGATGCCCCATGCTAGGCGTGTTTGGAATTGAGAAGAGAAATCAAGTCTCGCTCAGTGTTAAAAACTCACAACTGAGTCTGCATTTTTTAATCGGGGACAACTTAAACAATTGAGCCAGAAAAAAATTTCTGCGGTTAAGTGAGACATTTGTTAAGTGAGTTCTTGCCACAGTTGTTCAGTGAATCCCTTGGTGATGACCTGGGACATGGTACAGAGGTAACCCAGGCAGCTGGCAGTTCAAATGTCTCCTTTATTGCTTGAAATTTCCCCAAATTTCTGGCAAGTCCCAGAGCAAAGTGATGACACGCACGCACCCACACCTCAAGCAGCCTCTGGCTGCAAATAGTCCAGCCCAACGCTGAAAGCACCACGGCTGCAAAGCAAGAAATCCAGCAGGGCAAGTCGAGTAGGCCAGAAAGCAAAGGAGCAAGGCAATTAATCCAGAAATCAAGAAGGAATGCAAGGAATTTAGGAAAGTTCACACGTCGGCACTCAACACTCCAGGAATTCAGCATTTGTTCCTGACAAATGCCCCTCTCCACAGTGTCTCCTTAAGTCTCAGTCCCCAGATGTGCCTTGTGAAGGCACATCACAAGGCGCTCTCTTCCTGGATAGTTGGGTCAGCCTGCACTGTTCCCGCCTTCTCTCCACTCTCCATGCTCTGGGATCAGGAAGGCTGGTTCTCTCTCATTGCCTTTGCTCTGTCTCTCATGTTCACTCTTTAGCCTCTCTTGATCCTCCCTGCCTACAAGCTGTTCTAATCCTGAAAGGCCTGGTCTGATTCGGCCTGCTCCTCCCCATATTCCTCCGAAGCCAATGAAGCTGCCCCCTCGCCCTCTGTCTGCTCCAGTTCAGGCTCGTCTTCCCCCACATATTCATGCTTCGATGGGGGCCTGACATCCCCCTCCTCCCCTCCAGGAACAGACGAGAGGAGAGAATCCCTCTCCTCCGTTTCTTCTTGCAGGCCAAGCCGTCCTCCAGATCAGGGACTGGTTGTGGCCCGTCAGCGGCCTGTGCAGATTGTAGCTGATTCTGACAATGAGGAGGCTGGTATGGTGCTGCGCCAGCAGCCTGTGCAGCTGGCACTCGAGTCAGACAGTGAGGAGGCTGGAGAAGAGGTGGTGCCAGAGGCGGGGATTCAGCCAGGGCCTTCAGAAGCTCCTTCAAGTAAAAAAGACGAAGAGGAGGAGCCTCTTCTCGATGCACGGGTGCGCAGAGCTGCCAAAAGGCAGGAGTGGCTCCTCAGGAGGAGGTCTCCTCGAGAATAAGGCTTGGGGCTAATTGGCCACTCCCTTAGCCTATTTAAGGAAGAACGCCGACTGAAGCAATTTGTAGGGAACAACTTTAGTTCACTCTCCTTCACGTCTGGATTCTCTGCGAATTGCCTCTGGGCTTTCTGTCAACCTTAGTAAGATTGTGATAACTTTATCTTTGGTTTCTTGTAGGCTGCTAAGAAAGTTTATTAACAGCCTTTGTTTGAAAAAGACTTGAGTTATTTTAGTAAATTAAGTTTTGTACAGACTTTGTGTGTGCTGCGTTCTTTGGGGTCCGTAGCTGGGGCAGAACAACTGGAGATCTGTGGTGTTTCACCTCCTTTCGGCTCCTTTATCAGTCCAACAGATGAATAAATGGAAATTCTGGCCATCCTGATTACGTTTCTTCTTTTCATTTAAGGTTCCCTTATCAGCCACGAGAAGCTGCTTCTTCAGATCAATACGGAGCGTGAAATGGGGAATATGGCCTACAAACTAGGACAGGTTTGTTCAAATGACTGTTAAGTAAAGAAAACAGACTCATTTTCGGATCCCTAAAACGCAGGCAGTCCTCGACGTGCAAGCCGTTTGTTTAACGACCGTTTGAGGTTACAGCGGCACTGAACCAAAGGGATTTCTGGACATTTTTCACATTTACGACCATTGCAGCATCCCCCGTGATCACATGATTTATATTCGGACGTTTGGCAACCGACTCCTATATTACGACGGTCGCAACGTCCCGTGTGTGTGTGTGTGTGTGTGTGTCACACACGATCCCCATTTGCAACCTTCTGACATGCAAAGTCGATGGGGAAAGCCAGATTCCCTTGACAGCCGGGTGACTTAACAACTTCAGCGAATCGCTTAACAACGGTGGCAAGAAAGGGTCGTGAAATTGATTTTAAACACTTGTGCCCACTGAAAATTTTGAGCCTCGGTTTTTGTTCATACGTCGAGAACTACCTGTAAACGGCATTTCGGTGTCTTCATTACTTGATCTATACTATGCTGTAATTGAAGGTGATGTTTTTTTACGTTGATGTGCGCCTTTAGGGAGCTCAAGAATTGTTTTCAATCGTTTATTTTTTCTTTATTTTTACCGTATTTCTTGGAGTATAAAACGCTCTGGACTATAAGACGCACCTACCTTTTTTGAGGAGGAAAACAAGGGGGGGGGGAGAATCTGCCTCTGCCTCCCAGCAATTTTTGTCCTTGCAGCAAACAGCCTGCTTTAGTTTCATTTTCATTTTAGCACAAGAAAAAAAAAATCTGCCTCTGCCTCCCAGCAATTTGCCTCCGGGCAGCAAACAGTCTAGCACAAGAAAAAAAATCTGCCTCTCAGCAGTTTGTCTCCTTGCAACAGATGAGGCGCACGGCAATAGGCAATGGTAATCCCTGCAGCCTGAAACAGCTGATGGTCGGGAGGCCAATTCAATCAACAGTCAGCTGCTTGTGGTAATCAGGTTGTGCTGAAGCGGGCTGCTTGCTGCAAAGAGATAAATTGCTGGGAGGCAGAGGCCAAAGGGTGGGGGCTGGCGGGTGGGTGGGGTTACATTCGGTGTATAAGACGCATCCAAGTTTTCACCCCGTTTGGGGGGGGAGTGCATCTTATATTCCAACAAATACGGTAATTTTTATTTTATTTTTTTTGGCCCCTAGGTCTCCATCCATTCTGTGTGGCTGGGAAATAGCATTACCCCCTTGCGGGAAGAAGAATGGGGCGAAGACGAAGACGATGAGAGCGATATACCTGCACTTTCCTCGCCCCCATCCTCCCCCATCAATTCCAGGTGTGTCTCTTTTTTTAAAAAAAAAATCATTTTATCTCTCTGGTGTGCCCATCCGGGAGTTTCGGTTGAGAATAACCTCGAAGCTTTTTTGATCCAAGATGAAATTACTGTACCTTAATTAGTCAACACAGGAGTTTCTGTCGTGCACATGCGTGCCGGCCAGATGGTCTTCATGCACACATGCATGCTAGAAACTGGAAGACCAGGTGATCAGCACGCAAGCACCCTTGGGAATTGCTCTCCCAATTTCTGGCGGTACGCATTCCTGTTTTGGCACTCGGTGCCAAAAAGGTTTTCCAACTAGGGGATGGTGAGTTCTAGTCTGCCTTCGGCATGAATGTTGACTGGGTGTCTTTGGATCCCTGTCACTGGGAGACAGTGAGTTCTAGTCTCACCTTAGGCCTGAAAACCAGCTGGGGAACAATTTGGTTTCACTCTCTTGTCAGCCCAACCCACCTCACAGGGTGGTTCCTGTTTGAACAGGGGGTTAGACTAGAAGACCTCCAAGGTCCCTTCGAACCGGGGTGAAATGCTTCCAGTTCGGACCAGATCGCCCGATCCGGTAGCGATGGTGGCGCATGGTTCGGAGAACCGGTAGCAAAAACCCCTGCCCCCCACCATCACCATGCCCAGTTGAGCCGCACGATCATCAGAGGCTTTTTTTTTTTTACTTTTAAAAGCACTTTTTCTACAACCTCTTCAGCTGAAAAAATGCTTTTAACAGTTTTTTAAAAAAGCCTCTGATGATCTCATGGCTCAGCTGGGATCTTCAGAGGTTTTTAAAAGCATTTTTTTCTGCCACCTCAAGAAGTTGTAGAAAAAATACTTTTAAAAGTTAAAAAGAAAATAAATTGGCCACGCCCACCCAGTCACATTACCCACCACCACCACCAAGCCACGCCCACAGAACCGGTAGTAGCAAATTTTACATTTCACCACTGCTTCCAACTCTTGTTATTCTGTTACGAATGAAGCTGGCTTGTATATGACCAGGAATGACCAGCTGAAATCACTTTTAAGGAACAAGGAAGTGAGCGGAAGCCACTTCCTACAGTCCCAAACTGCAGGGGGGAGAAAAAAATGACCCGAAAATGAGCTTGTGTGGTAGCAGTGACAGAAGAAAAGAGAGAGCTAGCTCTTGCAGCTCATGACGGGGATTTCCAGCACCCCAAACAGCAGAAATGTGGGGAATTACCGCCCTTTTTATGACTTACGGACTTCAACTCCCAGAATTCCTGAGCCTTTACCGGTTCTCCCCGCGTACACGCTAACTTCGTGCACATGTGGACCCGGTCCGCCCCTGTGGCTGCCTTCCACACATCTGCCAGGCCTCAAATATGTTGCTAAATAGGACAACATACACAGCTGGGGCGTGTGGGCATCTGTGATTTCCATTATCGGTTCACCAAACCAGCTGAATACCACCTGTGGAACCAACCCACAAGCTCGGAGAATGAACCTCCACCCTCATCCTACACCCGAGTTTTCAGATAATCGCCACCGTCGCAACTCTTAACATTTACAGTGGATTTCTGTCAATGTATTAACATCTCTTGATTTGCAGGAAGCACCGTGCTGGGGTAGATATTCATTCCTGTTCCCAGTTCCTGCTGGAATTATACAGTCAATGGATTCTCCCATCCAGCCCAAACAAGAAGACGCCAGTTACCCTGATCAGCGAAGTGGTCCGATCCGTAAGCTTTTCAGTCTTTTCGTTCTCCTAAATCACGCTTTGAATTGTTGACGGTACAGATGAGTTCGGTGTTGTGGTCCGCCAGCAGCCTGCAGAGCTGGGGAGACCAACAGTGAGGAGGCTGGGGAGGAACATGAGCCAGTCCTGGAGTCTGGGGAAGGCTCTGCATCAGAGGCAGAGATAGGACTAGGGCCATCTGGGAGTGATGCGCTGACTCTGGAGCCCCTAGAGTTGGACAGCAGAGAGGCAGAGGAACAGGAGGAGCCTGTTCCTGGTGCACGCATGCGCAGAGCTGCCAGGAGGCAAGAGCAGCTAAAGCAAAAGGGACGACTCGGGAGTAAGGCCAGGAGATGACTGGCCCCTCCCATAAGGCTTAAAAGAGAAACAAAGGCACTTGGGCCTTTTGCAGAAAAGCAACATTGCTAACTCTGTTTCCAGTCAGCATCTCTTGTTTGTTTCTGAACTCCGTGGGGCTTTGCCAAGTAAGGCCTTTGGCAGGATGTCAAATAAGATAAAGGTTAGTGATTATCCCGAAGGACTTCTTCCGAAGATCTTGTTTTGCAACTAATTGGGACTCAGCTGGGAATGAACGTAATTCTCTGCTGTTACAATAAAATAGGTTTGTTTGGGACTGATTGTGTCTTGTAATGACTCAGTATGCCTAGGTCACAACATTCGGCAGCAAATAAACACTTTCATTGATAGAATTAATCGTAGCCGTGTTTATGAATATTTTAGGCTTTTTTTACTTTATTTACCAGGTTTATAAATTTCTCCAAATCTGAGCATCTCACATCTTAGTGCCTTAACACAGGTAGTCCTTAACTTACAAAACAGATCACTTAGTGACCGTTCGAAGTTACAACGCCACTGGAAAAAAGTGACTGATGGCCATTTTTTCATACTTACGACCATTAAAGCTTCCCCATGGTCACATGCTCAGAATTCAGACACTTGGTCAACTGACTCATATTTATGACGGTTGCAGCGTCCCCTTTTGCATCTTTCTCACCAGCAAAGTCCATGGGGAAGCCGGATTCATTTAACAACCATGTTACCAATTTAACAACCGCAACAGGATGCAACAGGAAAACAGGAGAAGGCTCGCTTAACAAGTTTCTCACTTAGCAACGTATATTCTGGCTGGTAAGGTCGTAGAATGCAACCCTTTTAAGGCACAAGGAAGTGAGCTGAAGCCACTTCCTGCAGTCCCAAACTGCAGAATAAAAAAGCACCCAGAAATGAGCTTGTAGCAGTGACAGAGGAGACAGGGCTCCATTGCAGCTCACAGCAGAGATTTCTGGGATCCCCAAAGAGCAGAGATGGGGCGCACTTTGCACCTGTCTCAGTTAGCAACAGAAACTTTGGGTTCTTGTTGTCATAAATTGAGGACTACCTCTTTAGGTAAAAAATCAAGAAGGCATATAAAGAATTGCAAGATACGTGTTTGTGGCTGTTGGACGCCGGCCCCTCCAGAAGCCAAATCAGAGGAGGTGCAGAAGTCAGAGTCAGCATCAAGGCAAACTGAGAGCTCCGAGGGGGAAGAGGAAATTGAGCTGACAGAGAAAGAGACAGAGGCATCCGTCAGCTCTCAGATGGAGATTCAACAGCCTCCAGGTCTGGAGATAGCTGATGAGGAGGAGGAACAGCTGGGTCCACTGCCTGACGCATGGATTTACAGAAGGCAGAAGAGAGGAGAGCAGTGGAAATCTATGGGCTGGTCCTCGGGACGGAAGAGCCACTGCTGCTAGCGAAGCCCCGCCCTAGCTCAGGAGATCAAAGGCAGGGGTCGGAGACGAATAGGTGTGACAGACAATTACCGTATTTTCTGGCGTATAAGACGACTGGGCGTATAAGACGACCCTCCTCAGAGCCATTTAAGGCTCGTCAGAGCCTTATGGGCTGGTCTGCCTGGTTACAGGAGAATGAGACCCGGCGTATAAGACGACCCCCGACTTTTGAGAAGATTTTTGTGTGTTAGAAAGTAGTCTTATACGCAGGAAAATACAGTATTCAGCTCTCTGCCGGACAGACTTGTTAGCCTGTGGTGAGAGAGAAAGTTTTTGCCGGGGCTGCCTGCGCTCCTAATAAAGGAATCATTGCTTCAAACACAGAGGGTTTGTCGTGTTTAAGGAGCTGGGTCAGAACGATAAGTTTCTTATCAAACCCAGGCTGAAAAGGCCTAGATAATAAGTAATCCAGCATCAAATATGGGGTCCTTTAGGTTACTAAGTGAAAAATTTGTTAACTGAGTTTTCTCCCATTTTCCTTGCAGTTTGTTTAAATTGGTAACATCCAAACAAAAAACGAAGCACTGCTTTTGGTAAACTAGCATGCCGGTTGTTAAGTGAATTAACAACCGATGGACTTTGCTTGTCAGAAAGTCACTAAAAGGGGATCGTGTGATCCCGGGACATTGACCATAAATGAACTTGTTGTAAATCTATATTAAATACCTGTTGTCAGGTTTTCAGGCCGTCTTCAAAACAATTGCGTTTCAAACAAAGTCTCTTTTATGAAACAAACTTCCATTTTATTTAGCACGGCAACCTTTACACTGACTCCATGCAGCCAGCACTCACATGCTGACCCAAACACCCTCCTCTTCCTTTCCCCCTCCTCTGCATTCATTGGACATCTTCCCAATCATTCACCCCTAATCTACTGCTCCAATTCAAAGAATTTCCCCCCTCCCATCCATCTCCTAGGGGACATTATCTCCAGCGAAAAGTCCCATTGCAGACTTCTGCGTTCTCCTTCTAAATGTCAGCACTAGGATAAATGCATCTTGATGTGCTGACACCTGTATTTAAACATTTCCTTTCCAGGCTTACTTCTGCCCACCCTCTTATGCAAATACGTAAAATCTACGGCATTAAGGATCCCGCTTATTTTCATACGTTTTCTGACTTATATCTTCGCAGCTTTTAGCCGTCTCTGACTTATTTACGGAGAGAAATCAGTTTGAAATGATGTACGCGACGTTAACCGAACTGCGGAAAGTCCACCCGTCGGAAGACGAGATCCTTCTTCAGTATTTAGTCCCCGCTATGTGCAAAGCAGCAGCTGTTCTTGGCATGGTAAGATTTTTGGAGAGTCACAGGCAGTCCTCGACTTGTGACCCACAATAGAGTCCAAAACGTCCTGTGATGTCTCAGGGCACGGCACAGCGGTAACACAGGCAGCCAATAGTTCAAACCGCCCCTTTATTGCTCCAAATTGCCCCAAACGCTCCCACGTTTCTGACAAGTCCCAGAGCAAAGTGATGATAGGCACGCACCCACACCTCAAGCAGCCTCTGGCTGCAAATAGTCCAGCCCAACGCTGTGAGCACCACAGCTGCAAAGCAAGAAATCCAGCAGGGCAAGTCGAGTAGGCCAGGAAGCAAAGGAGCAAGGCAATTAATCCAGAAATCCAGAAAGAATGCAAGGAATCCAGAAAATGTCAAATATCAGCACTCTACTCCAGGAATTCAGCATTTGTTGCTGACAAATCCCCCTCCCTACAGCGTCTCCTTAAGCCTCAGTCCCCAGATGTGCTTTGTGAAGAAGGGCAGGGCGCTTTCCTCCCAAGTAATCAGGTCAGCCTGCGCTGTTCTCACCTTCTCTCCACTCTCCATGCTCGCGGATCAGGAGGGGGTGGTTCTTGCTCATCGCCTGAGCTCTGTCTCTCATGTTCACTGTTTAACCTCTCTTGGTCATTCTGTTCCCCTTCCTTCCAAGCTGTCCCAATCCTGAAAGGCCCTGGCCTAAATTCAAACTGACACACACACACCCTTGTCTTCCTTGCGTCCATCAGGATAAAGCGGTGGCAGAGCCCGTCAGCCGCCTGCTCGAATCGACGCTCCGCAGCGCGCACATGCCGAGCCGAATTGGCGCGCTCCACGGCATCCTGTATATTTTGGAGTGCGATCTCCTGGACGAGACGGTGAAGCAACTTATTCCAGTCATCACCGAATACCTGCTGTCCAATCTTCGTGGCATAGCCCAGTAGGTCTTGATAGAAGAAACTCCTCGCCAAACTTACCATCCGACGGGTGGGGGGCGCGGGGGATGGAATTGTGGAGGGGGGAAAAAAATCACGCATCGAAACCTAACATGGTTATCTATTTTGGAGTGGTGGAAGAGGCGTTTTATTGAAATGCTAAAACAGCCCCGAGAAACTTTAGTTCCTGATAAAGGAGAATATTTGTAGCTTAGGGTTGAAATGAAGGATGCTTGGTGCTCTCTGTCGCTGCGTGTTTTTTTTTGTGCTTGCCAGCTGTGCTTGAACTTTAAGACTTACAGTCTTATTTCTAAGCTACTGCGCATGTTCACATTCTTTCTTTTTGCTTCTCTCTGTTTTTTTTTTTTGTTCGCCTGCCAAGAGGCAAGGCAGGAACGCTGCCAAGATGTAACTAATTAGCTAGTAAGATTGTTTTATTATTTTTTTTATAATAAAATGAGTTTCTTAGAATATATCCCGGCTTATTTTCTCTTAAAAATATACTCCAAGGAAAAGCCACGATCCACCTCTAATTTAGTGCAATTACCCCAGGAAAGGAACGGGGCTGATTGCCACCCTGACACTCTCTGAGCTTGGTAGTTTTCCTGCATTCGTTTCATGACCCAACTAGGCAACATCATCAGTGTGAGGAGAGCGAGAAGCTCTCTCAATTTATATTCTAGTGGCTGGCTCTGTGAATGTTGGCGGGAGTGCTTCTTGGCTGTTTTCTGTGAGTTCTTTGGCAGTTCCTTTTATTGGGACATTGGTTACTTCCTTAGGTACTGTTTTATTTTTATAGTTAGTCCTCGACTTACGACCACAACTGAGCCCAGAATTTCAGTTCTTAAGCCGAGACATGGGTTCAGTGCGTTTTGCCCCATTTTACGACCTCTCTTAATTGGTAAGTGAATCCCTGCAGCCGATAAGTTAACAACCCCAATTGTTCAGTGAATCGGGCTTCCCCATTAATCTTTGCTTGTCAGGAGGTCACAAACGGGAAACACACGACCCCGGGACTCAGCAACCGTCATAAATATGAGTCAGTTACCAAGTGTCCGAATTTTGATCACATGATCATCAGGATGCTGCAAAGGTCGTAAGTGTGAGAAACGGTTATAAGTCGCGTCTTTCGGTGCCATTGTAATTTTGAATGAACTGTTGTAAGTCGAGGGCTACCTGTAAATGCTTCTTCTAAGGGGTCATTTAGCCTCTTTTGCATTTCTTCAGTACAAAAATGAAAGGAGAGAGTGTTTTTAATGCTAATCTCTGTCGTATGTTGAACCCCCCTTTTTTTGGTTTCTCTTAACAGCTGTGTAAACCTCCACAACCAACAACACATCTTGGTCATGTGCGCAGTGGCCTTCTACTTAATCGAAAATTACCCTGCTGACGTCGGACCAGAATTCTCTTCCGGAATTATTCAGGTAGGGTTGAAGCCTCCGGAAAGTTTCTGTTGTGACCTAGGCCCGAGGAGGTATTATCAGACGCAATCAGTTCGAAACAAACAGACTTTATTAGAACAGCTGAGAATTAACTCATTCTCAGCGTAGTCCGAACAAATTCAAAACAAGTTCCTCATAGCACAATTCTTCAGCCTTATCACCAACCTTGGTCTACTTTGGCAACCTGCCAAAGGCTTTTCTTGGCAAAAGTTCAGAAGGAGAAGACAAGAAATAAATGCAGCAAGAGAAGAAACTAATCTATCAACGTTGTTTTCCGACAAAGAGGCCAAGAGCGTTGCTGATCTTTTAAGCCTTATGGGAGGGGCCAATCATCTCTTGGCCTTACTCCTGAGTTGTCCTTTTTGCTTTAGCTGCTCTTGCCTTCTGGCAGCTCTTCGCATGCGCACACTAGGAACAGGCTCCTCCTGTTCCTCTGCCTCTCTGCTGTCAGCCTCTGGAGGGCTCCGGAATCCACGCATCACTCCCCGATGGCCCTGGCCCCATCTCTGCCTCTGACGCAGAGCCCTCATCCGGGCCTTCCCCAGCCTCCAGGACTGGCCCATGTTCTTCCTCAGCCTCCTCGCTGTCCGACTCTGCTGCCAGCTCTGCAGGCTGCTGGCGGACCACAACAGTTTCCCACGTGGCCTTCGAGGAAAGATTGAAGTGAAAAACCTTGGACGATCCTCACGCCTTGCATTGGCCAGTCTCAAAATTTTGCTCAGCCGTCCTTCTTCGTGTCAGGCCTGTCCCAACTTAGGCCTTTAGAAAAGAAAGACCCTCGACTCCACTCGTAGTAAAAGGCGTTCAGGTAGTCCTCGACTTTCAACAGTTCGTTTATTGACCATTCAGAGTTACAGCGGCACTGAACCCTGTGACTTAGCGACCATTTTTCAAAGTTACGACCTTTGCCGCATCCCCATGGTCACGTGATCAAAATTTGGAGGCTTGGGTGCGGGTTCATATTTAGGACCGTTGCTGCATCCCAATGTCATCCTATAATCTCCTTTTGCGACCTTCTGATGAGTAGAATCAGTGGGGGAAGCAGATGTTCATTTAACAACTGGGTTACTAACTTATCAACTGCCACGATTCACTTAACAATCATGGCAGGAATGGTTGTAAAACGGGGCAAAACTCACTTAACAAAAGTCTCACTTAACAACATAAATCTTTGGTCACAAGTTAAGGGCTACCTCTATTTTTACTAAAGGCAAGTGATTACAAGCCAGATCTGAGGATTCCCGCGTAAACCCGGTATTTTTCCCCTCAGCCAGGCCTTCCCCCTCATCATCCTGTTTGCGTCCAGTGAGGTTCAAACAAGTAGTTTTGGTAACGGTTCTGAAGTTTGGTGCCTCTTCGCATGTGGTTCCCACGCCTGAGTCTTTGGGTGGTTCATCCATTGTGTCTGATTGGCACCTCTCGTTCCGGTCATCCCTGCGTCCCTCTATCCTCTCCCCTCCCCACATTTCAGGACAGGCAGCTATCAAAGCAAACTGGGCCCGGCGCGACGCGATGGCAGACCTGACATTTTCTCATCTCTTCCAGATGTGCGGAGTGATGCTGTCCGAAAACGAGGGATCCACCCCGTCTGTGATCTATCACTGTGTGATCAGAGGTCTGGAAAGGCTCCTGCTTTCAGAGCAGCTCTCTCCGCCGGACTGCGAAGCGCTGGTGAAACTCAGCGTGGACCGTGTGAACGTCCTTAGTCCGCACAGAGCCATGGCCGCCTTGGGGCTCATGCTGAGCTGCATGTACACAGGTAAAGCGGTTTTTGTCGTTTCCTTGCCCTTCTCAGCGACTTGTTATTTAGGCTACAATCCACTGGCTCGGAAGAAAAAAAAAAGTGAGAAACACCGGTATCCGGTTTACGAGCGCAAATGAGCCCTAAACTTCCGTTGCTAAATGAAACATTTGTTGAGTGAGTTTTGTCCCAATTTACGATCTTTCTCGCCGTCGTTGTTAAAACGAATCGCTGTGGCTGTTAAGCTAGTAACACAGTTCGTAGGAGAATCGGGCGTCCCCCTTGACTTTGCTCGTCGGAAGGTCGCAAAACAAAATCACATGCCAAGCATCTGAATTGTGATCAAATGTCTGTGGAGATACTGCAGTGATCCTAAGTGTGAAAAAAAACCCGATCATAACTCACTCCTTTCAGTTTTGTAACTTTGAGCGGTCACTAAATAAACCGTTGTAAGTTGAGGACTACTCGTATTGTCTTCCATCCTAGCAAGCAAATCATCATCTTTTAATGACCCCATAATCCCTTGCGGAGAATGGAGCCAAGTGTTTATTGGCCAAATGCCATTCCTGTTGCCAGTGCAGAGTTTTTCTTTCAGCAGATATATACTCATTGTGCCCAGAGAGAGAAATATCAACCTCTACCTAGGATCGAACTCTCAGCCTCCCAATTGTGAGGCGAGAGCTCCATCTCTAGGCCACCGCACCACTCATCCTAGCAAGCAAATGCTTGTGTTTAATTCACGTTCCAGTGGGACAAGCGTGGGACTAGGACAGTGATGGTTAACTGTTCTGTCCCCCTTCCCCACACAGGCAAACACACAACCAGGCATGCCTGCCAAGATTTTATTAAGCAATCAGACTAGAAACCCTGGCAGATAAGAGTTTTGGCAGTAAACTGCGAAATGCCTGCCAAGTCAGTTTTCCCTCACAGTCAGCAAGAGAGAGTTTATCCTCAGTCCGGTTCAGTAGCAAAAAGTAATCCACGAAGCAAGAGTTTAGCCAAGGTCCAATCCAAAATATGCACAAGCCAGATTTCAGGTAATGCGATGTGTGACTCTCAGGTTTTTAACTTTGGCCGTCACAAAGCCTGAAGAGCAATCACGCCCCCTTTTATTCCTAGTGGGGTGTGGCTCCGTGACTCAGCTCAATCTTGTGACTCAGCCTCTTTCGTTGCTGCGCACGCTTCTCCCTCCAACGCTGCCTGGGATCAAGCCAGGATTCATCATCCTCGCTCCCTATCTGTTGTTGTTCCAATATGCTTTCCTCCTGGCATATCCCAGGCTGTTCCTCTTGGCCTTCGGATGGAACCTGAGGCATTGCCAGAGAGGAGGGTCCTGGAGAGGGAGGCCTTATCAAGTCCTCCCCATCACCTTCTGAGTCCTCTTCCTCTGTTAGGACAGGCTCGGGAGTTGGGGTCACAACAGCTAACCATTTCGGGACCGAGTGCTCATCACGGGACGAGGATTTTCTACAGCTGGCTCAAAATGAATCGATCTTAAAGATCAACTCGTTTTTCTCAACAATCCTGGTTTTGTAGATCCTTGTTTGTCTCTGGCTGGGTTGTTTTTTGTGCAGATGCTTCCTTATCTGACTAGAGAGCATCTTCAGAGCTGTCAGTTTTCCTCGTCGGATAACGGGGCATCTGCGCGAAAGCAACCCAGTTCTATCTACTTCACCGAAACCCTTCACAGCTGACCCTGCGTTCTGTCAATCATCCTTTCTTGTCAATTCCCTTTGATCGATCTCACGAGATTGTAGTAATGATTCTTATTTTTATCACCAACCCACCTACCCCCGATTGCGGCTTTAGGAAAAGAGAAAGTCAGTCCCGGACGAAGCGCAGATCCCCACTCAGCAGCTCCGGACAGTGAATCGGTCATCGTGGCAATGGAACGAGTATCTGTCCTCTTCGACCGGTAGGAACAGAAAGCCTGGAAGAATTAGTCCCTGCACAAAACAAATACAATTTCCCAATTATTTTCCATTTATAAATGTAATTGTATAAACCAGGGGTCCCCAACCCCTGGGCCACGGCCCAGCACGAGGCCTTGACTCGTTCAAAATTGGGCTGCGCTCATCTACGTGAGTGGCGGGCGCATACACCTGTTGCGTGTGTAAATGGAGCTACATGCACAGAACTATCCCCTCTCTCCAACTTTTGCCGGTGAATCCTGGACAGTCCCCCTTTCCTTGGTCTTTGGAGGCAGAGAAGGAGTAATTGGGCTAACACCCAAGACAAGAAGGACCCAGAACAGTGATGGCTAACCTTTTTGCCATTGTGTGCCAAAAGTGGGGGGAGCGCGGTGGGGTCACATGCACACGTGCCCACATCCATAATTCTTTGCGCCCCGCCCCCCCGCCTCCGTGCTGCCCCCACTTTTGGCATGGAATGGCTCAGTAGGCCCGTTTTTTGCTGTTAGTTGTCATCCCGGTGCAGGTAGCACATTTTGGAAAACTTCTGTGGGAGGGCCGCGTGTCAGTCTTGCCCCAACTTCAGCCCTTAACGAAGAAAGACCCTTGATTCCATTTGGTGTGAAAGGTTTACTATACAAAAGGTCAAGCGGATGACAGTATAGCAAAGGCAGAATTGAAATTTCTGGGTAACTTTCCCTGTCCAGTTCCTCCCCCCAGCTCCCTTGGTCTCTTATTGTCCAATTATATTTGAATAAATTGTTTTGGGAACTGTCTCTTCAACAGGGGGCGGGCTGCTTTCCATTCCCAGCGCTTTGACCTTAAGCTGGTGTCTCGTAATGGTATGACGAGTAGTTAGCCTTCCCCCCTCCCATCATGGCAGACTGGCAGCTAGCCAGATGCGAAGCTCAAACCTATGATGGCAGTTGAGAGCCCCTGAAGTCAGGGAGAAGACTCGGAGGGAGGCGCTGGCTGGCCAGCTAGCCGGCCCACCCTGGAGACTGATGGCCGGGCTCTCTCCACAGGGTCAGGAAAGGATTCCCCTTCGAAGCCCGAGTGGTAACTCTGATCCTCCCTCAATTCTTGGATGACTTTTTCCCCCCGCAAGACGTGATGAATAAAGTGATTGGGGAATTTTTATCCAACCAGCAACCCTACCCACAATTTATGGCGAAAGTACTCTACAAGGTAAGGTTTTATGGCACAAGGTAAGCCATAAAATCTATCTATCTAATCTATCTAATCTATCAGTCTATCTAATTATCTATCTATTTCTATCTAATTATCTGTCTATCTGTCTATTTAATTATTTCTATCTTATTTATTTATTTATTGGTTCGATTTATATGCCGCCCTTCTCCGGAGACTCAGGGCGGCTTACAATGTGTTAATCAATCGCCGTCATACTTTTGTATATACCTGCTTAGTATGGCTTTCGCCCCACCCCCACCCCCCAAAATAAGCTAACCTAACCTAACGGCTTGTCCTAAACCTCCGAAGGATAAATGATGGCTCTCGATTTCTCCAGGTCTTTCAGTCCTTGCATACGACGGGTCAGTCCTCCATGGTCCGAGACTGGGTGATGCTGTCGCTCTCCAACTTCACGCAGCGGACGCCGATCGCCATGGCCATGTGGAGCCTTTCCTGTTTTTTCGTCAGCGCTTCCACCAGCCAGTGGATTTCAGGAATGTATCCTCCGACAGGTGTCTGTGGAGATTCTCTGTCCAGGTCACGGTTGTCCCAAAAGTGCTTTTTTTTTTCAAGACTTTCTTGTGTTGGTTTTTTTTGGGGGGAGACGTTTTGCTTCTCATCCGAGAAGTTTCTTCAGCTCTGACTGGATGGTGAAGAATGGAAGGATTGATTCTCCTTGCAGACAGCTGGTCATTTGCAACCTTTTCAGAGAGTTGTTGAGGCCACTTGGAGGTTTGTCTTTCCCTGAGGGTCACCTGAGTGGGGCACATGGGTGTGGAGTCCACAACACAGATCCTTTCAGCAGCTCCAAGAAGGCTCCACCCCCATTTGCACCACTCAGGTGACCCTGAGGACACAGACAAACCTCCCAAGTGGCCTCAGTGACCCTCTCAAAGGATGCAAAGGACCAGCTGTCTGCAAGGAGTGTCAATCCTTCCCTTCCCCACCATCCAGTCAGAACTGAAGAAGCTTCTTGGACGGGAAGCGAAACATCTTCAAAGAAAAACCAGAAAATCCAGTTGCCTCTTGAAAAATCGCACCTTTCGTATATCCTCCGACAAGATTTGGTTTGGTTTGCAGAGTCTCCTTTGCAAAGGAAGAGCAGCCCTTTGGTTACCAGGGGAAAATCCGTGTGTGTGTGTGTGTGTGTGTATGTGAGAGAGAGAGAGAGAGAGAGAGAGAGAGAGAGAGAGAAATACAGTTAGTCCTTGACTTACGACCACCACAGAAATTTATGTTGTTGAGTCAGGCACGTATTAAGTGAGTTTTGCCCCGTTTAACCATCTTCCTTGCCACCGTTGCTAAGCAAGTCACTTCAGCAGGGGTTAAGACAGTAGCCTGTCACAAAAGCCGGTGAGTTGCTAAGTGAGACATTGGTTTCTCAAGTGAGCTCTGCCCCGTTTGGCCAGACTTTTCTTGCCACAACGGTTCAGTGAATCACTGCGAGCTTTTAAGTTAGGGCCGTGATGGCGAACCTGTGGCACGCGTAGCCATATTGGCATGCGTGCGCTGGCCAGCTGATTTTCAGGTCTTCTGGGCCTACCAGAAGTAGGGAAACAGGTTGTTTCCTGTCTCCGGAGGACCTCGGGGGGGTGGTGGGGAAGTCCCGTTTTTCTCCCTCCCCAGGCTTCAGAGCTTTTCTAGGAGTCTGGGGAGGGCAAAAACGGCCTTCACCACCACCACGCCGGAGGCCGAAAATGGCCCGTTTGCCAACTTCTGGGCCCTTTGGACCGGAGGTTGGCAAATGGGCCGTTTCCGGAGGGCTTCCGCGAGGGGTAGGGAAGGCTGGTTTTGCCCTCCCCAGACTCCTAGAAAGGCTCTGGAGCCTGAGTAGAGAGAAAAACGGGCCCACCAGGCCATTGCATGCCAGGAGTGGGAGGAGCGGGGAGGTGGTTGTGCATGCATGCGTGGGGGCGGGGCGCATAGAATTATGGGTGTAGGCACGTGTGCACGTGACATCCCCCCCCCCCCCGTGCTCCCCCGTTCCTAGCACATGATAGCAAAAAGGTTAGCCAGGATTGAGTTAGGAGAACACCGTTGTTGAGTGAATCAGGCTTTCCCGTGAGCTTTGCTCGTCGGAAGATCACAAAAGCGGATCAGGTGGCAAGAAAACCGTCATAAATACGAGCCAGTTACCAAGCCTCTGAATTTTGACACTGCAATGGTCGTACATCTGAAAGACGGTCGTAAGTCACTTCTTCCAGGGCCACTGTAATTTTGAACGGTCACGAAACGAACCGTCGTAAGTCGAGAACTACTACCTATCCTCGTTGCACTGAGTTAAAAGTTCGTAACAGTTTACGGGAAGTTTTCACCAGGTGCCTCTTGCTTATATCCTTAACTCCGTTTTTTCCTACCCCGAAGTCTCCCACACATTATCAGCAGAATGGGAAAATCGGAACAAGTCGACCTCAATTTGTTCTGCCTGGTGGCCATAGATTTTTACAGGCATCAGATCGACGAGGAATTGGATCGCAGAGCCTTTCAGTCCATCTTCGAAGTGGTCTCTTCCCCAGGAAATCCGTACCACCGCCTGCTGACCTGCTTACAAAGCATTCACAAGATCACCCCGTGTTGAAGAAGAGGGCAGACGACGGACGGAAAGGCATCTCGCGCCGCCGAGGTCCCTCGCAACCTCTCGGCTTTCTTTTATTAAATTTCCTAACCCAAACAACTCCGTAGGTAATGATGGCTGGGCCATGCAACACAAAAGCCTGGAATTTTGGGGGGAAGAAGGAAAAAACAAACAAAAAGAGAGACCTAGTAAAATATGGACAAAATATGGATGCAAAACAAATATGCTCATCTCGGCTTAAATTTATATATATCGTTCATGCTGAACCTCGTGAATTCTGCAGTATCGGCTCCGGGGCATTTAAAAAGCCCTTGGTTTCATCTAGCTACAAGTCTTCTTTTGCAATTTGTAGTTCTTTCTTAATGTGACAGCAACAAAAAGGGAAAATTACTTTTAAAGACACTGAAAATTCGTGTGTGTGTGTGTGTGTAAATTTGAGTTCCAGGTATATTTGTAAAGAAAGAAGCAGACATCCTGCGAACTCTGTAACTAAAATAATTACAATTTTCATTCTACTAAGCTTTTGTCAGCTACCTGCTGACATCGTCAAGAGTATTAAACAACCATTACTGCATATAAAGGCAGAGACCTCTGTAATGGCCGTTTAATACTTTGACGATGTCAGCAGATGGCTGACAAAAGCTTAGTGGAATAAAAATTTAATTATTTTAGTTCTGGAGTTCGCAGAATATCTGTTTCTTTCTCTCTCTATATATTTATATGTATGTATATGTATATATACGTATACATACACCAAGATACATACACACATACGCACGCATTCTGTCTCTCTCCAAAGTAATTCATTCATATATATATACACACATACACACACACTGAGACACACACTCCAAGGTATTTTGATGTACAAGAGTGGGGAAATTAGACGTTCAAAGATATACTTTCTTTTATAGCTCAAGATGTAAAAGCTGGATCGATTATCTTGGTTTTAAAAAAAACAGCCAATGTAAATAGTTCTAAATGATGTATAATATGGTAAGATACAGGAGGCTGGGGAAGCACTTAACACGATTAAAAAAGAATATTTGCCACGTATGTTGAATAGCTCGTTACCGTTTTTCCTATCGTATGTTCTTTAGGTCTATTTTTTTAATGCACTCCCGTCTCACCTTTTAAACTCTACTTCCATCTTTTGTACGCTTACTCTTTGAAAAGTTTAAATATATTCGATTCGTTTTCAGTTGGATCTTTTAAAAAAAAAAATAGAGAGAGGATTTTATGTAGGTGCTTTTTTGGATTTACCGGATAAGAAATCGGGGAGTAGGGGGAGAGGAGGAAACGAACCGGACACTTTGCAAAACCCTTTGAAAGAAACACGTTAGGAAATCTCCTCTTACAATATTGGCGTTTTAAGAGAAGTCACACACATTTGATTTGGATGAAGAAAAACTCGGCAAACCTATGGAGAGGTAATCCTGATTCTTGTGGCTTTTTCTGACGCTTTTTTAGAGGACTTGGGAAAAAAAACAGGCAAATATTATCTTGTGGTCAGCCAAGAGTAGCTTTGGAAGGAGTGGGTGGGGGGCGCCGTTCAGGATTTGTCGTTCAAAACCGGACAGACTCGATCACAAAAGCTGGCAAAAGATACAGCCCTTGTTTCTCTCTCTCTCTCTTTCTCTCTCACACACACACAGCCCTGCACAATTTCAACCCCACACTTCCTACCTCTTGTTCTCTCTGCATGACTTCTGCTTCATGGGTTTTCGGGGCGCCAGCCTTCTCTCTCTCTCTCTCTCCCTCTCCTACTGAAATGTGATGGGCCCTTCCCCTCTTTTTCCAGATCCAAAGGGGTCCTTTTCGGATCCCTTTGTCCGGGAAAAGCAGCTGGCAAGAGGCTGGGCTGGCCCAGGCAAGCAGGACTCCTCTCAGAGCCCTTTCATTCCCTCTGCCCAGCAAGGGTGCCGGAATCCCTTGTGGTGCCAGCTGTGAAAACTGCCCGGGGCAATCCAAGAGGAAGACGAGGCTTCTTCCAAATCTTTTCCCTCCCCAGCCCAATTGGGCATCTGGTGCACGCCCAGAGGCCCATCATCCTCAGCTGGAGGGTTGCAGGACCATGTGCTTTTCCCACGTGGAGCTGTGGGTGCTCTCCTTGTGAGACCAAACGGGTTTGGGACCTTCGGCCTTTTGATGATGATTATTATTTTTTTAGCAACGTTCCCGTAATAGAATTCATCTCCATATTTTTCTCCCTTCCCCCTTGCTAACAAAGTGAAATTTTATCAGAACTGCATTGGTGTATATAATGTACGTAAAATATATGCAACTGCATTGGATGTATGCATACAAATTATTTATTAAACAGAGTTTAAACTACTTTAAATTTGCGGGCCAGCGATTCTTTCTGTAATATCTGCGTTCTTTCATTTATTTATTTTTTTAAATGGATCCAAATAGAAAAACTGCTTTTCGTGGGTCTAAAATCAAAAGGTAGCAGGAAAAAAAAAACATTATTTTTCTGTGCTCATTTCCCCAAAGAATGCAGCACACACAAACACTATACAAAGCTTATTTTACTCAAATAACTCAGTCTTTATCAACCAAAGGCTGTTAATAAACTGTCTTAACAGCCTACCAGAATTCTACAATCAGATATTCACAGTCTTACTAGAGTTGGCAGAAGCAATTTTGCAGAGAATCCAGACGCGAAGGAGAGTGAGCTAAAGTTGTTCCCCACAGTTTGCTGCAAGTGGCATTCCTCCTTAAATAGGCTAAGGGAGTGGCCAATTATCCCCAAGCCTTACTCTCGAGGAGACCTCCTCCTGAGGAGCCACTCCTGTCTTTTGGCAGCTCTGCGCGCCCGTGCATCGAGAAGAGGCTCCTCCTCTTCGTCCTCTTCACTTAAAGGAGCTTCTGGAGGTTCTGAAGACCCTGGCTGAATCCCCGCCTCTGGCGCCACCTCTTCTCCAGCCTCCTCATTGTCTGACTCAGCTGCACAGGCTGCTGGCGCAGCACCACACCTCCTTGTTGTTGGAATCAGCTACAATCTGCATAGGCCGTTGACGGGCCACAACACAAGGAAGTGGGCTTCCTTGTAGACATCCGGATTTTGCTTTGACAAATATATATATGTGTGTGTGTGTGTGTGTGTGTGTGTGTGTGTGTGTGTGTTCTGGACCCTGCCAGGGAAATAACAACTTTATCACACATTTCACGGCACAGGAAATTGTGGTTGAGATATTCCCGATTGCTGGCTTGGACTACAGTGCTGGATTGGGTCCAAGCACAGAAGTCCACGTTCAAGAGACTTAAGTCAGGAGATTATACAGGTAGTCCTCAATTTACAACAGTTGGTTTAGTGGCCGTTACGACGGCATTGAAAAAAAGTGACTGATGACCCTTTTTCACACTTACGACCATGGCAACATCCCCATGGTCACGTGATAAAAATTCAGGCACTTGGCAACTGACTTTTATGATGCTTGGAGCATCCAGGAGTCAGACGATCCCTCTTTTGATAAGGAAAGTCCAGGGGGAAGCCAGGTTCACTTCAGAACCGGGTCACTAACTTAACAACAGCAGAGATGCACTTCATAACTGTGGCAAGAAAGGTCGTAAAATGGAGCAAAGCTCTTCTTTTTTAAAAAATGTCTCATTTAGCAATAGAAATTTTGGGCTCCATCGTGGTTGTAAGTCGAGGACTATCTACTCCCAAAGGTTGAGAGGACACATGCCTGAAGGGGTCTATGACAACTCCCCATGGCCAATTCACCATGGCCAACTCACTATCGCCAACACACCACAGCCAACTTGCGGCCAACTCGCCACAGGCCAACTAGCCACGGCCAACTTGCTATGGAACAATCCATTGCAGGACGAGACTTACACTAATATCGAAGAAATAGTGGAATAGAATCATTCAACAAAAGATGCAAAAGGAGGGAAAGAATGAAATGTGAATGACAAAAATTATTATTATTTTTAATTTTAAATAATTGAATTGTTCAATTTTCCAGTAGTGAGTTCATTGTGGTGAGTTGTGCTGCTGAGTTGGCAGTGGTCAGTTGGCCCATTTCACACCTGAAGCCACACCAAAAACCAGAGGTGGAATTCTGCTTATTGTCTGTCTGGCTTGCCCAACATAAGGACAATGTGCCTACCACATGCCAAATGGTCTTGTACCACTCAACAATCTTTTTAAAAACAAGTTACTACCTCTGTGCTAGCATTGCTCCTAGAAGCACGAAGCCGAAAACACCAGCCTGAAGATGATGAATGAGAATTCGTCGAAAGATCGCCAAGACACTTCCAATTTTATGCGGGAGAAAACCTGAATAACCAAAGTTCTACATACAAACAGTTGATTTTCGGGCCTTCTGGGACCACCAGAAGTAGGGAAACAGGCTGTTTCCTGCCTCCAGAGGGCCTCCGGGAGTGGTGGGGAAGGCCATTTTTGCCCTCCCCAGACTCCTAGAAAGGCTCTGGAGCCTGGGGAGAGAGAAAAATGGGCCTACTGGGCACACCGGACCATTGCGTGCCAGGACCGGGGGGAGCGGGGGGGGGGTGTCACGCACGTATGCACGGGGGCAGGATGCATAGAATTATGGGTGTGGGCACTTGCACCCCTGCGCTCTCCTCGCTCCTGGCACGCGATGGCAAAAAGGTTAGCCATCACCGCTATATATGATCCAGAGTGCAGGAACTGGGTATGGCCAGTCTAGAGAAAAGAAGGACCATGGGGGACATGAGAGCAGTGTTTCAGTATATACAGAGAGGGGGAGATATATATATGTATGTATATGTGTATATATATGTATGTATATGTGTGTGTGTGTGTATATATATATAAAAAGAAGGATGTCAGTTAAGATCACACAGTTTGCCCATAGGCACCAAACCGAGAACATCAGCCAGATGATGATGAATGAGATTTCATCGAAACGTCGCTGCAATACTTCCAAAGATATGTTTGCAATTACACGGGAAGAAACCCGAGATATCACCTGTACACACACACACACACACACACACACACACACACACACACACATATATATATATATATATGTAGGTCTTTGGTTATTCAGGTCTTCTCCCGTGTAAGATTGGAAGTGTCTTGGCGACGTTTCGAAGAAGTCTCATTCGTCCTCTTCAGGCTGGTGTTCTCGGCTTCGTGCTTCCAGGAGCAATGCGAGCACAGAGGTAGTAACTTGTTTTTAAAAAAGATTGTTGAGTGGAAGCACGAAGCCGAGAACAGCAGCCTGAAGATGACGAATGAGACTTCGTCGAAACGTCGCCAAGACACTTCCAATTTTACGCGGGAGAAGACCCAAATAACCAAATACCTACATACAAACACCCGCGAAAACCTCAGAAAAAAGAGGAGGATATATATATATATATATATATCCCTCTCTCTGGCATGGTGGAATCTTGCCCTGCAGCAATGCAGCCTCGAATCTGAAGGTGCCCTCCTCGCTTTGCCAGAGCCGAGGCTGCAAGGGGGGGTCTCCCCCGAGAGACCCCTGACCCACACGGGCAGCTGCGAGCTCTGCCGTAAAGCTTGCAAAGCAAGAAATCCGCAATCTTTCGAAGGGCCTTTTCAGCTGCCTCCGGGCTGTGATGCTGCTCTGATGTGGGGGGGTGGAAGGAAGAGATGCAGGGGGCCAGCCTGCCTGCCTCTGTGTGTGTGTGTGTGTGTGTATACGAGTGTGTTTGTGTGCACGGGAGGGTGAGCGTGCGGCTTAGTTAAGCCTAATGTGGTTAAAAGCTTTAATATTGATGGCCTGTCAACTTTGTCCCGATTCTTTGCCTTTCAGTTAAAAGGTTTTTGTTGTTGTAGCTTATGCAGTGGCTCCGTTGCTATGGAAACATGACATCGAAATGACGTCCCTCTGTTTAAAAGCTTTTAGCTAAATTCCAGCCTGTCAGATGTAGGCCCCATCTTGTGCTGCCAGCCGCGGCTTGTGAGCTGCCCGGTGCGAAGAGCCTCCTCGGCCGGCAGCTGCCATGGCTTCAGCTCCGGCTCCTGCTTGCCTGCTGTCGGTCCAGAGCGAGAAGCACCGACGAGCGCGTAACTGGACCGAAGCCGAGATGCGAGGCCTGATGCTGGTCTGGGAGGAATTCTTCGAGGAGCTCAAGCAGACCAAGAGGAACGCCAAAGTTTACGAGAAAATGGCCAACAAACTCTTTGAAATGACGGGCGAAATCCGGCACGGGGAAGAGATCAAGATTAAAATCACCAATATGACCTTTCAATACAGGTAAGTCGAGGATGCTCGGAGATGCCCGGGCACCTTGTGATCTTCTATGGATCTCTCTGCCCAAAAGAAGGATTTCGGGGCACCGCCCTTGCTACCCACAAAGATCCCAGCAAACCTGGGCACGGGCAGGAGCCGAAGGTGCCAGGCAAGCTAAAGTGGCCCAGAGTGGCACCTCCTGGTTCTGCGGGAATAAGAGCCATCCAAGCCAAGTCAACCTTTCCCAGGGAGCCTCTGTGCCAATCTTGGTCCCTCTTGCCCCTGAACCCAGCCAGATAGCTTCTCTAGAGAGTGATGCCCGGCATTGCCACCTTCCTGAGCAAATGAGCCAGACCCAATAAATGCCATTTATGCCAGGCTAAAGGGAGAAAAGAAGGAGGGTCACAGTTCCTATTGGGCTGTCAAGAGGTGCTCATTAAATGCCCACCTGGTGATCTGAGAATCCTTTGCGGCTCCCATTTCTCTGCGTGCGATCCTGCCAGGCTGCCAAAGTTATTCACAAGTGCATCCAACTGGCATTCCTTGCTTGAGTTAGAAGATCATCTAGTCCTCTCTTGGTTAACCGAGGACAACTCCAAAGAGCCTCGGAAGCATTTTAAGATGTGAAGTCCAGCTCATAGTTATCCCAAAGGTGCTTTTTTTTCAGGAGGCAATTTTAACATGTTTTTAGTTTGTCTTTTGATCTGGGTTGCTGTACCCCAAAGCAGGGCATGGCATTAGGGGCTGCCATTTTGACTTTTTTGCCTCCTCCTCAATATGGTTTAATTTTCACCGCAGGGAAACTTTCCCCAGGAAGTTTCTGTGTAGGCAAGAGAGTGGAATTCTGACGTCCTTCAGGTTGGAAAGCCGGAGGGTTCTCAGGAATGGTTGGGGAAAAGCCAAGGAGGCAGAAAGCGCTGAGAGTTGATCCCAGTTTTTATGCTCCGATTTTTTCCCCTCAGAGTCAAAAAGAGAGGAGAGAGAGGGAAAGGAGGGAGAAATGCTTTTAGTTAAGAGTTGGGGGCCAACTCTCTGCAGGATAAGAGCTCCTACGCTAATATCAAAGAAAATAATAGATTAGAATCATTAAAGAAAGGATGCCGAAGGAAGGACAAAACGAAACGTGCACGGCGACAGTTAAAATAACTTTTTAAATGGTTTTCAATAATTGAATTGTTGAATTATCCTGTGGAGAGTTGGTCACGGTGAGGTGTCCCGCGGCGAGTTGGCTGTGGTGAGAGTTGGCCGCGGGGAATTGGCTGTGGCAAATTGGAGATACAGTAGTGGCCAAAATTGTGGAAACCTTTTGGGAAAAGCGTATTTTCTAAAACTAGCTAATAAACACCACTTTTTTTTTGGAGTAGTACCATAAAATTATATATCCATGGAAAGATCATTTAATCAAGAGTGTAATGCAATAACTTTTATGAAGGATTTGCTATTAGAAGAGCAGTTACAGTATAAAGAAGAAAATCGAAACACGTAGAAAAAACGAGGTATACTGTAAAAAAATGATCACCATAGAAAAAACGAGATATACAGAAATGATCCCCATGTCGGTGAATCCTTAGTTGAGTAACCTTTAGCATGAATGAGGGCCTTACAACGTCTTCCCATGGAGTGAACCAAGCCTTTGAGTTCTGCAGCTGTTCTCATGTGAAACCAAGATGGAATGATGGCTTCTATTAACTAGGTTTTATTGCTGGTTCGCAAATTCTGACTAACCAGTTTCTTTAGTTGGCTCCATTGATTTTCCATTGGGTTAAGAAGGTCTGGGCTATTCCCAGGCCATTCCAGCAGTGGAATAAAATTCTCTTGAAACTCAAAAAAAAAAAAAAAGAAAAAAAGTGGTGTTACTTTTATTTTATTTTTTTAAATTAGATTTATATGCCGCCCTTCTCCGGAGGACTCAGGGCGGCTTACAATGTGTGAAGCAATAGCCTTCATACTTTTGTATATTTTATACAAAGTCAGCTTATTGCCCCCACAAACTGGGTCCTCAATTGACCTACCTTAGAAAGGATGGAAGGCTGAGTCAATCTTGAGCCTGGGGAGATTCGAACTCGCAGTAATTGCAGACAGCTGGTGTTAATCACAATGCTTTTAGTCTGCAGAGCTATCCAGGCTCGGTGTTATTAGCCATCAAACCTCCAAAATACATTTTTCCCAAAAGGTTTCCACAATTTTGGCCACGACTGTAGCTGGACACCATCCGAGGATTCCTTCTAGAGGAGATCCTGCAGAGAGATTAAAACCCTGGGGAGAACCTATCCCAAACTTGTGACCTGCAACAGATTCCTTGAGATCTCCAGAGAAGGCTTCTGGTTTTCAGGCTGGCAGGCTGGCATCTGGCACCAGAGCCGGGCATTGATGCCAGTAGAAAGAGCTACCAACCCACATTTAAAAAGGGAAACTCACAGTCCTTCAGACACTCAGTGACCGTTCAAAGTTATAGCGGCCCTGAACAAAGCGACTTACGACCATTTTTCACACTTAACGACCGTTGCAGCCTTCCTCATGGTCACGTGATTAAAAATTCGAATTGCCTGGCAACTGACTCCTATTTATGAGGGTCGCAGTGTCCCGGGGTCACGTGATATTTCCTTTGGCGACCGTCGGACAAGCATAAGCCAAAGGGGGAAGCCCGATTCACTTAACAACCGGGCTACTAACGTTATCAACTGCAGTGATTCACTTAATGGCTAAGAAAAGTCATAAAACTGGGGCAAAACTCACTTAACGAATGTCTCGCTTAACAATAGACATTTCGGGCTCAGTTGTGATCGTAAGTTGAGGGCTCACCTGTATCATAAGTAGATTCGTATTGCAAAATAGAATTGGCCTAGTCCGTAGAGTTGGCAAATTCTTTTCCTAGAAAAGAATTCCAGCCTGGAGCTTAATTTTGCATTTTTCTCTTATGCTTTTTCATAAACCACAGAATAACACTGGTTAATTGTCCTCACTGTTGGGAAATTTTTCCTTAATTCCAGGTTACCTCTCTCCTTGATTAGTTTCCATCCATTGAGTCTTGCCTTCTGGTGCTTTGGAAAATAGCTTGACTCCCCCCTTCTCTTTTTGACAGCCCCTCAAATACTGAAAGACTGCTAACATCTCACCCCTAATTGTTCTTTACTATAGACTAGCCAAACTCAAATCCTGCAGCCGTTCTTTGTATATTTTAATCTCTATTTTAGTTGCTCTTACACTTTCTCCAAAGTCTCAACATCTTTAATGTGACCAAAACTGGATGCAGTATCTAGGTATGGTCTTACTAAGGATTTATAAAGTGGTACTAATACTTTATGTGGTCATGGCTAGTTGGTCATGATAAGTTGTCCATGGCAAATTGTCCATGGCTAATTGGCCGTGGTGAGTTGGTCATGATAAATTGGCCAAGATGAGTTGGCCATGGCAAGTTGGCTATTGTGAGTTGGTCATGGCAAGTTGGCCATGGTGAGTTGGCCATGATAAGTTGGCCATGGTTGAGCTGTCCATGGTAAGTTGGCTGTAGTGAGTTGGCCATGGCATGTTGGCCATTGTGAGTTGGCCATGATAAGTTGACCATTGTGAGTTGGCCATGATAAGTTGGCCATGGTTCAGCTGTCCATTGTAAGTTGGCCGTAGTGAGTTGGCCATGGCAAGTTGGCCATGGAGAATTGTCATAGACCCTAAGCTGGGGTTCTTGCAGATGTCTTTGATGATCTTCTCTGGGGTAGGAGGACCTGTTGCAGGTGTCATCACAGGACTTGATAAACACAATGCAACAGCTTCCAGGACCTCTCAGAAATTATTGTTGGTTCAGAATGCAGGGGCCGGGTTCTGATGACGCCTCCCATCAACCACACTTCAGGCGTGTAGCTCACCCTACATCAGCTCTTGAATGGTTCCTGTGGGCAGCCTATAATGCGCATTCATGGCTTGGCACTTTGGTATCTCTAACACCACCAAATTAAACTGAGAAGGAAGTTGTGAGGGATGTGATCTCAGCTTCAGACCTCCCTGACAACTTTCAGGCACTTTTAGCAGCTCTATAAAGTCGATTAATAAATAAATTTATCAAACAATCAATCAATCAATCAAACACCAGTTTCTCTTAAATTTTGCCTGTGATATCTGGAAGGAGTAGAATTGAGAAAACATGCTATTATTATTATTATTATTATTATTATTATTATTGGTTAATCTGTAGTGAGATTCACAGTCTTTGAGGCTGGTTAATAGCTCAGCAGCTCGAGTCCTAACCAAGGAACTAGGACCTTATTATTATTATTATTATTATTATTATTATTATTATTATTCAGAAAATGCCTAGATGAGTACAGGTCATCCTCGACTTACGACCACAATTGAGCCCAAAATGTCTGTCACTAAGCGAGACAATTGTTAAGCAAATTTTGCAACCTTCCTGGCCACTGTTGTTAAGCGAATCACTGCCGTTCTTAAACTTGTAACACAGTCGTTAAGTGAATCCAGCTTCCCCCTTGACTTTGCCTGTCAGAAGGTTGCAAGAGGGGGGTCACATGACCCCGGGACATTGCAACCGTCATAAATATGAGTCAGTTGCCAAGCGTCTGAATTTTGACTATGGGGAAGTTGCAACGGTCTTAAGTGTGAAAAACGGTGATGAGTTACTTTTTTTCATTGCCGTTATAACTTTGAACAGTCACTAAATTGGACTGTTGTAAGTTGAGGCCTGGGCTGTATCTTTTAGCTGTCGTCAGAGACAGGCATCTACAAATGAAAATGCTGATTTCTAGGAAGAAGGATTTCCATTCGTGCCCTCGTGGCTCTTAAAACTGCCAGTTAAAATAGACCAAAGTTTTATTTTATTTTTTGTGCACTAAAATTCTGTCAGCTATTAGATGCCCTATATTATGGTGAATCTCTTTTATTTTTTATTTTTTCCCCCGCAGGCGATCACTCCGCTAAACAACTAATTCCCACAACACTGTCAAATTATTACTTAAGGCTGTATTACTATTCTTCTTCTCATCCTTCCTATTACCTGGCTCCTTTTCTACTTACGACTATAACCTTGTTGCTTGTATCATCGCAATTTATATTGTTTTATTTAGTTTCCTAGTATGATTTGATTGCTTATTTAGTGACCTATGGCCATCACTAAGTGTTGTATTTTATGATTCTTGATTAATGTGTTTTATTTTCATTATGCACACTGAGAGCATATACACCAAAGACAAATTCCTTGTGTGTCCAATCACACTTGGCCAATAAAAAATTCTATTCTATTCTATTCTATTCTATTCTATTCTATTCTATTCTATTCTATTCTATTCTATTCTATCCTATCCTATCCTATCCTATCCTATCCTATCCTATCCTATCCTATCCTACCCATTTTCTATATTCTATTCTATTCTATTCTATTCTATTCTATTCTATTCTATTCTATTCTATTCTATTCTATTCTACTCTACTCTACTCTACTCTACTCTACTCTATTCCTCCTCCTTCTTATTCTATTCTATTCTATTCTATTCTATTCTATTCTATTCTATTCTATTCTATTCTATTCTATTCTATTCTATTCTTCTTTTCTATTCCTCCTCCTCCTTATTCTATTCTATTCTATTCTATTCTATTCTATTCTATTCTATTCTATTCTATTCTATTCTATTCTATTCTATTCTATTCTATTCTATTCTATTCTATTCTTCTTTTCTATTCCTCCTCCTCCTTATTCTATCCTATCCTATCCTATCCTATCCCTCCTCCTCCTCCTTCTTTTCTGTTCTCTTCTGTTCAATAAATCTCCTCCTCCTCCTCCTCCTCCTCCTCCTCCTCCTCCTCCTCCTCCTCCTCCTCCTCCTCCTCCTCCTCCTCCTCCTCTTCTTCTTCTTCTTCTTCTTCTTCTTCTTCTTCTTCTTCTTCTTCTTCTTCTTCTTCCTCTTCCTCTTCCTCTTCCTTTTCCTCTTCTTCTTCTTCTTCTTCTTCTTCTTCTTCCCATGTGTGATGCCCGTTTGCATACGTGATTGTGTTTTTATCATCGCAGGAAATTAAAGTGCATGACTGATAGCGAAACCTTGGCGCCCGATTGGCCTTATTTCAAAACCATTGATAGAATATTATCTAAAGTCCCGGAGCACAACGACGTGAAAATTCACGATAGCCAGCAACCGGGCCCTTCCACCTCACAGACCGAAGCCTCACAATCTCCATCCACCAAATCAGCGCCTCTGTATTTGCCATATAACCAGTTCCCGTACGAAGGCCGAGAAGAATTCTTCGAAGATGCCCATTCAGAGAGCTCCTCCAGCTTAATTTCGTATAAATTAAGGTAAACTTAATTAAACGCCTCCCCCCACATTTTGACTTTCAAAGCTTTTTTTTTTTTAATCAAGTTTTATTGGTTTTTTGCCCCCCTAAGACACACCCACATATTTTATGAAACATGCAACTTATCATATCCAAATATATTTTACTTAGTGACAATTTCTGCCAGTGTTCTTTTCCTGTATTTATTAATCAACTCTTAATCTTTCTATTCTTATTTCTATAAACAGTATCTTCTTTTGCCATTTTTCTCCATTTTTAATCCTATATATATTCTCTTTTAATATTTAATAATTCATTCTTTATCCTAATATATTTAAACATGTTCGGGGACGCCTTTCTTCCATTTCATCTTTATTGTTTTACAGCAATCTTTCTTTCTCTTTCTCTTTCTCTTTCTCTTTCTCTCCCTCTCCCTCCCTTCTTTTATCCTTCCTTCCTCCCTTCTTCTTCCCTCTTCTCCTACTCCTTCTCTACTTCCCCTTCCTTTCTCCCCCTCCTCCTTCTTTCTTCCCCCTTTCTAACCTTCTCTCCTACTCTTATTTCCCTTTCCTTTCTTCCTCTCCTCTTCCCTTTCTTCTATTCCTCTCTCTCCTTCTCCCTTCCTTCGATCTCCCTACTCCTTCTTCCATCTCTCTCTCTATTGCTATATTCATTTTCAATTCAGTGTTATTTTTTCTATAGTGTCCAGGCACCCCTAATTCTGTCCATTTATTGCATATTCCTCAAGTTTTTTAATTCTTAACAGTGTATTTCAACTTATTCCGTTTTTACCTTTAAATCTTTCAACTGAATTCCATCTCTTATTTTCTTCAATTCCTAATTTCTTATTCCCACTTCAATAACTATTTTGCTCTTTTCCTAATATTTCAATTACTTTCAGTTACTTTTTTTACATATAAACCATTTTGTATCTGCTGGTCTATTTTACATTGAACAATATACTCCTTTTTTAAAAAAAAATTCTTACATATATTTCATTTCATTTTTACTTACATCATTTCAATTTTATTTTTTAAATTCAATTTATTTTGTTTTTTCAATCGTTGGCACACATTTCTTTACCCTCAACAGGTGTTTCTCTCCAATCCTTAAATCCCCAGACAGTAAAATATAAACCTTTCTATCTTTCACACTGCTTCTTTCAAAGCTTATGGGTTTGGCCCGGTGTGATTGGGAAGTCACAAGGAAACTGCTGAGGGGTTTTAGAATTACACACCAAAATGAGAAATCTATGTTGCGTTTGTACCAAAGGAGCGTTCAAATTACTGGTGGGTTGCTACCAGTTCGTCCCGGTTTGGATGAATCAGTAGCGGCAGCGGTGGTGGGAGGCTCCGCCCATCTGCCCATCTGTCAGCAAATACGCTCTGTGTAGAACCTTCTGCGCATGCGTGATAGCGAACTGGTAGCGCCGGAATTTGAAATCCACTACCGGTTCAAATCAGCCTTTAATCATCTTGCACTTTTTCCAAAGTCTCAAGATCTTTTTTGTAATATGACCAAAACTGGATGAAGCATTCCAGGTGTGGCCTTACTAAAGCGGTACTTTATAAAGCGGTACTAATACTTTACATAATTTTGATTCAATGCCTTTGTTTATACAACCAAGGATTGTATTCGCTTTTTTAGCTCTTGCCGCGCACGGCTGGCTCATGTTTTAAGGGATTGTCCATCAGGACTCCAAAGTCCATCAAATCTCTTGCTTCTTCTGTCTATAACTTTTCAAGCTTTTTTCGTTATTTTTATTCTTTATGTTACCTCATAGTTAGTTTAGTTTAGTATATTGCCACTGCACATGGTACAACGAAATTAAATGCCTTCTTCCGTGTACGTTATAACTACAAAAATAAAAAGCCTGATTTAGCTCTGCAGACTAAGCACCGTAATTAACATCCAGCTGTCTGCAGTTACTGTAAGTTCGAATCTCACCAGGCTCGAGGTTGATTCAGCCTTCCATCCTTTCTAAGCTGGGTAAATTGAGGACCCAGTTTGTGGGGGCAATAAGCTGACTTTGTATAAATATACAAAAGTATGAAGGCTATTGCTTAATGCATTGTAAGCCGCCCTGAGTCTTTGGAGAAGGGCGGCATATAAATCAAATTTAAAAAAAAAAAAGACGCTCCTGCTGTATGGATTTACCTCAGGATGCTCCTGCTGTGTGGATTTACCTCAGGATAGGAGCCTGGATAGCTCAGCAGACTAAAAGCATTGTGATTAACACCAGCTGTCTGCAATTATTGTAAGTTCGAATCCTACCAGGCTCGAGGTTGACTCAGCCTTCCATCCTTTCTAAGGTGGGTCAATTGAGGACCCAGTTTGTGGGGGCAATAAGCTGACTTTGTATAAATATAGAAAAGGATGAAGGCTATTGCTTAACGCATTGTAAGCTGCACTGAGTCTCCGGAGAAGGGCAGTATATAAATCAAATTTTTTTTTAAAAAAAAAAAACACAAACATACATCCTTTACATTCTATATAACTGAAATTGAAAGCCTAATCATGTAATAACTTATTGTTATTAAACAGGATGGGATGGGATGGATTGTTCTGAAATCGGGACATTGCAAAGACAATGGCCGTGCACGAAGGGGTTTTAACGCCGAAGTTTTTCCCGTTTCAGAACAGAAGAGCGACCGGTGAAGAAAAGAAAAATGCAGAGCTGCAGTTTTCAAAAGAAGAAGTTGAAGCTGATGGAAGCCATGCTGGAAGAGCAGAAAAAGCTGAGCCGAGCCATGGAGGAAACGTGCCGGGAAGTGCGAAGGACTCTGGATCAGCAGAATATTATCCAAGTCCAGAGCCTGCAGCTGCAAGAAAGAATGATGAATTTACTGGAGAAGATGATCACCAAAGCCAATGTTTAAATTTCTGCCTGGGGGGGGAAAAAAAAGAAAAAAAAAAGGAAGGAAACTTAACCTGTTTTGATAGAAATGGCTTATTTCATATCCCTAGGATAGCTTCTTCCTTCCAGGTAAATCGAAACGGGAAAGAAACAGCTTGATCTCCTTGTAGGCTAATTCTTAAGCAAATAAAATTTGGGGTTGATAATATGAGTTAATTTTGGGGGGGGGGAATGGGAAGGGCGAAGCCACAGAACCGCGGGGGCTCAGTAGTTAGAGTGCAGTATTTGCAGGCTACTTCTGCCGACTGCCGGCTGCCTGCAATTTGGCAGATCGAATCTCATCAGGCTCAAGGTTGACTCAGCCTTTCATCCTTCCGAGGTGGGTCAAACGAGGACCCAGATTGTTGGGGGAAAGAGGCTGACTCTGTAAACTGCTTAGAGTGGCATAAAGCACTATAAGGCGGTATATAAATCTAAGTGCTATTGCTAGCCCTTCCTTCCTTCCTTCCTTCCTTCCTTCCTTCCTTCCTTCCTTCCTTCCTTCCTTCCTTCCTCCCTCCCTCCCTCCCTCCCTCCCTCCCCTTCCCTTCCCTTCCCTTCCCTTCCCTTCCCTTCCCTTCCCTTCCTCCCTCCTTCCTTCCTTTTCCTTCTTTCCTTCCCTCCCTCCCAGTGGTCAAAATGCAGTATTGCAGACTGACTCTGCCCACAGCTAGGAGTTCGATCCTGATGGGCTCAAGATTGACTCAGCCTTCCCTCCTTCCGAGGTGGCTAAAATGAGGACCCAGATTGTTGGGGGCCAGAGGCTGACTCTGTAAACCCTTAGAGAGGGTTGTAAAAGCACTGTAAAATGGCATATAAATCTAAGTGCTATTGCTAGTCCTTCCTTCCTTCCTTCCTTCCTTCCTTCCTTCCTTCCTTCCTTCGTGGCGGAGTGGTTAGAATGCAGTATTTGATCCAATTAAATCAATTTGGCCCATAGTTAAAAACCCTAATTGTTGAATTCATGTTGAGAAGCTTTGTGGAATGGGGTGGGAGCTCCAGGATGTTCTGCCAGGAGGACAGGGGTGGGTTCTACTTACTACTGGGTTACAACGGGATTGCACGCGAGAGGTTTGCTCGCACTTTGCTTCTGCGCATGCACAGATCTCTGATGACGACATTCAGGGCAGTGGGTGGGGCCTCCTGCCAGTTTTACTACCGGTTCTTGCGAACTGGTCTGAACCGGGGACAACCCATCACTGTCGAGGGACTTAAACGGGATGAGATAGAAAAAAGCTCAGAATCCGCTTAATCCATTCAACTTTCTCTTTCTGTTTTTTTCTGATTTGACAGTTCACCGAAATTTAAATCCAACCCTGATCTCCATGAATCTCCTTTCATGAAAATCCACGCTTTGAAACGTTTGAACCGCCAATCTTAGCGGTGCTGAAGAGGGGGGAACAAAACCTAAGGCAAATGAAGGAAAGCGATCTCCGGAAGCTTACGGGACCCAAAGATGGACTCAACTGCTGCAAATTCAAGCCTTCGGACCACGGAGACCACGGAGAAGAACGGGAAGCAAAGCAACATCAAGGACGAGGCTCTGTGGAGGCTGCTCTGAACAGGAGGCAAGAAAACAAGAGCTGGGAAGACAGATAGAGGGACGGTCCCCGCAGAAGAATCAGGAGGTCTCTAGAAATTCCCCCACTAACCCCAAAAAAGATCCGGGAAGCTGGCTGGATTCTTCTCTACCATTAAGCCTCCTCATCCCCTTCCTACTCTCTCATCTGAAGCTCCAGGCTCTTTCAAGGATAATTCAATACACTGAATGATCGCCTACGACGGAAAGGAAAAAAAAATAATAATAGGAAAATTCTAAAAGAATTCTTGTACTTGCAGATACTGTAGTCTGTGGGGGAGGAAAAATACACGAGAAGGATTGTATGCCACAAATTAATTTATTATGTTCCTTTCTACAAAACATAGTTATTTCCCCTACAGCATACTTGCTAAAATAGGGCTAGTTTTAAAATACATTTAAAAAGCGACAAGAAAATGTTATTTATATTTTAAATATAACGTGAAGGCCCAGCGATCCTATTTCAAAGTTTATACATTTTCTTTCTACGTCCTTATTCCAATTTCAGGAAAAACAAAACAAAACAAAAAGAATATTCTGGATCCTATCAGAATCAGCGACCACCGTGAGTGAAAGGGATATTAAATCTTCAGCTTTTACGCTGAATGCTAAAAAAATCCTAGAGTTTGATTTTATAGTCGAATTCGGGTGAAAAAAAACGGCTTTGGATTGAATTTGGAATGCTGGCACCAAATTGATGTGATTGCGGAAATGGCAAAAGAAACTCGATTGTTGAGGATGGAATATGGTGACATACCTTACTACTCTGTCTGCTTGGGGCTCGGAGAGTTTGTGTTGAAAGCCAAGCTTGTGATGGAAGAAGTAAGACGAGATGGTTTCTATAGACAGGGCATCATTAAGTAAACATAGCAAAGAGAAGCTAAGTAGAAACCCTTCGGGTAAGAGAATGGAGGTCATGGAGATGGATGGATGGATTGGATGCATGGATAGATGGGATAGATGGATGGGATGCATCAATGGATGGATGGATGGATTGGATGGATGGGTGGGTGGGTGAGTGGATGGATGGAGGATGGATGGAATGCATGGATGGGATGGATGGATGGATGGATGGATGGATGGATGGATTGGATGGATGGATGGATTGGATGGATGAATGGATGGGATGCATCAATGGATGGATGGATGGATTGGATGGATGGGTGGGTGGGTGAGTGGATGGATGGAGGATGGATGGGATGCATGGATGGATTGGATGGATGAATGGATGGGATGCATGGATGGATGGGATGGAATGAATGGAGGGATGGATGGATTGGGTGCATGGATAGATGGATGGATGGATGGACAGATGGATGGATGGATGGATGGATGGATGGATTGGATGGATGGATGGATTGGATGGATGAATGGATGGGATGCATGGATGGATGGATGGATGGGGTGGATGGATGGATGGATGGATGGATGGATGGATTGGATGGATGAATGGATGGGATGCATGGATGGATGGATGGCTTGGATGGATGGATGGGATGCATGGATGGATGGGATGGGATGAATGGAGGGATGGATGGATTGGGTGCATGGATAGATGGATGGATGGATGGACAGATGGATGGACGGATGGATGGATGGATGAAAAGATGAATGGATTGATTGATTGATAGGTGGATGGATGGGATGGGATGGGATGGGATGGGATGGAGGGAGGGAGGGATGGATGGATGGATGGATGGACAGACAGATGGATGGATGAAAAGATGAATGGAACGATGGATTGATTGATTGATAGGTGGATGGTTTGGATGGATGGATTGGATGGATGGATGGATGGATGGATTGGATGGTTTGGATGGATGGATGGGATGCATGGATGGGATGCATGGATGGATGGATGGATGGACGGATGGATGGATGGATGAAAAGATGAATGGATCGATGGATTGATTGATTGATAGGTGGATGGATGGATGGATGGATGGGGTCTTCGTCTCAGAACGCACAGAAAAGGAAGCTGTGTTTCATCTTGGGGAGAGAGAGAGAGAGAGAGAGAGAGAGAGAGAGAAATCCAGCTTTGGCTTTGACTTTAAGGAGCAGGAGCTAACCCAGCCAGAAGGGCCACCACAGTTGGTCTGTGGCCATAAGAATCTTCAAGGTGAGGCAGGCTAAAGCTGTTATTGGATGCCAGGAGGTGGATCTTCCCACTGAGCCAAAGAGTTTGAAAAAGTCCTCTTTTGTGTATCTTTTGGTCCTCATCCTGTTGACTAAAAATTCCCTCATAATGAATGTAGCCGTCAAACATCTGTTATTAACACAAACTGACGCTTACAGATATAGATATACAGTAGTGGCCAAAATTGTGGAAACCTTTTTTGGGAAAACTGTATTTTCTAAAACTAGCTAATAACTCCACTTTTTTTCTTTTGGAGGAGTACCATAAAATGATATATCCATGGAAAGATCATTTAATCAAGAATGCCATGCAAAAACTTTTAGGAAGGATTTGCTATGAGAATAGCCGTTGCAGTAGAGAGAAGAAAAGTGAAACACATAGAAAAAAAGAGATATTCAAAAATGATCCCCATGTCAGCTGATCCTTCGTTGGGTAACCTTTAGCATGAATGAGGGCCTTACAACGTCTTCCCATGGAGGGAACCAAGTCTTTGAGTTCTGCAGCTGTTCTCATGGGAAACCAAGATGGAATGATGGCTTCTATTAACTGGGTTTTATTGCTTGGTTGTAAATTCTGACTAACCAGTTTCTTTAATCGGCTCCATAGATTTTCCATTGGGTTAAGAAGGTCTGGGCTATTCCCAGGCCATTCCAGCAGTGGAATAGGATTATCTTAAAACTCCAAAAAAAGAGAGACGTGTCATTAGCCATCAAACCTCAAAAATACACTTTTCCCAAAAGCTTTCCACGACCACCATTTCCGTGGCTCGGTGAAATGTTTGTTTAGTGAGCCCTGCCCTGTTTTGATGACCTTTCTTGCCACAGCGCTTAAAGCGAATCATTAATTTAGGAACATGGACGTTAAGCGAAATCCGGCTTAACCCCCACCCCCTCCCTAGGGACCCTGTGACTGTGTCATAAATATGGGTCAGTTGCCGAGCCTCCGTGTTTTGGTCACGTGACTGTGGGGAGGCTTGCAACGGTCGTGTGGAAAAATGGTCATAAGTCACGTTTCTCAGTGTCGTAATTGGTCACTAAACGAACTGTTGTAAGCCTAGAACTACCATTAGAATCCTGAGTGCCACGTAACGGGGTGAGCTCCTGTTCCTCGTCCCAGCTTCTGCCAACCTAGCACTTTGAAAGCAGGTACCACCTAATTCTAGCTTATTTCTTAGTTAAATAAGCAAAGGGCCATGATGGCTCAGAAAAGTCGGCAGTTCAGCGGTTCGAGTGCCGCGTAACGGGGTGAGCTCCTGTTCCTCGTCCCAGCTTCTGCCAACCTAGCACTTTGAAAGCAGGTACCACCTAATTCTAGCTTATTTCTTAGTTAAATAAGCAAAGGGCCGTGATGGCTCAGAAAAGTCGGCAGTTCAGCGGTTCGAGTGCCGTGTAACGGGGTGAGCTCCTGTTCCTTGTCCCAGCTTCGGCCAACCTAGCAGTTCGAAAGCAGGTAAAAAAATGCAAGTAGAAAAATAGGGACCACTTTTGGTGGGAAGGGAACAGCGTTCTGTGCGCCTTTGGCGTTGAGTTATGCCGGCCACATGATCACGGAGACGTCTTCGGACAGTGCTGGCTCTTCGGCTTTGAAATGGAGATGAGCAGCACCCCCTAGAGTCAGGAACGGCTAGCACATATGTGCGAGGGGAATCTTTACCTTTTATACAAGGGCTCTTGACTTCAGAAGATGGAGCAGGCCACTAGGAAGGCAAGAGGGTGTGAGGGCAACAGGAGCTGTGATGGAAGGGAGATTGGGCATTTCTCCTGGTCTCTTCTACCACTCGTTAAATAGGTTCACGTTGGAAAGAATGAGAATGTGGGATTTTAATGCCGCCTTTCTCGGCGTGCTTCAATTTTCTCTATCAATCGACAGGCAGGTACTCTGAGTTGTGTTGTAACTTTTTGTGTGAAAGGTAAAAAAGCGACAGCAGCAACAGAGACAGAGAGAGAGAGAGAGAGAGAAAGAGAGAGAGAAAGAAAGAAAGAGAGAAAAAGAAAGAGAGAAAAAGAAAAAGAGAAAAAGAGAAAGAAAGAAAGAAAAAAGAGAGAAAGAAAGAGAGAAAGAGAGAAAAAGAGAGAAAGAGAGAAAGAAACAGAGAGAGAGGGGGGGTGAGAGAGAAAGAAAGAGAGAAAGAGAAAAAGAAAAAGAAAGAGAGAGAAAAAGAAAGAGAAAGAAAAAGAGAGAGAAAGAGAGAAAGAAAGAGAGAGAGAAAGAGAAAAAAAGAGAAAAAGAAAGTTAGAGAAAGAGAGAGAAAGAGAGAAAGAAAAAGAGAGAGAGAAAGAGAGAGAGAGAGAGAGAGAGAGAGAGAGAGAGAGAGAGAGAGAGAGAGAGAGAGAAAGAGCCATGACCCACCTATTATATCCTCTGGATAGCCAGGGAAAGAATGTATGAATGGAGCCACTCTGGACAGTGACCAAATGAACCATAGACACATCAGAGACTCATGTTTCTGGAGAGAAAGATAGGGTGTGATTTGAAGAAAGAGCTGAGAAATAGGGAAGGTGAGTAAGTAGCCAGGGAAATCTAATTCCTTCCCCAGTGCTGATTAGTGTGCAAAGAATGAGGAAATCCAGTGATTAGGGGAAGACGTTGGCCTGGTAGATTCTCACGGAAGCCTCGGCTGCCAAAAACGACCAACGCAATTCTAGGCTGGATTAACAGAGGGAGAGTATCAGGATCACGTGAAGTGTTAATACCACTTGATAAGGCCTTGGTAAGGCCACACTTAGAACATTGCATCCAATTTTGGTTAACATGATGTGAAAAAGATGTGGAGACTCTAGAACAGTGTTTCTCAACCTTGGAAGCTTGAAGATGGGTGGACTTCAACTCCCAGGATCCCCCAGCCAGCACTGCTGGCTGGGGGATCCTGGGAGTTGAAGTCCACCCATCTTCAAGCTTCCAAGGTTGAGAAACACTGCTCTAGAAAGAGTGTCGAGAAGAGCAACAAAAATGATCAGGGGGCTGAAGAACAATTGCAGGAACTGGGTATGTCTAGTTTGTTGAAAAGAAGGACTGGGGTGAAATAATAGCATTGTTTAAATATCTGAGGGGCTGCCCCAAAGTAGAGGGAGTCAAGCTATTCTCCAAAGCACCTGAAGGCAGGACAAGAAGCAATGGGTGGAAACTAATCAAGGAGAGAAGCAAGCTAAAACGAAGGAGGAATTTCTTAGCAATGAATGAGTGGAACAGACGTTGCTCTCAGAAGCTGTTGGTGCTCCGACACTGGAGGTTTTTAAGAAGAGGTTGGACAACCCTTTGTCTGAAATGGCCCAGGGTTTCCTGCTTGAGCTGGGGGTTGGACTAGAAGACCTCTGAGGTCCCTTCCACCTTCTTTTCTTCAGAATCCATTGAGGCTCTCAAGGAAAATACAACCGACCCAACTCTAGGAAGGGATCTCAACTTGGGTGTGCCCCAAGACAAGTCCTGAGAAAGGAGAGTTCAGTTCCTACGATCCAGCTCTCCTTGCCCAAGGTTGAGACGATGGAGAGGCAAGCCAGAAGCTAGGAAATGGTACCCAGTAGGGCCCAGAGCAAGTTAAAACTTTTCAAACAAAGAACATAAAAAGATGAGGTTGGCATGAGGGGACATCAGAGCCCATAAGAAAGAGAGAAAAAATAAATGCAATTGTTAAAAGGAAGCTCTCCACCCCGTTGATTCATTCATCGGTAAGATTTTTTTTGCAATAAAACGTTCGTATTCCCAAGGAACGGCGCATCTCCCGATGCTCGAAGTCTCCAGAACGCAACTTCTTGTCCTCCTCCTTTGAGACAAACATGATTTGTTTTTTTAAAAAAAATGTTTGCCAACTGTCTTTTTAAAATATGATTTTGTATGTTTACGTCTTTTTCAAATTCAAAATGAGTTCGTTCATTGTAATACGGCTCGGTAAAGATTATTTGTTATATTCCTTTTAATTAAAAAAAACAAACAAACTTTTTCATTGATCTATACAAGTTTGTTCCTGGCTTTTTCTCTGTTGGGTTACGAGTTTCTCCTGGCCTAAATTGACTAACCAAGGAGAGAAGCCACCTAGAAGTAAGGAGAAATTACCTGACACTTAGTACAATTCATCAGTGGGAAGGACTTGCCTCCAGAAGTTGCAAAAGTTTTTAAGAAGAGATTGGGCAACCATTTGTCTGAAATAGTAGCTGGTTTCCTGCCTAAGCAGGGGGTTGGACTAGAAGACCTCAAGGATCCCTTCCAACTCTGTTATTCTGTGTATTATGTATTGGGTATCTCTAGTTTAATGAAAAGAAGGACTAGGAGTGACATGATAGCAGTGTTCCGATAACTCAGGGGTTGCCCCAAAGAAGAGGGAGTCAAGCTGTTCTCCAAAACACCTTGAGGGCAGGACAAGAAGCCATGGGTGGAAACTCATCAAGGAGAGAAGCAATTTAGAACTAAGGAGAAATTTCCTGACAGTGAGAACAGTTAATCAGTGGAACAACTGGCCTCCAGGAGTTGTGAATGCTCCAACACTGGAAGTTTTAAAGAAGAGATTGGACAATCATTTGTCTGAAAGGGTCTAGGGCCAGGGGTGAAATCCAGCAGGTTCTGACAGGTTCTGGAGAACCGGTAGCGGAAATTTTGAGTAGTTCGGAGTAGTCAGGAGCCTCAGATAGCTCGACGGGCTAGATAGCCTGTTATTAACACCCAGCTGTCTGCAATTATGCGAGTTCGAGGCTCACGGTTGACTCAGCCTTCCATCCTTTCTAAGGTAGGTCAATTGAGGGCCCAGTTTGTGGGGGCAATAAGCTGACTTTGTATAAATATAAATATACAAAAGTATGAAGGCTATTGCTTAACGCATTGTAAGCCGCCCTGAGTCTCCGGAGAAGAGCGGCATATAAATCTAATTTTTTTTTAAAAAAAACCGGCAAATACCATCTCTGTTTGGCCCCAGAGTGGGGTGGGAATGGAGATTTTGCAATATCCTTCCCCCAGGAGTGGGGAGGGAATGGGGATTTTGCAGTATCCTTCCCCTGCCACACCCACCAAGCCACACCACGCCCACCAAGCCATGCCTACAGAACCAGTAGTAAAAATATTTGGATTTCATCACTGGTCTAGGGCCATGATGGCAAACCAATGGCACGCGTGCAAGAGGTGGCACGCAGCTCCCTCTCTGATGGCGCGTGAGCTGTCGCCCCAGTTCAGTTCCGCCGTGCCCTGCCATGCATGTGTGTGCGCCTCCCACCGGCCAGCTGGTCTTTGGTGCATGCGGGGGGAAAGGTGCATGCATGAGGGGGTGAGGAAAAGATTAGCCATCACTGGTCTAGGGTTTCCCGCCGGAGCAGAGGGCTGGACTAGAAGCCCTCCAAAGGTCCCTTCCGATTCTGTTATTCTGACCCACCAGAGGAGGCTCCCCATCTGCCCTCTCCGACAATGTTCATCGGAAATCGAGGCAGAAATCCCAAGGGAAGAATAGCAAGTCCTCCCCGCAGCACCGAAACGAGAAATCCTGAGTTCTTTGAAGGACATCTTGGATTTTGCCGTCCGCTTTTTTTCCCCCTACTTTTGCCAGCACCAGAAAAAGAAAAGGTTTGGTAGAAAGAGCATTTGGTATTGTCAAGAACAACAACTTGGGAAGTTGTCCCGTGGGTGCCAGGCGAAGGGGATCGGTCCCTCTACGAAGCCATCCTTATCCTTTGGGCGGGCGATGTATCTCCTGGTTGATCCAATTGATATAGTTAACCACCTTGGTGTAAACTCCCGGCTTCCTGGCTTTGCCACAGCCGTCACCCCAGCTGACGATTCCGTAGAGGTAGAAGGTGCCGTCCCTTTCGCAGGCCAGGGGTCCCCCCGAATCTCCCTGGGACACAGAGAGGAACGTGAAGGTAAATGGAAGAGCTACGCAACTTCACAAATCTCGGCCAACCAGAGTTTTCTATCCCTTTTCTGTTGTTTTTTTTTTATTGAAAAGTTTTACAAAAAGTTTACATGTATATCCCCCCCTTCCCTGCCACCCCCACTCCTCCCCCCTCCTCCTCCCTCTCCTCCCCTGTCCCTACCATTCCACCCCCCCTTCCCCTTCCCAACCCCCCACCTCCCCCCACCCTACTTCCCAGAACAAATTACAGGATATAATATTCAACAATCATAGTCCATCCTAATCTAATTAATTATAACATTTAACAACTCCTTATCCTTTTCTGTTTTTAACTTGTTTTTGGGTTGTTGTTGTTTTTTTAGTTTAGGTATACATTTTTCTTTTACATCCGTAAGTGCTTTGTGAACAGTGTATTGTCTGGGTCAATTTGCTTACACATAATAATATTTATCCGATTTCTAATCTCTACTTTCATATCAATTTTATTTGTTTTATTTATTTATTTTATTTATATATTTTATATTATATATATATTTTATATATATATATATATATATATATATATATATATATATATATATATATATATATATATATATATATATATATATATACACACATATACATACATATATATATATATATATATACATACTTATTTTTCGTAGGTTCTGTGTGTGTTTTTCTTTAAGCCAGGTTTTTCCTACGTAGCCAAGATGTTTCTGCAAACCCTGATTGAGCGAAATCACATTCACCACTTTCTGGGGTTTTGTTCTCTCTTTTCATTCTGGCACCAAGCAGATTTTGTGCTTGCCCATTTGGAGACAGGGAGACTTATATAGCTATTTCAGGCTCATTAGCCATCTTCAGTAAGCCACACCTACATCTCATGTATCTTCCCTGTAAAAGGTACAGTATCTATTTTCTTACTTTTCGTAGGTTCTATGTGTGTTTTTCTTTAAGCCAGGTTTTTCCTACGTCTTGACTACGTAGGAAAAATCTGTCTTAAAGAAACACAGACACGCACACACACACACACAATTTATTGATCAAATTTATTTATCATTAGCAATTTTATGATGTTTATGTGTATGTGTATTTTTATCTTGGCCGTACACCGCCTTGAGTCCTACGGGAGAAAGGCGGTATAGAAATATAATTAATTAAATAATAATAAATATCAAGCCATTGCTGTGGCTTGATAGGGATAAAACAAGTTCCACGTTAGAAAATATTCCGTATCTTCTTTATTCTTTATCTTTGATGTCAACCAGCGGTGAAATCCGGCCGGATCTATCCAGCTTGTACGAACTGGTAGTGCCGGCAGTGGGAGACTCCGTCCACCCACTGGGACGTGATTACATCATTACGTCCCGTTTTTGACCCTATGCGCTTGTGTAGGAGGCTCTGCAGATGTGCAGAAGAGATATGTGCACTCACATTCCCAAACCGGTAGTGAAGATAAGCGCATTTCACCGCTGATATCAACCTATCCATTTCTGCACAATCTATTATTTTTTTTTTAATTGCAGTCTCTTCTGTAGATGGAAGAGCTATGCAACGTCACAAATCTCAGCCAACTAGGGTCTTCCTTCCTTCTTTCCTTCCTTCCTTCCTTCCTTCCTTCCTTCCTTCCTTCCTTCCTTCCTTCCTTCCTTCCTTCCTTCTTTCTTTCTTTCTTTCTTTCTTTCTTTCTTTCTTTCTTTCTTTCTTTTGTAACTTCTAATGGTAGCTGTGTTTCAGCTGTGGGACACCGGATGGGTAGACCCCTCAGCGCACCTGAATATCTCCGTGAATATGGAAACGTTTCCCGTGAATTGGGAAAAAGAGGATCCTGGAAATCCAAAATTTCAAAGAGGGGAAAAAAACATCGGCTGCTGAGAGAATTGTTTGGCCGCTCAAAAGCTTTTGGTTAAGGTCAAAGGTAGAACGGAAATGGAGAGGGAACAACTGGAAAAGCTAAAGGAGAGAAGGAAGTTGGGCCCACAAGGGAAGATAAAAGCAATGCAAAAATGGCTTTTTTTGCCTATATCTCCAGTAAAAGCCAGAGGCAAGGGGGTCCGTTGATAGGAGAAGACATAAGGGGGTGGGGGCAGGCAAAAGTGGGGAGGGCAGAGCCTCCAAACTCTCATGACCCCACTCCTCTTCCCCAAGGGGGCCACATTCAAACTGAGCAAGAGCCAACAGCTGGATGCAGCTGGGAAATTTAAAAAAAAAATCAAAGTAATACAAACTCCTTAAGTTGGCTCAACAGAGGCACAGCTCAGATTTCCTTCATTCAAAGACCTCCCTAAAATCCACAGCTTACAACTGGAAGCAATATGGTTGGGAGGGAGGGAGGAAATAAAGAAAAAGAAAGAGACAGAGAGAGAAAGAAAGGAAGGAATGAATGAAGAAGAAAGAAAGGGAGGGAGGGAGGGAGGAAAGGAAAGAAGAAGAAGGAAGGAAATAAAGTAGAAAAAGTGAAAGAAAAAAGGAAGAAAGAAAGAGGGAAGGAAGGAAATAAAGTAGAAAAAAGTGAAAAAAAGAAAGAAAGAAGAGGGAGGGAAGAAGGAAAGAAAGAAAGTAAAAAAGTGAAAGAAAGGAAGAAAGAAGAGGGAGGGAGGAAGGAAAGAAAGAAAGTAAAAAAGTGAAAGAAAAAAGGAAGAAAGAGGGAGGGAGGAAAGAAGGAAAAGGAAGAAAGGAAGGAAGGAAGGGAGGGAGGGAGGAAAGGAAAGAAGAAGAAAGGAAATAAAGTAGAAAAAAGTGAAAGAAAAAGAAGAAAAAGAGGGAGGGAGGAAAGAAGGAAAAGGAAGGAAAGAAGGAGAGGAAGGAAGGAAATAAAGAAGTAGAAAAAGTGAAATGAAAAAGGAAGGGAGGGAAGGAGGGAGGGAGAAAAGGAAGGAAGGAAGAAGGAAGGAAATAAAGTAGAAAAAAGTGAAAGAAAAAAGGAAGAAAGAAAGAGGAAGGGAGGAAAGAAAGAAAAGGAAGGAAAGAAGGAGAGGAAGGAAGGAAATAAGTAGAAAAAGTGAAAGGAAAAAGGAAGAAAGAAAGAAAGAAAGAAAGAAAGAAAGAAAGAAAGAAAGAAAGAAAGGAAGGAAGGAAGGAAGGAGGGAGGGAGGGAGGGAGGGAGGGAGGGAAGATGGAGAGAGGGACCTGAGCTTCAGTAACTCTCCTCCCACCCACCCCTCCAAAGACTTCTTGGGGTACAGCGAAAAGCTGTGGATGGATTTCCAGATTCCTTCTCTTTTGGGTATCAGAGTTGATCCTAAATCAGCCAATGAAACCTCAAGCCAGGCTGTGCCGTAGGAGGAAAAGGAGGGATGGCACCAAATCTCAGAAGAAGAAACGATTAGAACTGCAGAATCTCCGATATATATTTTTAGGCTTAAACCTGACTGGGTGTGTGCACCAGCGGCACCCACAAACTCCCGGCTAAAAGGTAGAGGCAGATATTTCTCTCTCTGGGCTCAATGTGGATATATCTGCTGAACAAAACTCCACACTGGCAACAGGAAAGGCATCCGGCCAGTAAACACTCTGCTAGCTCCATTCGGTTGCCCAGACTCCACCCCTTGGGTTAATTTCTGCAGAAACTCAAGAGGATTACCTGGCAAGCGTCTGATCGGCCGTCAAGGTAACCGGCGCAGAACATATTTTCGCTGATTTCAGCGCCATAAACATCCGCGTTTTGACACTCGTAATCTGGGATAATCGGAATTAATGCTTCTTGCACCACATTGGAGTATTTGGAGGAATCTGTTCAAATGACGAGAAAGAAAATAAGTTTAAGGAACAGCAGCTGGGCCTCAAAAGGGCACCCACAAACAGAATGGGACAACTCGCAGTCGCCAACGTGACATTGCCCACTTGCCATGGGGCAACTCACCGCAGGGCAATTTAACAATTCAATTTTGCCATTCACATTGATTAGTGTAACTCTTCTCCCACAGTGAGTCATCCCGCAACAAGTTGACTGTGATGGTGAGTTGGCCAGAGGGAGTTGGCCATGACGAGTTGGCCACGGCGAATTGGTCGTGGTGAGTTGACCATGGTGAGTTTGTGGTGAGTTGGCCATGGTGAGGTGGCCATGGTGAGGTGGCCATAGTGAGGTGACCATGGTGAGTTGGCTGTGGTGAGTTGACCGTAGTGAGTTAGCTACAGGGACTTGGCCACAAGGAGTTGGCCATGGCAAATTGGCCGTAGTGAGTTGGCCATGGTGAGTTGACTGTGTTGAGTTGGCCATGATTAGTTGGTCATGGCGGGTTGGCCTTCATGAGTTTTAGTAAGAAATTATTAGAAATGCCCCCCCCCCACTTTATGGTAGGCACCCTTGCTTGTTCTAAAGTGTGACCAGCATACAGTTTTTGCACACTTGCACTGTACCTATCTCTTGGTCTCTTAGATGAGATGGTTCCCTCCAGAACCAGGAAAAACCCGCACAGCATTTGAGAATCCTGTGCTTATTCAACCCATCCAGGACAAGAGGTGCATCAACAGTTCCAAGGCAGGGTAAGACCCCCTTGAGTTTAGAAGAAGAGGACCTTCCCATGGGCCCTGGAAGCTGCTCCTGCCTCATTTGACCGACCTCGGAAGGACAGAAGTCTGAATCAACTTTGGAGCCGGTCAGGATCGAACTACTGGCTGTGAGCAGTGCTAGCCTGCAATGCTGCATTGTAACCACTGGGAGGGAGGGAGGGAGGGAGGGAGGGAGGGAGGGAGGGAGGAGGAGGAAGGAAGGAAGGAAGGAAGGAAGGAAGGAAGGAAGGAAGGAAGGAAGGAAGGAAGAGGAAGGGAGGAAGGGAGGTTAAACCTTGAGCTAGTCAGGGTCAAACTTCCTGGCTGTGGGCAGTGTTAGCCTCCAATGCTGCATTGTAACCACTGGGAAGGAGGGAAGGAAGGAAGGAAGGAAGGAAGGAAGGAAGGAAGGAAGGAAGGAAGGAAGGAAGGAAGGAAGGAAGGAAGGAAGGAAGGAAGGAAGGAAGGAAGGAAGGAAGGAAGGAAGGGTCAACCTTGAGCTAGTCAGGGTCGAACTTCCTGGCTGTGGGCAGTGTTAGCCTCCAATGCTGCATTGTAACCACTGGGAAGGAGGGAAGGAAGGAAGGAAGGAAGGAAGGAGAGGAAGGAAGGAAGGAAGGAAGGAAGGAAGGAAGGAAGGAAGGAAGGAAGGAAGGAAGGAAGGTTGGTTCAACCTTGTGCCGGTCAGGGTTGAACTTCCTAGCAGTAGGCAGTCGGCCTGCAATACCGCATTCTAACCACTGTGCCAGCAGGTCTCTATTGAAAACATCTGCTATATAAAAACGGTAGTGTGATGTGGAGACATCGTGAAGATCATCCTAGTGTCAGCTGAAACTCCTGGCTATACGGGGTGATCAGGTTCCCCATCAGTCATCTCTTACTTTCCCGCAGGTATCCCCATCCGACAACAGAGCATTTGTAATGGTCTTGGGAAGGTCATGGAAGCTTCTGGCAAGCATATGGGTTGAACAAATCGGGATCTCACTGCACAGCGTTGGTTGACTTTCTTGAGTTTAATTAAAACTGCAAGAGAAGGGAAGGGCAGGTTGAAGAGAGAGTGAATTATTAGATTGCCTTCTGCCCCACAGCCTTAGTGCTTATTCTATACTGAAACGACAGAAAAGCCAAATGCACAGCTACGGCATGTCAGAGTTTGTTGCAAAATCAAATCCAGAAGCGGCACACACAGATAACGGAATCAGCCGGATTCATTAACTTCTTTATATTCACAATAACACATAAAGTATATCTAGCAATACACAGTTGATTCGTCAGCTCGGATCAGCAGACGTGTTCACACGCAGAGTACAGCAGCTCAGAGCTTAACACACATTGGTTTCAGTTTCTTTTCTCTGCACAGAATCAGAAGCTGCAGACTAAAACACGCCCTGGCTCTAGTCCGTCTTAGCTCCCATTGGCTGATTTAGTTGCTATGTCTGTTCATTGGCTGACTTCGTTACCATGTCTTCCCAATCATGAATATTCTGACACAGTGTAGGCGGTACCTGGCTCAATAGTAGTAACTGTGAGAGGGATCTTGGAGTCCTAGTGGACCAACCATTTAAATAGGAACCAACCGTGTGCTGCTGTTGCCAAAAAAGCTAACACAGTTCAGATTACGTGAAGTGTTAATATCACTTTATAAGGTAAGGCAACACCTGGAATACAGCATCCAGTTTTGGTCCAATGTAAAAAAGATGTTGAGACTCTAGAAAGAGTCCTCTCTGGTCCTCTCCTCTCCTCTCCTCTTCCTCTTCCTCTTCCTCTTCCTCTTCCCTTCCCTTCTCTTCTCTCTCCATTCCATTCCATTCCATTCTTCCATTCACTCCCTCCACTCCACTCCATTCTACTCCTCTCTTCTCCTCTACTTCATTCCACTCTACTCCATTCATTCCATTCCATTCCACTTTGACTGTACTCTACTCCTCTTCTCTCCTCTTCTTCATTCCATTCTACTCTACTCTACTCTACTCTACACTATTCCTCTCCTCTCCTCTCCTCTCCTCTCCTCTCCTCTCCTCTCCTCTCCTCTCCTCTCCACTCCACTCCACTCCACTCCACTCCACTCCACTCCACTCCACTCCACTCTTTGATCCAATAAATGGAATTCAGTCTTTACATCAGTGGTCCCCAAATCCAGTCCATGGCCCAGTACTGGGTTGCAGGGCAATTTGGTACCCGGACCACAGAAGTGCTCCGCGAGTGCACGTGTGCATACACAAAGCTGTATTTGTGAAAACATTGTGTGTGTAAAACCATCCCCGAAAAGGTTGGGGACCATTGCTTTACGCAGAAGTAGAGAAAAAGAGCTCACCGATATCGTTTTCGGTGGGGTTGAACACGGAGTAGTCAGGATGCAGGATGTACTTCTCTATCTTAAACTCTTGAGTGACGTCTGTCGTTTTGTTAAAATAATGTCGGCCCAAAACCACGCCTGATAGTTGAGGTCGGCGGGCTGAAGGGAACGAGAAAGCTCTGTTAATTGGCACCCTATCCCTGAGCCTTCCACCTCACCGTCACTGACCCAAACTTCTCAGAGCCAAACATGAAGGTAAGGATGCCACTTCCATGCATCTAAAGCTTTCCACCTGTGCAGAGATTTTCCCTGGGCCTAACCCAGAAGTTCTGTGAGATGCAGCCTTCCCTTCCTGCTTCTCTGCCTGCTAAGTGATGGGGGGTCCACGCTTCTCCTACTTCCTTGCTTCAGTCCTCTGGGAGCTGGATGCGAGCAGAGGGGGACATAGGATGGGGTTGAAACATCAAGATGGCCACTGCAACCTTGCAGCACATGTTAAAAGGGGGTTGGGGGGGGTGGAGGTTAGGGGTGACATCTGGCATTCTTCTGTCGCCCTCCTGCATATAACTCTGCACTCAATGGGGCAACTGGAGGAGGTCCCTGCAAGCAGGAGCAGGGAGAGGAGGAGGGAAAAGCGGAGGAGGAGAAGGAAGGGGGAAAGGAGGAGGAAGAAGGAGAGGAGGAGGAAGATGGAAAGGAGGAGGAGAAAGGAGGAGGAAGAAGGGGAAAGGAGGAGGAGGGAAAAGCGGAGGAGGAGAAGGAAGGGGGAAAGGAGGAGGAAGAGGAAGAAGAATAAGGAGAGGAGGAGGAAGATGGAAAGGAGGAGGAGAGGAAGAAGAAGAGGAGGAGGAAGAGGGAAAAGAGGAGGAGTAGAAGGAAGGGGGAAAGGAGGAGGAAGAGGAAGAAGGAGAAGGAGAAGGAGAGAAGGAAGATGGAAAGGAGGAGAGAAAAGAGGGAAGGAGAAAGAAGGGGGAAAGGAGGAGGAGGGAAAAGTGGAAGAGGAGAAGGAAGAGGAAAGGAGGAGGAAGAGGAAGAAGAAGAAGGAGAGGAGGAGGAAGATGGAAAGGAGGAGGAGAGGAGAAGAAGAAGAGGAGGAGGAGAAGGAGGAGGAGGACGACTGTCTGGACCATTTTAGAGCTCAGGGAAAACATTTGCACTGGGCCTTCCTGACCAATTAGCTCCCAGAAGAACTTTGCTGGAAAGAAATTCAGGGTTTGAGACCCATCAACGAATTGACCGGCGTTACCTTGTGAGCAAAAGCAGTGGGGCCGATGTGACCAGCCAGCAAGAGCGAATGAGGCTTCCGGCACAGAAATTCCTGCCGACATTGATACTGGCCAGCCAGGGGTAGGATCCTGGCAAGGCAGAAGATCCCCCCACAATCCTGGGTCTTACAAACTTCTGCTTCTTGTGCCTCCTCCCACACGACTTCTTGACGGCGGCAAAATCATCCTCGGCTTCTGGAAAAAAGGTCTGGGCGGCGGTAGTGGCGGCAGCCTGCGGCTGTTTTCTGAAAGAAGGGAGCGGATAAGGAATCACTTTATTTCCTTACTGGATTTTCCTTCCGTTTGCTTTTCCAAATGTTATTGTAGGGAGGTGGGGAGGCCATAATGGCTCAGTGGTTAAAGTTGCTGAGCTTATCTGCTGACAGCCCGGGTTCGAGACCCGAGGCGTCTGCGCGACTGGCAGAGGGTGAGCGAACCAGTAGTTAAGAAATTGTGCAGTTCGGCGAACCGGCAAATCCCACCTCTGGCTGGCCCTGCCCCCACTCATTTTCTGTGCTGTTTTCTGGGCTGTTGTCCAGGCAGTTTTTGGGGCCAAAATGGTCTGAAAACAGCCTGGGAAATGGCCCAAAAAAACAGCCTGAAAACAGCCCCAAAAATGGCTGAAAAACAGCCAAAAAACGCTTGAAAAATGGCCTGAAAACCAGCCCCAAAATGGCAGAAAAATGAAACCAAAGATCCTGCCTGAAAATGGCCCAAAAAACAGCCAAAAAACCAAGTTTGAAAAATGGGAGGGGGGAGGGGCCAGCCGGTCGTGGGATTAGACCTAACTGGCTGAATCCTACCTCTGCCTTTGAGGCCAGTGGCCGGGAGGCGGGGCTAGGTGTGATGAGTGACGTCACTCACCCAGTCACATGACCAATCGGCCACGACTACCCAGCCAGAGACCGGTTGTTTAAGTTATTCAAGTCCCACCACTGACGACAGGGTGAGCTCCTGTCCTTGTCTCAGCTCCAGCCCACTAGCAGTTCGAAAGCATGCAAATGCGAATAAATCAATAGGTACCACTTTGGTGGGAAGATAACCGTGTTCCGGGACCCTTTGACATGTAGCCATTCAAAGTTACCACGGCACTGAAAAAGAGATTTAGGGACCGTTTTCATATGTACGACAGTTGCGGTCACATAATCAAAATTCAGACTGTGGGCAACTGACATGTACTTATGACTGTTGCAGCGTCCAGGGATCACGCGATCCCTTTTTTGCGACCTTCTAACCACCAAAATTGACACGGAAGCCAACTTCGCTGAACAACCATGTTATTAGTTTAACAACTAATAACAATGTGCAACGATCCACGTCCCCATGGGTGGCCGGAAAAGTCATAAAATGAGGGCCAAACTCACTTAATGACAGGAAATTTCAGGCGCAGTTGCGGTCGTAAGTCGAGGACTGCCTGTAACGAGGAGAGACTGACTAGAGGGATAGTAATTGGCACCAAGATGGATATTGATGTGACACTGATTGATGACTGCATTTAAAAAAAATAAGTCTACATTTATTTAAGAACCCGTCTGTCGATCCTTGGGCTAATTTCGGTCGAACAACCCAAGTTGAATCCTGCAATTCACAAGTTACTTACGCATGCTGACACATTGCAGTATCCCCAAGACAGACTGCCGTCCTTAATGAAATAGCACCACGGCTGCTCATCCTCATCTGGGCTTCTATGGCATTGTAAAAAAGTGAAGGAATTAACTCTCTGAGTAGCCCATTGACTTCCAGGCTCCATTTCTTCTGGGGTTTTTTTTATTTTATTTTTTATTTTTTTTAACAAACATATCAATGTGTGAACAGTGTGGCCCCTAGGTTTTTAAAGTTTTTTATTTTTAATTTTTTTTAAAGAAATATATCAATGGGTGAACAGTGTGGCACCTATACATTCTAATACAAATAAAACTAGTAGAATTAATCATAGTTATTACATTCAATCAACTTACATATTGATAATAATGATACACAGTTATATTAAGTTGCAGTTTGTCATTTAATTATTCCATGCTTTCTCTTGCTCTTTGCTTTTACTTTATTACATAAAAGGGAATACACTAATATTCCCGCTTCTCTTATTTCCGTCTCTTATTCTAACTTTTAATCATGTCACCCTTTATTAAAAAATGTTTTCTTTCTATCCTACCTAACTTCTAGTCATGTCACCTACCTAAAAAAAGAAAAGAAAGAGAGAGAAAAGCAAAAGAAAATCAGAACTACAACAACAAAAAAGAAATCATCTATCCATCGTCTCTTGCCCACTTTAACACTTTAATTGCTATGCTTTTTTTTTTGACTTGCCTCCCATATTCTCCTCTTGGATCTTTTATCTCTGTCTGCATCTGCTTCTTGACTGTTCAATCTACGTATTTCTCTCACCTCTACCCTCTTCCACTCCTAGTTTCCAAAATTTCTGTCCAGGCCCCTATCTTCGGGTTTCTTCTGGTTTTATTAGGAGTTCCCGCGCTTCAAATGTGGATTTGACTTAGGGTTTGCTAATGTCAGAGGGAAGGGTGGGGAAAGGACTCCATGGTGACTCCTTGGTGTTTAGGAGGTGCCCAGCTATCTGTGATGGATCTCTTTGTCATCTTGGATAGCTTTGTGGGAGCTTCCTCGTGTTCCCTCCCTCCAAGGGCCATCCTAAGTGATGGGTCTCGGGTCTCAAGTCACTCGAATCGATTCTCTCTTCTCTTTGTCTTCTCTCCCTCCTCACTCTTTGTGTCACTTGGCACGGCCCTCCTTCTTGGCCCATGGTCTTGCCAGCAATCTAGGGAGTGTGTTATGATGCCGTATATAGCAGGGGTGTCCTGCGGACTTCAACTCCCAGAATCTGAATGAGAAGTGAAACCATGTTTTGCCACTCATCCAAGAAGCGTCTTCACTTGTCTTTTGGGAAAAGCCCCTCTGGATGATTGAGTAGCTTCCTCGACAACTTCTCCAAGCTGTTCTTAGAAAGGAGTTATTCCTTGTCACTACATTTTTTTTTGTATTTGCCAGCTGTGTTTGAACTTTAAGACTTACGGTAGCTGAAACACTATTATCACTAAGCTACTGCGCATGTCCACATTCTTTCATTGTAAGACAGGAACGCTGCCAAGATGTAATTAATTAGCTAGTAAGATGTTTTTATTTCTTTATAATAAAATGAGTTTCTTAGAATGTATCCCGGCTTATTTTCTCTTAAAAGTATACTCCAAGGAAAAGCCACGATCCACCTCTAATTTAGTGCAGTTACCCCAGGAAGGGAACGGGGCTGATTGCCACCCTGACACTCCTCTGGCGTCTTACCGGCAGTAGGAATGTGAGCCCAATCCCAGCTGCACCGTGTTTGTTTGAGGGTCGTCGTAGGAGAAGAGGTCGGAGGTCCACGGGAGACAATTATCTCCAGAAATGGTCTTCTTGGCCAAGCCCAGGTAATTGCTCGCATTACCCAAATAACAATTTTGACTTGGAGCTGATGAAGAAGGAAAGGCAAAAGATTCAAGTCAGTGCCCACCCCACCCCCACCCCCCCATGGATGTTTTCATGAAGAGATTGGACAACCTCTACAACCTCGATGAAAAAATGCTTTTAAAAGTAAAAAAAAAAAGCCTCTGATAATTGCGCGGCTCAGCTGGGATAGTCAGAGGCTTTTCAAAGCATATTTTTTTCTGCAACCTCTTTGGTCGAAGAGGTGGTGAAAAAAAATGCTTTGAAAAGTCTCTGACGATCCCAGCTGAGTTGCCTGATCGCCAGAGAGGCTTTTCAAAGCATTTTTTAAAAAGCCTCTCCGACCATCCCAGCTGAGTTACCTGATCGTCAGAGAGGCTTTTCAAAGCATTTTTTAAAAAAACCTCACCGACGATCCCAGCTGAGTTGCCTGATCGCCAGAGAGGCTTTTCAAAGCATTAGAAAAAATGCTTTGAAAAGTTAAAAAAAAAAAGTTGGCCACGCCCACCCAGTCACATTACCCCCACCATCACCACCACCAAGCCACGCCCACAGAACCGGTAGTAACACATTTTACATTTCACCCCTGGGGCTCCGTGGCTTACCCAGGTTGCAGTGTCTCCCTCTGAAGGGGTGGCTGCACACACAGATGGTCGTGTCCGAGAAGAAGGTCCTCCTGCAAGAGCGGCTGCCCCGGGGCGGGCAGGGGTCGGAGGGACAGCCTGGGGGGGAGCCAAGCAGAGGCAAAGGGAGCTGTTAAAACCTGACATTTTCCTGATAAAATAAGAAGCACGAGAGCCACAGCTTGAACTGGCGTTTCTGTGGATTCTTTTTGAGACTTCTCTGGCCACAATGAAGAAATGTTTGAAGAACGCCCCCCCCCTCCCCCTTGCAGAACAGGGTTAGGTGTTTTCACCTTAAATATCGGGAAACAGTCAGCCACGAGTGAAATTTGGCATTTCTCCTGTTTCCTTCCTTCCTTCCTTCCTTCCTTCCTTCCTTCCTTCCTTCCTTCCTTCCTTCCTTCCTTCCTTCCTTCCTTCCCTCCCTCCCTCCTCTTCCTCTTTTTCTCTCTCTTTTCTTTCTTTTCCTTCCTTACTCCCTCCCTCCCTCCCTTCTTCCTTTCTTCCTCCCTCCCTTCTTCCTTCCTGCCTTTCTTTCTCTCTTTTCTTTTTCCTTCCTTCCTTCCTTTCCTTCCTTCCTTTCTCCCCCCCTCCCTTCCTCCATCTCCTGCTTGAGCAAAGGGTTGGACCAGGATTCATCCAACATCCCTTCCAGCTCTATTCTGATTGGTTGGCTTCTTTTCAATGCCTCAAAGGAAGCACTCTAGTAGTGCAAGGCTCTCCAACCCTTGGCAACTTTAAGACTTGTGGACTTCAACTTCCAGAATCCCTCCGCCATCTGGGAGTTGAAGCCGATAGGTCTTAAAGTTGCCAAGTTTGGAGACCCCTGCTCTAAGGAACATTTCCTGGCAATACCTGTATACATTTCCGGATGGCAATCGATTGTGCCGTTAACACAGCTGCACGCCTGTATTGAGCCTTGGTAGACTCTGGCCCAACTGTCTCCAATCTCAAAGTATTCATACAGAGTCTCATCAAAGCATTTCGCTGTAATGGAGGAAAGCAGAAAAGCCTTTAGCCTGGACCACAATTTCTGCAATCAGAACTGGATCCAACGATTCAATTTAACCATTTAAAATAAAATTTAAAAATACCTTAATGTTTGCCATTCACATTTCGTTCGGGTCCCTCCTCTCTTATCCTTTATTTAATGATTCTATTACACCATTTCTTAGATATTCATGTAACTCCGGTCCCCCAGCGAGTTGGTTATGGCAAGTTGGCTGTAGTGAGTTGGCTAGGGAGAGTTGACATGGAGACTTGGCCATGGTGTGTTGGCTGTGGTCAGCTGTGGTGAGCTGTGTTAGCAATGGTGAGTTGGCCATGGAGAGTTTGCCACAGGGAGTTGGCCACGGTGGGTGGTCATGGTGAATTGACCATGGTGAGTTGGCTGTGATGTGTTGGCCATGGTGGGTGGTCATAATGAGTGGGCTGTGGTGAGTTGGCTGTGATGTGTTGGCCATGGTGAGTTGGCTGTGGTAGGTAGTCATAATGAGTTGGCTGTGGTGTGTTGGCCAGGGTGTGTTGGCCGTAGTGAGCTGGCTGAGGTGTGTTAGCCGTGGTGAGTTGGCCATGGAGAGTTGGCCATGGAGAGTTGGCCATGGAGAGTTGGCCACAGTGGGTGGTCATGGTGAGGCGGTCATGGTGAGGTGGTCATGGTGAGTTGGCTGTGATGTGTTGGCCATGGTGGGTGGTCATAATGAGTTGGCTGTGGTGAGTTGGCTGTGATGTGTTGGCCATGGTGAGTTGGCTGTGGTAGGTAGTCATAGTGAGTTGGCTGTGGTGTGTTGGCCATGGTAAGTTGGCCATGGTGGGTGGTCATAGTGAGTTGGCCATGGTGAGTTGGCTGTGGTGTGTTGGCCATGGTGAGTTGGCCATGGTGAGTTGGCCATGGTGGGTAGTCATAGTGAGTTGGCTGTGGCGTGTTGGCCAAGGAGAGTTGGCATGGAGATTTGGCCATGGTATGCTGGCCATTGTGTGTTGGCTGTGGTGTGCTGTGAGGAATTGTCATAGACCCAGTGGAGAATTTCAGCTAACTAAATGTCCATGACTGTCCATCTCCCACAGCATCCAATGATGAAGCTTCCAGGATGGGAAGTGAAACATCTTGTTTTTTTCCACAGGAAAATCAATCCTTTTCAAAATTAAAACCATGTTTCGAGACTCATCTTACCAACTTCACACTGTGTCCCCGTGAATTCAGCAGGACAGACGCAGTGCTGAGAACATTCGTCGCATTCCCGGAAACACGTGCCCCCATTTCTACAAGGGTTACGTCCGCAGTCGTGGGAACCATCTACACAGCAAAGCAGTCAAAGAGAAAATCAAGACGGGCAGCAGCGGACCGGCCCCGTGTATTAATGAACAGCACGAAAGGAAGGGGGATTGTTATGGGCCACCAAGCCAGGATCAGACCTTCGAGGCCAGTTGAGAGATCTCCTCTGTGAACTCAGTTCTTCACTGCATTGCTCTCCTCTGTCTGGGGGTCCCTTGACCATTTTCTCTCCAGGAGTGTCCTTGCTGTGACAATTCTAATTTGCTTCTCTCTTTTTAAAATAATTTTTACTGAGGAAGGGTTTTTTTTGACAGAGCTAAAAACAGTACAAAAATTCCGAATGAAAGAAGAATAAAGAAAGGTAATAAGAAGGAAGGAAGGGAAAAGAATAGAGAAAGGGAAGGGAAGGGAAAGGAAAGGAAAGGGAAAAGGAAGGGAAAGGACGGGGAAGGGAAGGGAAAGGAAAGGGAAAGGAAGAGAAGAAGGGAAGGTAAATGGAAAGGAAGGGAAAGGGAAATGGAAAGGAACGGAAAGGAAAGGAAAGGGGAAGGGAAGGGAAAGGAAAGGGAAAGGAAGAGAAAGGAAGGGAAGGTAAATGGAAAGGAAGGGAAAGGGAAATGGAAAGGAAGGGAAAGGAAAGGAAAGGGGAAGGGAAGGGAAAGGAAAGGAAGGGAAGGGAAAGGAAAGGAAAGGAAGGGAAAGGATGGGGAAGGGAAGGGAAAGGAAAGGAAGGGAAAGGATGGGGAAGGGAAGGGAAAGGAAGGGAAGGGAAAGGTGCAATAGGGAGGGGAAGGGGAAGGTAGGATAGGGAGGGGAAGGGAAGGGAAAAGGAAAGGAAAAGAGGGGAAAGCGAAAGCGAAAGTGAAAGTAGGGTAGGGTAGGGAAGGGAAGAAAGCAGGAAGGGGAAAAGGAAGAAGGAGAAAAGAGGCAGCTCAGCACAGAGCTACATAGGAAGCAGAGGAAAGAGCCAGGATAGCCACTCCCTAGTATCTCCTGGGGTGTACATCTATCAGGAAAAGAATAATGAGAATCGACTCTGGCAAGATTCTGTCTGCTGTGTGTAAGCAATTAAAGAATTAAATGCTGACCGGATTGTTCCACGTCATTCTTTTCGGGACCTTGGCGTGGATAGACTTCATACTCAGGTTCAGCTGTCGTCTTAGCGCCCGCTGTTATTTCCTCCTAGGAATAATAGCAATGCAAATTTGTTTTGAAGAAGCCATTTGTCAAGAGTAAATTGTGTGTCTCTTGCTCTCTCTAAAATTGAGAACGGCAGGTAAATGCAGGTAAGTCCTTGGCTACAACTGAGCCCAACATTTCTGTTGTTCCTTTACAAAGTCATAAAGGACTCCAAGGAGTAAACGGTGTGGTTGTTGTTTTTTTGGAAATTGAGTCAGGGAACTTTTGTAAAATTTGCAAGACGAAGTTGCGAGTCGACGTATTCTCCAAAGCACCAGAAGGCACGACAAGAAGCGATGGATGGAAACTCATCAAGCAGAGAAGCAATCTAGAACTAAGGAGAAATTTCCTGACAGAATAATGAATCAGTAGAAGGACTTGCCTTCAGGAGTTGTGGTTGTGGTTCCTCCATCACTGGAGGTTTTTTTAAGAAGATCATTTGTCTGAAATGGTATGGGGTCTCTTGTTTGAGCAAAAGGTTGGATTAGAAGACCTACAAAGTCCCTTCTAACCTTATTATATTATGAAGTTATGGATGGAGTCCATGCCTTAGAAAGAGAAGGGCTAGGAGTGAGTTGATAGCTGTCTTTCAATACTTCAGGGATTGTCGTAGGGAAGAGGAGCTCAACCTGTTCTTCAAAGCAACGGGTGGAATCTAACCAAGGAGAGATCCAATCTAGAACCAAGGAGAAATTTCCTGGCCCTTAGAACAATCAATCAGTGGGACAGAAGTTGCCACCAGAAGTTGTGAGCTCCAACACTGGAAGCTTTTAAGAAGAGACTGGACCGTAATGAAATGGTCTAGGCCAGAGGTCAGCAATCTGCAGCTCTGGAGCTGCGTGTGGCTCTTTCACCCCTCCGCTGCGGCTCCCTGTCGCTCAAAATATGCGTCACAACTGTCAATGTGCGACACCTGATTTATTGAGCTTTTCAACCCCATGGATAAATCCAAGAAAAGAAAAGTACCAGAAGAAAACAGAATGTTTCATTCAACTACATAGGCTAGTTTTGCGGCCGCTCAAGGAATAGTCAGGCACGGGAAAGATTTTTGTGGCTCCCGGTGTTTTCTTTTATGTGGGAAACGGGTCCAAGTGGCTCTCGGAGTGTCTCTTGTCTCGGAGGGTCTCTTGTTTGAGCAGGGAGCTGGATTAGAAGATCTCCAAGGTCTCTTCCAACTCTGTTGTTGCCGCTGTTGTTAAATCTCACTTACTATCCTGCTTCCGTAGCTTGGAAGGTGAAGTTCCCAAGCACGCTGAAGGATGTTGTGGTGCATTTAATAGAAACAGGGTTGAGGAAAGAGACTCGGGACCTCAGACAAGGGCGAGAGGAAGACTCCAGCAGGTTGGAGACAAAACAATCCTCAGCTTATTCGTTCCGGCAATTTCTCTCTCTCTCCGAGGCCGGTGTCCTCTCTTGCTCTCCTCGGGCTGGATCAATCAATCATCCATCACGTCATCAAAGCTATTGGGACAGAAGGGGCAGGAGGGGGAGTCCCGGAGAAGGCCTGTACTCTGAAACTAATTTTCCAAACTTTTTTAATTTTTTTGCCGTCCCTGAGAAAAAATTGGGCCCTTCACTTTGGCCATCATTGCTTTCTTTAATCTCTTTTAGGGAGAAGTTCCAAGGACGAGGAAGACCATTCCAGAAGGTCTTAGGGGCAGGGACAGGACTGCCACTAGGTTAGTCCTCAATTTACGTAGTGACCGTTCGAAGTTATAACAGCACTGATAAAAGTGACTTTTAAGTTATGACCTTTTTTCATAGTTCTGGCAGCTTCCCCGGTTGTCACGTGATCGAAATTCAGACCCTTGGCAGCTGACTCATATTTCTGACGGTCGCTGTGTCCTGGCGACCTTCTGGCGACCTTCTGGAGGAAGCCCGATTCACTCAACGACCGGGTTACTGACTTACCAACTGCAGTGATTCACTTAATAACTTTGGCGAGAAAGGTAATGAAATGGGGCAAAAACTGGTAGGTTGCTCCCGGTTCGTAAGAACCGGTAGGAAAATTGGCGGGAGACTCCATCCATTGACCCGGACGTTATCAAAGGCTTCTGGGCATGCGCAGAAAAGCGTGCACGGGTGCAAGTGAAGTGAGTGCACGCAGGCGTGATGCGAACTGCTAGTAAAGGTAAATAGAACCCACCCCTGGGCAAAATACGTCTCACTTAACAACGGTAATTTTGGGCTCTATTTGTGGTCGTAGGACGAGGATTACCTGCATTCAGGCAAGGATATCGCTCGCTACCTGCTTCGTTTAATCCTTCCTAACGTGCAAAGGCCTACGTACCGCATACTCCATTTCCAGTTGTAATCCAGCTAGTCCTCAAATTACGACTGCCATCAAAGTCCAAAATTTATGCGGCCAAGGGAGACGCTGGTCAAGTGAGCTTGGTCCCATTTTACGGCATTTCTTGTCACAGTGAATTCGCTGCAGCTGTTAAGTTAAGTAAAACCCGGCTTCTCCGTTGAGTGTTGCTTGTCGGAAGGTCGCAAAAGCGGATCACGTGACACTCTCCACCCCCCTCCCAGGACACTGCAGCCATCAGAAACGTGAGTCAGTTGCCGAGACTCTGAATTTTAATCATGGGATCGTGTGAAAAAGTCGTGTGAAAAAGTCACACAAAAAGTGGTCATCCCAAGTCACTTTTTAGGGCTGTTGTAACGCTGAATAGTCACTAAATGAATCATTTGTAAGCCGAAGACTTATCTGCTCCCGTTAGCAAGATCTGGGTCTCTGTAAGAAGGACAAGGTCTTGGCCACAAGGAGCATTTCTCAGAACCCATCGTTCTGTTCCCGATGTCATTTAACAAAATTCTCATTTTTCCGACTCCGGATTCAGCCAGGAAAATGTTAAAAGCAAGCATATATATATATATATATATACATACACACACAAACACACTTACCGGCCCAGTAGTAGCATTCCTCAGACCCGAAACCAGAGCAAGCGTGATGTAAAAAATATAAATTTTCATCCTCTTCTCTTTCACTAATTTCCCTCCCTTTTTTAAAAAATTAAAGTACAAAACTACCTTGGAGTTTTCATGGAGTAATTATATCTCGGGGCTGGATGAAATGGGAACTTGAAGCAACATTGGGATCTATGCAAATTTGCTTCGTTTTCAGATAAGTTTGACTTCTGCAACCGCTTCAACGAGGGTTAATCATTCACCGGCTCGTCGGGGAGAGAAATGGAAGCCAAACAAGGTAAGTTGGCGAGAACTGGAGATGATCAATATTTGCAGAACGCTCCACTTGTTGAGAATGAACAGTCCCACCGAGAAGGATCCCTATTGAGTAAACGCAGCTCCACGACGCCGAGTCGTTTTAAAATATAGTTTATTCTTAAATTAAAACCATTGAATTTACACACCATGGACAAAATGAAAAGCTTATAGGCAAAATCCCAAAACGTCCAAAAATGATATCCAACTTCTTCTTCCTACTGAATTCCAGAAAAGGGTTCGAATAGAATAGAAACTTCTGCTTTGCTGTGATGGGCTAGTGTAGTGACGGCTAACCGTTTTTGCCGTCGTGTGCCAAGAGGTTGCGTGCATACCTGCCCACACCCATAATTCAATGCGCGCCTGCGCCCCACGGCCCCGTGCACGCACGTGTGACTCTCCCATGCTCTCCCCGCTTTTGGCACGCAATGGCAAAAAGGTTACCGGTGGGCCCAGTAGGCCTGTTTTTTATCACCCTTCCCAGGCTCCAGAGCCTTTCTTGGTGCCTGGGGAGGGCAAAAACAGCCTCAGCTCCCACCCGGAGGCGGAAATGCCCTCCCAGAGCCTCTGTGTGAGCCCTGTATTTACCTGCCATCCAAAATGGGCCACATGGAGATTCCTGGGAGGGGAGAGGCGGCGTGGGTGGGGCTGAGCTAAAGCAACGCTTGCGTGCCCCCAGATATGGCTCCACATGCCACCTGTGGCACCTGTGCCATAGGTTCACCAAGATGGGACTAGTGTGCGAGTGGCTGGGAATGACTACCACAACCACCGGTGTTGTGATCTTTCCCATTAAGCAGACGCGGTGGCATATAATGAGGACCCGAGCCCACATTCAAGGGGTCCCTCCATCCAAGTGTGAGGTTACCCCGACAATCACAGTATTGTCAGCTGTTCCTTGGGGAGGAATGGAACGGGACAACTCGCCACAGCCTTACTTATCATGGCCAATTCGCCTTAGCCAGCTTCCCCCGGCCACCTCGCCAAGGGACAAACGGAATGGGACAACTCATCATCGCCAACTCACCACGGGACAATTCAACAATTTAATTTTTTAAAAAGAATTGAAAAACGATTTTCATTCAGGGGTGAAATCCAGCAGGTTCTGACAGGTTCTGGAGGAACGGTAGCGGAAATTTGGAGCAGTTCGGAGAACCGGCAAATACCACCATTCCAGATAGTAGGTGCCCCAACAGAGAAGGCTCTCCCCCTAGGGGCCGCAGTCGACACAGTTTGGCCGACGGCACCCGGAGGAGCCCCTCTCTATGAGAGTGTACTGGCCAGTGGGAGGCTATTGGTCCCGTAACTTTGGCCACTACTGGGTATATACTTGGGCAGCTGTGGAATTGTGTCACTGGCAAAGGAAGTAAGAAAATCCCTAATTTCTTAGGGACTGCCATGGGAAACCCAGGACTGGAGTATCACGCAAATCCTCGGTGGACTGCGGTGAATTTTGCAACATCCGTTTGGCCCGGGGTCACCTTCCTTGGTGATTTTGCCAGGATGGGCGGATCCAGAAGACCCCTCCTCTGCAGAGATGCTACACAAAGCAAAGAGTGATCTGTGTTGAAGAGCACATTTATAGTTGGCGAACCTACAACGGGGAGAAGCTTTGATGGTAAGGCTTGGGATGAATGCATCTGTTCCGCGTTCCCAAACGGGTGTCAATAAATTCCCTTCTGCTCGGTGACGGTTGGGCTGCCCAGAGTATTCACTACACGAATAGCAATAGCCCGTAGACTTATATGCCACTTCACGGTGCTTTACACCCTCTCTAAGCGGTTTACAAAGTCAGCCTCTTGCCCCCAACAATCTGGATTTTACTCGTTTTACTGACCTCGGAAGGATGGAAGGCTGAGTCAACCTTGGAGCAGGTCAGGATTGAACTGCTGGCATTGGGCAGAGTTAACCTGCAATATTGCATTCTAACCACTGGGAGGGATGGAGGGTGGGAGGGAGGGAGGGAGGGAAGGAAGGAAGGAAGGAAGGAGGGAGGGACGGAAACAAGGAAGGAAGGAGGGAAGGAAGGAAGGGAGGGAGGGAGGGAGGGAGGGAGGGAGGGAGGGAGGGCAATAGCACTTGGACTTATATACCGCTTCACATTGCTTTTCAGGCCCTCTCTAAGTGGTTTACAGAGTCAACCTGTGCCCCCCAACAATCTGGGTCCTCGTTTTATGGAACTCAGAAGGACAGAAGGCTGAATCAACCTTGGAGCAGGTCAAAATCCAACTGCTGGCACTGGGCAGAGTTAACCTGCAATACTGCACTCTAACCACTGGGAGGAAGGGAAGGAAGGAAGGAAGATAACAATAGCATTTAGACTTATATACCGCTTCACAGAGCTTTACAGCCTCTTTAAGCAGTTTACAGCATCTTGCCCGAACAATTTTGGGTCCTCCTTTTACCAATCTTGGAAGGACGGGAGGCTGAGTCAACCTTGAGCCTGGTGAGATTCAAACTGCCAAATTGCAGGCAGCCGGCAGTCAGCAGAAGTAGCCCACAGTACTTCATTCTCACCACTGCGCCACCGTGGCTCCACAGGTGAATGCCACAGGTAGCCCCAGGAGTTGTCATGTCCAGACTTTCAAACGAAAGTTGCCTTACAAGAACCCTCGTTCTCCGCACTCCCGGCCGCAGGGACAGAGGGAAGGTCGGATGTCCTTTGAGTTCTCGTTTGTCTTTTCGGCTGGCCCGCCCTGAGCTCCGAGACGCCGCCGTCACAAAGGACATGGCTCTCCGGTTCGGGACAGGACCACCGCGGGCCTGGCGATGTCGTAACACTGTCCACATCGATGACGCAACGGATCGGGAGTTCAGGTCTACAAGTTTCCTTTCGGATCCCAGCGGGGTGAAAGTCACGACGATGGTTTGGGGAAGTTGGGTCGTCAAGGCTCCCCTCGCTTCCTCGGGGGTGGGTTCTAGGCTTAGGGAGCACACCTAGAACACAGAGGAAAAAGGGAAGAGGGAAGGTGACGGGGCTTCACATTGTGACATGAGTAGGGACGCTATTTCTTTCGATCCTTTTCCTGGCTTAGAATGATCTTTGTCTGAAGTGGCGTAGGGTTTCCTGCCTAAGCAAGGGATTGGGCTAGAAGATCTTCAAGGTCCCTTCCAACTCCTGTTCTGTTCTGTTCTGTTCTATTCCTATTCTATTCCAATATTGTTCTGTTCTGTTCTGTTCTGTTCTGTTCTGTTCTATTCCTATTCCCATTCTATTCCAATATTGTCCTGTCCTGTCCTGTCCTGTCCTGTCCTGTCCTGTCCTGTCCTGTCCTGTCCTGTCCTATCCTATCCTATCCTATCCTATCCTATCCTATCCTATCCTATCCTATCCTATCCTATCCTATCCTATCCTATCTTTTCCAATATTGTTCTGTTCTGTTCTGTTCTATTCTCTTTTCCAATATTGTTCTGTTCTGTTCTGTTCTATTCTATTCCAATATTGTCTTGTCCTGTCCTGTCCTGTCCTGTCCTATCCTATCCTATCCTATCCTATCCTATCCTATCCTATCCTATCCTATCCTATCCTATCCTATCCTATCCTATCCTATCCTATCCTACCCTACCCTACCCTACCCTACCCTACCCTACCCTACCCTACCCTATCTTTTCCAATATTGTTCTGTTCTGTTCTATTCCAATATTGTTCTGTTCTGTTCTATTCTAGTCCAATATTGTTCTGTTCTGTTCTGTTCTGTTCTGTTCTGTTCTGTTCTATTCTATTCTATTCTATTCTATTCTATTCTATTCTATTCTATTCTATTCTATTCTATTCTATTCTATTCTATTCTATTCTATTCTATTCTATTCTATTCTATTCTATTTCTATTTCTATTTCTATTTCTATTTCTATTTCTATTTCTATTCTATTCTATTCTATTCCAATATTATTCTATTTTTTTCCAATATTGTTCTGTTCTGTTCTATTTTCTTTTTCCTACCTTTATTGGATATTTGTGGAAGTAATCCTCAACCTATGACCACAATGGAGCCCAAATTTCATGTTGCTAAGGGAGACATTGTCCCGTTTTACGATCTTTCTTGCTGCTTTTGTTAAGCGAATCCTTGCAATGGCTAGATTAGCAACATAGTTGTTAAATGAATCGGGCTTCCCTCCTTGACTAGGTAGAAGTTCTCCAATGGGGATCACGTGACACCCCCCCCCCCCCCGGGACACTACAACCGTCATAAATATGCGACTTTCTGACAAGCAACATCGATGGGGAAGGCGGATTCACTTAACAACCCATGTTCCCAACTGAACAACCGCAGTGATTCACTTAGCAACCATGGCAGCGAAGGTTGCAAAATGGGGCAAAACTCACTGAACAAATGTCTTGCTTAGCAACATAAAGCAAGGGGCTGAATTGCGGTCGTACGTCGAGGACTCCCTGCATCAGAGAAAAGCTCACGGAGAGGAAATATTGCAAGCAGGAAATGGTTAATTCCCAGCCTTCAGTTGGGGTGCATATTAAACACCCCAAGGTCAGATTGTACAGGTAGTCCTCGACTTATGACCACACGACAAGATTGTATGGGTAGTCCTCGACTTACGACCACACCTCAAGATTGTTCAGGTAGTCCTCGACGTGCGACCGCAATGGAGCCCCAACATTTCTGTTGTTAAGTGAGACATTTGTCACGTGAGCCTTGCCCCATTTTACGACCTGTCTTGCCACCGTCATTAAGTGAATCACTGCAGTTGTTCAGCTAGTAACATAGTTGTTAAGCGAATCTGGCTTCCCCGTGACTTTGCTCGTCAAGAAGGTCAAAAAAGGGGTTCGCGCGATGCCCCGGGGACAGGGCCGCGGTCGTAAGTATGAACCCGTTGCCGAGTGTTCCGAATTTGGATCCCCTGAGCGTGGGGATGCCACAGAGGTCGTAACCATGGCCGTAAGTCCCTTTTTTCAGGGTCGTTGCAACTTCGAACGGTCACTAAGTATTAACTTTGTTAAGTCGAGGACTCCCTGTCCCAGGATCTTTGGGCGTAAGCCAGTGTAACAAACAGGGAATGATTCCCAAGCCATTCAATATCTGGAAATACCTGGTCTGAATTTCTCGGAGGCGCTTTTGGTCTCAGTGGGACTTCCCGTCTCGGGGCAGGTCAGCCTGCGGTTTGGAGGGCTGGCGATGTCCCCCTCGGGCACCAGTGTTACGTCTGCCAGGACCACATCCACCTCCTCCTCCTCCATTGTCTCCACCTCTTCTTCCCACCTGGAGTTGCTCTGCAGAAGCAGATTCGGAGGGCGGGGGGCAGTGCCAGGGCCGGTGCCATCGTTGGTCGCTTGGTTGAGGGCCACGGGCATCCCCAGAGCCTTCTCTGGACCTCTTTGTCCGGCTGCCGAGTCGCTTGGGGGTTGTGGGCATCTCCTGTCCTCCTGGTACCTTTTCTCCTGGCCGTCAGGATGGGGCGTCCTCGGGGAAGTGCCTGTAGCATCCCTGGGGGCAGATGTGCAAATGCCCGTCTGGCACGGGGGCAAATGAAGGAAGTCGGGCAAAACCAGGTCTTCTTTTCGCAGCAACCCTCGTTGGTCGTCGGCTCGGTTACTCTGGACTTTGGAGATGAGTTCGAAAAATTCTAAGGCAAGAAAGCCAGAAGATGAGAATCAGCATGGCAAAAGCCCGTCACAGCTAGACGCCATTTTGAATTCAATAATCATCCTCCTCTTTTAACGACACTCATAATCCCTTGTGGGGTGTGTGTGTGTGGAGTCTGGGCAGCTTAATGGAGCTAGCAGAGTGTTTTACTGGCCGGATGCCCTTCCTGTCACCAACATGGAGTTTTGTTCAGCAGATATACCGTATTTTTCGGAGTATACGACACATCTTTTTCCCTCCTAAAAGTGGGTGAAAATTTAGGTGCGTTTTATACACCAAATGTAGCCCTGCCCACCCACTGGCTCCCACCCTTTGGCCTCTGCCTCACAGTTATTTCTTTGCAAGGAAACAGCAAGAAGAAATAGCCTATTTCAGGTTCAACACAGCCTAATTAGCACCAGTTGATTTGGATCGGCCTCCCGACTCTCAGCTGATTTGCTCTCTGCTGTTTTGCGCAGGGCTCTGCTGCTTGCTGCATGAAGGTAAATTGCTGGAGCAGATTTTTTCCTTGTGCTAATCAAGCTATGCTGAAAACGAAAATGAAAGTAAAGCAGGCTGTTTGCTGTAATGAAGCAAAATTGCTCAGAGGCAGAGGCAGATTTCTTTTTCTTCTTTTCCTCACCAAAAAAGGTAGGTGCGTCTTATACTCCGGTGCGTCTTGTACTCCGAAAAATATGGTACATTCTCGCTGGGCCCAGAGAGAGCAATAACTGCTGCTAATTTGGTTCTCCGTCCTCCAAAGGGTTTATTAAAAAATCTGGAAAAAGCAGCATGGGAACTCACAACCCTGGTGAGTATTTGGAGCAGATGTGATTTCATATAAACGTCATGTATCAAGACCACAGGTAGTCCTCGAGTTACGGCCACAATTAAGCACCAACATTTATGCAGCTAAGGGAAACATCTGTCCGGCGAGTTCTGCCCCCATCTTGCGACTTTCCGTGCCGCAGTTGCTAAGCGAATCATTGCATTTGCTAAATTAGGAAATTTCTCGGTGAATCACTGCACAAGTTGATAAGTTAGCGGCCATTAAGTGAAGGAGGCTTCCCCGTCATAAATACCAAGGGTCTGAATTTTTCATCATGTGATCGTAGGGATGCCAGAAAGGCGTTAACTGTGAATAATGGTCCTATGTCATGTTTTTTTCAGTGCCGTTCTAACTTTGAACAGTCACTAAATGAGGACTACTTATAGCCTAAACCCGTGATGGCGAATTTATGGTATGCATGCCACAGGTGGCATGCGTAGCTATATCGGTGGGCATATGAGCTCAACTCTGGGGTGCATGTGTGCACCAGCCAGCTGATTTTCGGACCTTCTGGGCCCACAGGAAGTAGGGAAAGAGGCTGTTTCCTGCCTCCGGGGGGTGGGGGTGGGGAAGGCCCGTTTCCCCAGGCTCCAGAGCCTTTCTAGGAGCCTGGGGAGGGCAAAAACGGCCTTCCCCACCACCCCCAGAGACCCTCCAGAGGCCAGAAATGGCCCATTTGCCAACTTCCGGTGGGACCCCCGGGGAGGGGTGGGGAAGGCCGTTTTCGCCCTCCCCAGGCTCCTAGAAAGGCTCTTTAGCCTCGGGAGACAGAAAAACGGGCCTACTGGGCCCACCGTGCCATCGCGTGCCAGGAGTGGGTGTGGGTATGGGTGGGGCTCCTGGCATGCGATGGCAAAAAAGTTAGCCATCACTGGCCTTCCCTAGAATTCCCTTGTCATAAATAAGTAGAAATAAATCAAATTGTAACTAATAAATTCTATACTTTGGTATAGAATTTACAGATTTACAGAATTTACAATAAATTCTATACAAATTTATAGAATTTATTCTATACTACTGTAATGAATAAATTCTATACTTTTAACCTGCCTGAACTAGCTTATATTTTCTTGCAACACTTTTTCAGGTATTTCCCGCTGGAAAGAATAAGAGTTTGTTTATTCCCATTTATTACAGAAAACCGAATTAATAACCTAGGCCAAATGACATGCAAGCTGAATAAAATACGTTAACTAAACAAAAGCAAAAGGATTTTTGGGATTGCAACCTAATTGTTGGATGGGAAAGCCCCTTATGACTGCGTAAATTTGGCAACTGGGTCATCGCAAGTCCCAACTTGGTTTTAAGGAACCAAATTCGATTGTTTTTAAGCACTCGTTTTTTAAAAATGCAACCCAACCCAATCAGCGTTACGTAACAAACTTTTCTTTGAAACACAGTAGAGTCACATATAAAGATTAAAAGATTTGAGGAAGGTAATTTGGGATTCGAAGTTGATTATATTATATTGTGCGGCAGAGAATTCTTTTTCAATCCACCGTATTTTATCTAGGAACGAAGAATTATTCCCGAAGTTAATCCAGAGTTTTTCTCTCTCACACACACACACAAACACACGGCCAATATTAGGCTACATATATATATATATATATATTGCAAACATGCCAAATTATCTTTTCAGATTTGTAAGAAGACGGTATATACAGTAGTGGCCAAAATTGTGGACACCTTTTTGGGAAAGTGTATTTTTGAGGTTTGATGGCTAATAAGCCATCATTCCATCTTGGTTTCACATGAGAACAGCTGCAGAACTCAAAGACTTGGTTCCCTCCATGGGAAGACGTTGTAAGGCCATCATTCATGCTAAAGGTTACCCAATTAAGGATTCCCTGACATGGGGATCATTACTGTATATTTTGTTTTTTTCTACGTGTTTTACTTTTCTTCTTTACACTGTAACTGCTGTTCTAACAGCAAATCCTTCACGAAAGTTATTGCATGACATTCTCGATTAAATTATCTTTCCATGGATATATAATTTTATGGTACTCCTCCAAAAAAAAAAAAAGTGGTGTTATTGGCTAGTTTTTTAAAAATATACACTTTCTCCAAAAGGTTTCCACGATTATAAATGGTATGTATGTATGTATGTATGTATGTATGTATGTATGTATGTATGTATTTATTATTTGAATTTTTATACTGCCCTTCTCCTGAAGGACTCAGGGCGGTGTACAGCCGCAATAAAAGAATAGGAAATACAAAATTTAAGAGCAAGTTAAAACAAATTAAATATAATGGCCACCCCAGTTAAAAACCCACAAATTTCTTGTTGGGGGGGGGGGAAATGCCTTTTGGGGAAAGTGTCGTGAATAAAATGGGAAAGGACTTCTGATCTTGGCTTGAATGGAGATACAAACAATCTGGACTTACGACCACAGTTGAGCTCAAAATATTTGCTGCTTAGGGAGACATTGGTTAAGTGAGTTTTGCCCCACTTAAAAGACCTGTCTTGCCACCGTCGTTAAGAGAATTTTTGAGGTAGATAGGCAGGTAACCCGGTCATTAAATGAATCTGGCTTCCCCATTGATTTTGCTTCTCCGAAGGTCGCAAAAGGGGATCATGTGGCACCCCCTCCCCCCAGGGATGCTGCCACCGTCGTAAATACGAGTCGGTTGCCAAGGGTTTAAGCGTTGCCACGGCCGTAAGTGTGAAAAACGATCGTAAGTCACTTTTTTCTCTGCCGTCGTAACTTCGAACGGTCCTTAAATGAATCTGCATCTGTAGTCCTTGACTTACGACCGTAAGGGAGCTCAAAATTTTGGTTCTTAAGTGAGAGGGTTGTTAAGTGAACTTGTTCCATTTACGACCTTTCTTTGAGCCCCTGCAGTTGTTATGTTAGTAACCCAGTTGACCAGGCAACGGTCATAAGTTTGAAAAATCGATCCCTTTTTTTTCAGGGAGTTCCGATGTAACTTGGAGCGGTCGCTAAACGTTGTAAGTTGAGGACTACCTGTATTGCCCCCCTCTCTTGAAGGTTTCTTCTAAAATGGAATTAAATAGAGCCTTGGTGGTGCAGCAGACTGAAGTGCTGTTAAAGTAGCACTTAGCTGCCAGCTGCCTGCAATTACTGCGAGTTCGAATCTCACCAGGCTCAAGGTTGACTCAGCCTTCCATCCTTCTGAGGTAGGTAAAATGAGGACCCGGATTGTGGGGGCAATAAGCTGACTTTGTATAAAAAAGAACACCGCTTGGGCGAAAACCCTACTAAGCAGGTATATACAAAAGTATGAAGGCTATTGCTTAACGCATTGTAAGCCACCCTGAGTCTCCGGAGAAGGGTGGCATATATTTATTTATTTATTTATTTTTATTTGATTTATATGCCGCCCTTCTCCGGAGACTCAGGGTGGCTTACAGTGCGTTAAGCAATAGCCTTCATGCTTTTGTATATTTATATTTATACAAAGTCAGCTTATTGCCCCCAACAAACTGGGTCCTCAATTTACCCACCTTATAAAGGATGGAAGGCTGAGTCGACCTTGAGCCTGGCTGGGATTGAACTCACAAGTAATTGCAGCAGCTGGATCTTAAATGCTGCCTTTGTAGGAGGCATTACTCCCCTACACTACTCAGGCTCCGAACCAATAAATAAATAAATAAATTCTGTGCGGTGAGATCCAATTTTTCATTTTTTTTTAATCTCAAAGAAAGCATCAGAATCGACCGTCTCGACGATCGAACGTTTCTAATTCTGGCCCTCTTGTTCTGGGAATCCGAATCACAAATTAAAAAAAAAAGAGTTTCGTGGCCAAACAAGATTACAGATGAACGGAGTGGGAAGGGACCTTGGAGGTCATCTAGTCTGAACCCCCGCCATCCACCCAAGGAGGAAACCCTACACCATTTCTGACAGAGGGCAGTCCAGTCTCTTCTTGAAAGCCTCCAGGGATGAAGCTCCCACCACTTCCAAAGGCAACTTCTGCTCCATGGGTTGATTGTTCTCACTGTCAGGAAATTCCTCCTTATTTCCAGGTTGAATCTCTCCTTGGTCAGTTTCCATCCATTGTTCCTTGTCTGGCCTTCAGGGGCTTTGGAGAATAGCTTGACCCCCTTCCTCCTCTCTGTGGGAGCCCCTCAAATAATGGAAGATGCTCTCCTGTCTCCCCTGGTCCTTCTCTTCACTAGACCAGCCATGCCCAGTTCCTGCAACCGTTCGTCGTATGTTTTAGCCTCCAGTCCCCTCATCATCCTGGTTGCTCTTCTCTGCACTCTTTCTAGAGTTTCAACCTCTTTTTGATAAGTGTGGTGACCAAAACTGGATGCAGGACTCTAGGTTTGGTCTTACTAAGGCTTTACAGAGTGGTGTTAGTACCTCCCTTGATCTTGATTGCATCCCTCCGTTCATGCAATTTAGGATTGCATTCGCTTTTTTGGCGGCCGCTGCACACGGCTGGCTCATATTTAATTGGTTGTCCGCTAAGACTCCAAGATGCCCAAGGCTGTACTTTATGGAGGATTTCTACCACCACCACCCCACTTGAGATTTAAAGGTAGTCCTTGAGTTACAACCGCAATCGGGCCATTTTATGTGCCTGAATGTGTTTTTCCGCAGAGAACACAGCTCTGGCTAGAACTAATGTCGAACTAATAGGAGCCGAGGTGGCGCAGTGGTTAGAGTGCTGTACTGCAGCTACTTCAGCTGACTGCTAGTTCAGCAGATCAAATCTCCCCAGCTCAAGGTTGACTCAGCCTTCCATCCTTCCGAGGTGGGTAAAATGAGGACTCAGATTGTTTGGGGCAAGATGCTATTTAATATACTGTCGATTGTTGTAAGCTGCCCAGAGTCCTCGGAGAATGGGCGGCATAGAAATAGGATTAATAAAATAAATAAATAAATAAATGTCGCCACGGAAAAGCAATAAGAGGACAAAGGGATAGCTCAACAACGTTAACAGACAACTCTCCAGTGTGTGTAAAACTACTGTGTGTAAACTACTCCAGGACAACCCACGTGGGTTCTGGGAGGAGAGCCACAAAATCAGATCAAGAACGGGGACATTAAATACAGCTCGTCCTCAACTTACGAACTGCAATTATGCCCAACGTTTATGTTGCTAAGCGGAACGCGGGTGAAGAGCGTCTGGATTTTGATCACATGGCAGGATGGTCTGCAATGGTCGTAAGTGTGAAAAACGGCCGTAAGTCCCTTGTTTCAGCGCCGTTGTTTCAACGGTCACTGAATGGACTGTCGTAACTCGAGGACTACCTGTGATCATATCCAGTATAGGTGGCAAAACAGCCGCAACTGAAGTCTAGAACCTGGATAAGAGTTCAAGTGGCCTTAGTCTAGATCTGTGTCACACAGTGGTCCCCTCCCTCCGTCCAATCTTACGATTTTGCGTGCTGCCTGCATCCTGTGGATGGGGCCTCGCTTGTTTGCGTGGCCCAGTTGCTGGCATGCCACGACCCTGTGTGGGTCCACAAACCGAGGAGTTGGGGACTCCTGGTATAATAGATATGCATCGCTACAAGCAGAAAGAAGCAGCCCAGGATGAGTCCCGAACCTGAATTTTCCCTTTGCAAAGTAGTAACAAGATTGGGAACTTACCTACCTACCTGGTGGGATGGCCAAAATGAGGGATCTTCTGGGACCGGCTGTCCGAAATTGCCTTGGATGCAGAGTCGGCATCGTGGTAGGATCTCAGACCTGCCACTCTGATCTTATAGTCCCTCCTTAGGCATGAAGCCAAGCTGGCTTTGGGTCCAAGGCAGGACTAGAATTCCTGGTCTCCCGCTTTCTAGCCTGGTGCCTTGGCCACTAAACCCAACTGTCTCTCTACGTAGCAAGAAATGTTTAGGCTGTGGGGGGGAGGGATGATGATCTGGTGGGGGCGGCTGGTGATGACTTGGGAGAAGGTCCCAAGTCAGAAGGAAGTCTGCTTTGACGGGAGTTCGTGATTCAGGCTAGCCACAAAAGGAGAATTGTAGTAGTAGTAGTAGTAGTAATAACAATAATAATAATAAACTGTCTAGCAATAGAGTTGATTGCTTTGGACTCTCCTTCCTTGGCTGTCCATCATCTGTCCACGATTCTGACTCTTCCAAGCAGACGCCGCTTGGTCCGTAGGAACAGGGAGCCCGCTACTAATCCACTCTGAAAGCAAAATCCTTCGTGATCTCTCAGCCTGGTGACTTTAGCATATTTTGCGTACCCCTAATTTGAAAAACGGGCCAGGGGCACTTCAAAGCCCCCAAAATTTGAATATGTGGCTTCAATCGTTGCTGTCTGCCAAGTATTATTTTTAATGTGCCAGGAGAAGTTATGAAGTCTACGGTGGCGGTTTTGGAAATCGGAGGTGGGCCAAGGAGGGGCTGGGGAAAGGATCCCTGAACCCTGAGCCTCTCCAGATTGAGGGTCACACGGATCTACCACGAGAATCTATCAACCCAAAGAAACAACTTCTGGAAAAGCCTGGGCTGGTGGAAGTTGAAATGGAGACCTCAACTATGGATTGATAAGAAATGGAAGGGGCCAACTCGCCGCGGCCACCTCACCAAGCACCACCCAACAATTCTGTTGAATTATTTAAAATCATTTAAATATATATATATATATATATTAATTTTTCTCATTCCCATTTCATTTTGTCCTTCCTTGGCAGTAGCCTTCCTTTAATGATTCTATTCCGCCATTTCTTCGATCTTAGTATAACCTCTTGTCCCACAGTGAGTTGTTCGGTGGCCAGTTGGCCGTGGTGAGTTAGCCACGGCAGCTTGTCCTGGACCGGGGGTGTCAAACTCAAAGCCTGGGGGCCTGATGCGGTGCGTGGGGTGCTTAGATCTGGCCCGTGGGGCTGCCCTGGAAACAGCGAAGAATTGGCTCGCAGTGCAAGGGTGGGTTCTAATTTTTTTACTACTGGTTCTGTGGGCGTGGCTTATTTTCTGGGTGTGGCTTGATGATCATGCGACAATTCAAAACAAATAAAAGGTAAGAATAATGCGCGGGGGGTGGGGGAGGGTGGGGGGGGGGCAGAACGGGTTCAGTGACATCATATCATCACCGCTACCGGCTCAGCCGAACCAGGCCGAACCGGGAGGAACCCACCACTGCCACAGTGCCTCTGCAAGCAAAAACAGAGCTCGAGGGGGCTGCATGCGGCCCTCCCAACCTCCGTTTTCACTGAGAGAGGGTTGCAGGAGGCCGTCACAGCCGAAAACGGTGCTGGGGAGCCTGTTTTTGCTGGCAGAGCGCTCGGGCCTTCACAGGCACCCTCGACACGAGGGTGTGGAGGGTAATAAGCTGGTCACACCCACCCCGGCGTCCCGAAGTCAAACACAACCCTGATGCGACCCTCAATGAAATCAAGTTTGACACCTCTGTCCTAGAACCATCAACAGCTGGGTTTTTCCAAAGAAGAGTTGGGGGGGGGCAAGAGGTCTGGATGACGTGGCAATGACATCACGGGTATCCTGTTGAGTGGATCACAGAACAACCCCCCCCCTTTTCCTTCTCTTCTCCCCAGCCCCTCCCAATGCAAAGGCAGGGGCTCACATGTGTCCCAAACACGTCCAGCAACACAGGAATGTTAACTTCAGATGTGGATGAAGTTTATTGCATCGCCAATACACACGGCCGGAACAGGTAACATACTTCACTTGATCACCACGGTTGGACGAGACACACACTTATTGCATATATTTTAAAAATGACATACCCTCTGCTTCTTCCAAATTCAAATGCTGGCGTGTGTTTTTTTCAGTCTGAGCAAGGCGGTCTTCTCTTGGGGCCAGGTGTGCTTCGCGAGAGCTTTTCCCCGGCTCGCCTTTTAATTTAAAAGAATTGTGCTTTCCAACAGGTCTTCCTTCACCCTACAGGGGAAGCCAAAGGGAACACGAATTACCTCGACACAACAGTCACACGGAGGAGCAACAGCCAAATCTGTCTCCGGGGACTTTTGGCCAGGACATTCTTGGATCTCCCCATAGAGTGGTGCGATGGCCTAGAGGTGGAGCTCTCGCCTGACAATCGGGAGGCTATGAGTTCGATCCTAGGTAGAGGCAGATATTTCTCTCTCTGGGCCCAATGAGAATATATTTGCTGAATATAACTCCACACTGGCAACAGGGAAGGGCATCCGGCCATTAAAACACACAACTCAGCTCCATTCAGTTGCCCAGACTCTACCCCGCAAGGGATCATGAGGTCTTTAGAAGAGGATGATGATTCTTGGATCTCCCATCATTTCCACCCTCCCATCTTCGTGTGGGCCCTCTGCAAATGCCCCACCACACCTCGGCACCCCAACATTCAGATCTAGTAATACAGAGACCAGCAGGGTCTTCCTAAAAGACACTAACTATCGGTTCTGTGGGCGTGGCTTGGTGGGTGTGGCTTGGTGGGCATGGCAGGGGAAGGATACTGCAAAATCTCCGTTCCCACCCAACTCTGGGGCCAGCCAGAGGTGGTATTTGCCAGTTCTCCGAATTTCCGCTACCGGTTCTCCAGAACCTGTCAGAACCTGCTGAATTGCACCCCTGACTGACACCATGGTTAAAGTTAGGGTCAGGTGTCCATGCTTTAGCATGATTTTTAGCAAAATCATATTTTGGTTCCTTCTGTGAGATACTCTGGCTCCCTCTTCTTTCTTTCTTTTTTCTCCCCCTCAATTTTTCGAACCTCACGCCGATAATCGTTTTAAATCAGGAACTTTTGTATTTTTCCAGTCGAGAGATAAATTTGGGACTTCAGCAGGTGAAATTGGGAGTCATTCAGGAAAAGGCTTTATCAAAGAGGCTGGGCAGAAAATCCCACGTTTTTCAGATACGGCGTAGAAATGTCCAGCCCGAGATTTGAAAGAGCAGGCAGGAGGTTGTTATTGCTATCAGAATTTGCTTTGGAAGAAGATCAAGGAACAAGATGCCAAAAACAGATGACAGACTTTGTTCGCTACAGATTATTGGACTCTAGTCCTGGTCTCCAGTCTTTTTTTTTGCTTCTTCTCCTTGGAAAGAATTTTAGAATCCCCTTTTGTAGGAAGTAAAAAAGAAAATTCACAAGAAGAGTCATTATGGACACAAGCCTTCACGTTTCAGTTACGTGGCTTCTTTGCATTGAATCAACAGTTAGATCAGGGGTCGGCAACCTGTGGCTCTGGAGCCGCATGTGGCCCTTTCATCCCTCTGCTGCGGCTCCTTATCACCAGTTGGCACCACCATTTTTTTAATTGTTATTATTTTTTTTATTGTTTACATTTATATACCGCCCTTCTCCCGAGGGACTCAGGGCGGTGTACAGCCACGATAAAAAGACAATAAACCCTACAACATTAAAAAAAAAAACCCTTTAAAACAACGTTAAACAAATTTTGGCCTACTTAGTTAAAAACCCATAATTTAAAATGCCCCGTCCAAATTTTTAATCAGCCAGGCCAGCCTGTTGAAATAGCTAGGTCTTGAGAGCCCGGCGAAAAGTACAGAGATCGGGAATCGTCCGTATACCAGGGGGTATTTCATTCCAGAGGGCAGGTACCCCCACAGAGAAGGCTCTCCCCCTGGGCATCGCCAGCCTATATTGTTTTGCCGATGGCACCCTGAGGCGCCCCTCTCTGTGGGAGCGTGTCTGTCGGTGGGAGGCTATTGGTGGCAGAAGGCGGTCCCGTAAGTATCCAGGCCCTAGGCCATGGAGCGCTTTAAAGGCACTTTAAATTTTGAGAGAAGCTTCCGGTTAGGGGGGGAGGGGGGAAGCATGGCGCGCCAGGAGACTCTATGGTAAGGGGTGGGTTTTCCCGCTTCAGAAATGCCTCACTTAGCAATGTAAATTTTGGGCTCAATTGTGGGCATAAGCCGAGGACTACAACTTAAATCCTGATTGGATGTAACATTTTCTCCATGTTTGCGGCTAATATTTTGTTAAATTGCTCCTAAATATAGATAGTTAGTTCTCGACTCACAAGAGTTCATTCAGTGACTGTTCAAAGTTACAACCGCACGGAAAAAAGTGAGTTATGACGGTTTTTCACACTTATGGCCGTTGCAGCATACCCCGTGGTTGTTTAAGGGGTTGCCACAAACAAGATGAGGGGGTCATGCTATTTTCCAGAGGACCAAAAGGCAGGAAGAAAAGAGTGCGGAGAAGAGCAACCAAGAGAATTGGGGGACTGGAGGCTAAAACATATGAAGAACGGTTGCAAGAACTGGGTATGTCTAGTTTAATGAAAAGAAGGACTAGGGATGACATGACAGCAGTCTTCCGATATCTCAGGGGCTGCCCCAAAGAAGAGGGAGTCAAGCTATTCTCCAAAGCACCTGAAGCAGGGGTGAAATGCTCCCGGTTCGGACCAGATCACCCGATCCGGAAGCGATGGAGGCGGGTGGTTCGGAGAACCGGTAGCAAAAATCTCTGCGCCCCACCCCCTCATGCCCAGCTGAGCCGAGCGATCATCACAGGCTTTTTTTTATTATTTCTAAAAGCATTTTTTCTACAACCTCTTTGGCTGAAAAAAATGCTTTTAAAAGTAAAAAAAAAGCCTCTGATGATCGCGCAGCTCAGCTGGGATCATCAGAGGATTTTAAAAGCATTTTTTCTACAACCTCTTCGGCCGAAAAAATGCTTTTAAAAGTAATTAAAAAAAGCCTCTGATGATCGCGCGGCTCAGCTGGGATCATCAGGGGCTTTTAAAAGCATTTTTTCTACAACCTCTTCGGCCGAAGAGGTTATAGAAAAAAATGTTTTTAAAAGGAAAAAAAGCCTCTGTCGATCAGGCAAGTCAGCTGGGATCGTCAGAGGCTTTTAAAAGCATTTTTCCCCCAACCTCCTCAGCCGAAGAGGTTGTAGAAAAAATGGTTTTAAAAGTTAAAAAAAAAAATTGGCCACGCCCACTCAGTCATATTACCACCACCAAGCCACCCCCATAGAACCGGTACTAACAAATTTTACATTTCATCATTGACCTGAAGGTAGAACAAGAAGCAATAGATGGAAACTGATCAAGGAGAGAAGCAACTTAAAACTAAGGAGGAATTTCCTGACAGTGAGAACAATTTAATCAGTGGAACAACTTGCCACCAGAAGTTGTGAATGCTCCAACAATGCAAGTTTTTAAGAAGAGGTTGGATAACCATTAGGGTTTCCCGCCTGAGCAGGGGACTAAAAGACCTCCAGGGTCCCTTCCAACTTTGTTCTTAAGATGATTTTGTGTAACTCTGTTCCGACGAACCCATTAACGTCACCCATTGGAAGAGTGAACTGGTGAGCCACGGAATACGAATGCAATAATAAAGAAGAAGCACCAAATATGGGACTTCAACGCTCACCCAACCCTCTTAATTTTGGGAAGAAAATGTGAATCACAGGAGTTTCAAATAATCGAAAAAAACTTACTGTGAGCGCTTGGTTTCCTGCATTAGTAGTTACAGGCGCACTGTGTTTTAAGGATGCTCCTTTCCCCTTGTCTGTGAACGATAGAAATTTAATCCTTTTTTTTTTTTCTAAATCCCAATGTTTCTTGCTAACACGCTTACAATCTAAGAGGGGAGGATCAAGAACCATCATGGCTACTTCTTGACGGGTGGAAGGCCGGGACTCCGATTGGTGCACCGGTGAGAAAAGGACCCCTTAAGAGTAATTTTTACGCCCTTGGTCCCACCCATCTGGGCAACCTGGAACCGCCTCTGAAGATCGCAAGTAGTCTTCGACTTACATCAGTTCGTTTAGTGACTGTTCAGTTACCACGGCACTGAGAAAAGTGACCCAGGGCTGTTTTTTCATAGTTATGACCTTTGCAGTCTCCCCGTGATCCAAATTCAGACACTTAGCAACTGGTTCTTATTTAGGACCATCATTGTGTCCCGTGGTGAGTGGTGCGTTGGGCCTAGAAGTGGAGCTCTCACCTCACAATCAGGAGGTTGTGAGTTCGATTCTAGGTAGAGGCAGATATTTCTCTTTCGGGGCACAAGGAGAATATATCTGTGGAACAAAACTCAGCACTGGCAACAGGAAAGGCATCCGGCCAGTAAACATTCTGCTAGCTACGTTCAGTTGCTCAGACTTCATCCCGCAAGGGATTACGGGGTCGTTAAATGACAACAGAAAAAAAGAGTCCCGGGGTCATGTGATCCCTTTTTGTGACCTTCTGCCAAGCAAAGTCCATGAGAAAGCCGGACTCACTTAACGACCGTGGTACTAACTTATCAACTGCAGTGATTCACCAAACAAGCGCGTTACTAATAGCGACTGCAGCGACTCGCATATGAATGGAGGCAAGAACGACCGTAACGTGTGTTAACAAATGTCTCACTTAACAACAGAAATGTTGGGATCAATTGTGGCCGTAAATCGAGGGCTGCCTGTACTGGGAAGCTTTACTTAGTAGTCCCGAATTCAGGTCATTCGGCTGGATCCCGCACGCGGGATCCTGATTTAGTAATTTTCAGCGCTGCTTACCTTTCCCCTTTTTCGAAATCTTGTCTTCCAGAATCACCCTCTGTCCATCAAGGCTGGAGATGGGCGCCCCGAGGTCTAAGGGGTCTTGCTCCCCGTTCTGTCATTCAATTCAGCGCCGTGGGATTAAAAAGGACATTTGTTTAGAGGAACTGAATTCGTGGCCAGCACCGGGATGGGAGTTAGCAATTTGGATTGAACGTATGATCTTTTAGAACACTGTTTCTCGATAATGAGGTGGGTGTAGCAAATGGTAAGAGTAGAATAGAATAATATTGGAGTAGAGTAGAGTAGAGTGGAGGGGAGGGGAGGGAAAGAGAGGGGAGGAGAGGGGAGGGGAGGAAATGGAAGAGAATAATATTGGAAAAGAACAGAACAGAACAGAATAGAACAATATTGGAAAAGGACAGAACAAACAGAAGAGAACAGAACAGAACAGAATAGACTACTATTGGAAAAGAATAGAATAAGAATAAGAATAAGAATAAGAATAAGAATAAGAATAAGAATAAGAATAAGAATAAGAATAAGAATAAGAATAAGAATAAGAAAGAATAGAATAGAATAGAATAGAATAGAATAGAATAGAATAGAATAGAATAGAATAGAATAGAATAGAATAGAATAGAATAGAATAGAATAGAATAGAATAGAATAGAATAGAATAGAATAGCTTTATTGTGACTTTGAATGTACACTAACTAGCATAAATTAAAATGCAATTCCGTTGCATACAGCTCTCAAAGGGTCACCACCTCCCATACACAACTACATAACCATGACAGAATAAATAAATAAATAAATAAGGATGCATCTACCCTCGTATCTTAAATGACACAGAGAAACAAGACGGCTCTCTAGTTCGGATGTATACATGTGTACGTGGCGAGAAAAAATCGAACCTTGCGAGTTTACCAGACGGACGGGTGGCAGAGGCAACAAAGCTGTCGCAGAATCTAGTGTGGTCTTGCTAGACACCCGTGTTTAATTCACTTTGGACACTTTGGGTTCCTTTGATGAAGGAGTGTCACGTTGTTGTTTTTTGGACCCAGCTCTTTCCCCCCTCCACCCTCCAGAGTGGGGTTCCTCCTGTCTTTGCTCTGCAGATGTCTAGAGGGACCATAAAGGCCCCATCTGTCCCCTGGGGGGGTGGGGTCCAAGATGCCTGGACCGCCACTGCCTGGATGGACAGATTGTCAGATGGTTTGAGGTGCCTGCCAGCTGCCAGCAGAGCTGGCGGCAGACTCGGACGATGAGGAGGTTGGGGATGAACTTGGGCCGGTCCTGGAACCTGGGGAATGCTCTGATGGATGCGCTGTGTTGGAAGCAGAGATAGAGCGAGGGCTGTCCCGACATTTCCCAGCTGCCTTTGGAGTGGGAGATAAGTGGGGAAAAAGAACAGCTGGGGCCTCTTCCAGATGCCCGCATGCGCAGAGCTATCAGGAGAGGAGAACAACTGAGGGACAGGGGCCGACTCGGGAAAGAAAGGCACACGTAGATGCTGAACAGCCCCTCCCTGGCTGGGGAATAAATAGAAGCAAAAGAGGAGTGGTGGTTGTAGGAGACAACCGTTCGTCTTTCTTTTGGAAGATTTGCTTCTCGTAGTTCCTGCCTCAGAGACTGTTTGCCAGGAATTAATTTACAGCTTTGAGACTGGGAGCTCTCAGCCTGGTGATTATCCTAAGGAACTAATAAGGCCTGTTACTGTAGTTAAACCTTGGCAGGATTACTACCTGGACCTTTCTGTGTGGAATTCTATAAAATATCCACGTAGAGAGGAATAAAACTGCTTTAATCTCCTATTGGGGAGTTTCGGGTGTCTTTTAATAACAAATGAAGTTGAAGACCGTTTTATTTATTGTAAAGAAAACACCACGTGTTGAAATCTTTTTTTTTTTTAAAAAAACCCTTATTTTAGTTGAACAAACTACTTACTAGTCTGGCCACGAGATTATTAAGATTCAATCCATATTTTGCAACGACTGGGCGCAGAACTTCCGTGACTGGCTTGGTTGGTTTAGCCTTTAAACCCACCGATCTATTTATAGGGAGCAGGTCGAGCCTGAAAGGGATAGACAAACCGAGTGAACATAGTTAGTCCTCGAGTTACGACAGTTCATTTAGAGACCATTCGAAGTTACCACCTGATTAGAAAAAGGGCACAACTGTTTCACACTCGCAGCCTTCCTGTGGTCACGTCATCAACATTCAGATGTTTGGGGAACTGACTCATATTTATGACGGCCGCAGCGTCCTGGGGGAGGGGTGTCACATGATTTCCCCCCCCTTTTGCAACTTTCTAAACAGCGAGGTCCACGGGGAAGCCAGATTCACTTAAGAACCGTATTACTAATTTAACAACTGCAGTGATTCACTTATCAGTTGTGTCAAGAAAGATGCAAAACAGGACAAAACTCATTTCACTGTCTCATTTAGCAACAGAAATGTAAGGCACAACTGTGGTTGTATGTCGAGAGAACCATTCAGAATTTAACTTAGTCCTACATCTCTTTGAGGGACACAGTGGCTCAGTGGCTAAGGCGCTGAGCTTGTCGATGGAAAGGTTGGCAGTTCAGTGGTTCGAGTGCCGCGTAATGGGGTGAACTCACGTGACTTGTCCCAGCTTCTGCCAACCTAGCAGTTCGAAAGCAGGTAAAAAATGCAAGTAGAAAAATAGGGACCACCTTTGATGGGAAGGGAACAGCGTTCCATGCGCCTTTGGCTTTGAGTCATGCCGGCCACACGACCACGGAGACGTCTTCGGACAGTGCTGCCTCTTATATTTTGAATCGGAGATGAACACCGCCCCCTAGAGTCAGGAACGGCTAGCACATATGTGAGAGGGGAACCTTTACCTTTTATACAAGGGCTCTTGACTTCAGAAGATGGAGTAGGCCACTAGGAAGGCAAGAGGGTGTGAGGGCAACAGGAGCTGTGATGGAAGGGAGATTGGGCATTTCTCCTGGTCATGGAGACGTCTTCGGACAGTGCTGCCTCTTATATTTTGAAACGGAGATGAGCACCGCCCCCTAGAGTCGGGAATGACTAGCACGTATGTGTGAGGGGAACCTTTACCTTTACATCTCCTTGAGGTAATGTGAAACTAAGAAAAACGAGAATATCTTTTTTTTTTTGCCATTCAGGGCTGCCACGAGACAGGTGTGTTTATCTCCAACAAGCCAAGATTGTGGTGGCTGCGATTGTGCAGTCCTGGTTGCCATTGTGTCTTTTTTACACACCTCCCGCCCGGATAAATCTCCTCTGACAGGCAGAGACTTGGAAATATCATACTGGCTGCTTTGATTCCGCACTCAGAATATGGCTAGTCCTCACCTCGCGACTTCAGTTGAACTGAGAATTTCTGCTGTTAAGTGAGGTAGTTAAAGTATTTTTTTTAGAAAATACTACCAGAAAATGACAACAAAAGCGGCTACATGTTTAATAATACACATGTTGACAGCACCAAGACTTGTATTTGCACAGTATTGGAAAAATGAGGATACGTATTTTATTTATTCATTTTTATTTTATCAAATTTATATACTGCCCTACTCCCAAAGGGGACTCAGGGCGGTGAACAGCCAAGATAAAATACAATAACATATAAAAGTTAAAAGCTATTAAAATAAATTAAATAATTTGGGCTCAGAGAAGAAAATTTAAAACATCCAATTATATAAAACATTTTTAAAACCCAATTTAAAAGGGGAGAGTTATGATGAAAGTATAATGATGAAAGTATAATTAGAAAAATATTAGATTGTGCGGAGATGGATAGACTGACACTAATAATAAAAGATAAGGAACAGAATGTTTTTTAACATGGGATATGTTTTATCAATGGTTGGATAAAAGAGGTAGAAACTGGAGGATGAAAGATTACTGAAATATATAAATAAATTAAGTAGATTTTTTTTACCAGAATATGTAAATTGTCATTTTTTAATTATGGATATTACTATTACTACTAGTTTATTAATACTGTGCATAAACAAATTGATCCAGACAATACACTGTTTATTAAGCACTTAGGTATTTTAAAGAAGAAAAAAAATATATAAATAAAATTCAAAAAAATAAGAATAAAAAAACAATACGGCTAGTCCTCATCTCGCGACCTCAGTTAAGCTCAAAATTTCGGCTGCTAAACGAGACGGTTGTTAAGTGAGCTTTGTCCCATTTTACGACCTTCCTTGTGGTTAAATGAATCACCACAGTTGGTAAGTGAATAACAGTTATTGAGTGAATTGGGATTCCTTGTTGGTTTGGCTTGTCAAAAGGCTACAGAAGGTAATTCCCCCCAACCTTAGGATACCCAAACAGTCGTAAGTACGAATCAGTGGCCAAACGTCTGAATTTTGATCACCTGATCGTCCACAAAGGTCATGAGGTGCGAAAAACGGCCGTGAGTCAGTGTTTCGCGGTGCTGTTGTGACTTTGAACGATCACTTAAGTGAACTGTTGTAAATCGAGGACTACTTAGTAACAAAGTTGTTAAGTGAATCTGGCTTCCCCATTGAATTTGCTCGTCAGAAGGCCACAAAAGGGGATCATGTGGCCTAGAGATGGAGCTCTCACCTCACAATCAGGAGGCTGTGAGTTCGATCCTAGGTAGAGGCAGATATTTCTCTCTCTGGGCCCAATGAGAATATATCTGCCGAATATAACTCCGCATTGGTGACAGGGAAGGGCATCCGGCCAGTAAACACTCTGGTGGCTCCATTCAGTTGCCCAGACTCCACCCCGCAAGGGATTACGAGGTCATTAAAAGACGTAAATATGAACTGGTTGCCAAGTCCCTGAATTTTGATCATGTGACCACGGGGATGCGGCAACGGTCATAAATGTGAAAAACCGTCGTAGGGGACAGGGAAGGGCGTCAGAGCAGGTTTCTGGTCTTACCGAAATAACGTCCTTTTTTCCAAGCGAAGAGTTTGAGAATTCAAAATGCTGCTATCCTGGTGCAGTACGAGTGGCTGCAAACAGAAAAGGTCATCATTAAGTCACATTTAATGTCACATTTAGTGGGTGACTGAGTTAAAAAACTGAGAACTTTCAAGGTTACTCCTGTAGATTAGAGAGTTTTACCTCCAGGAAAAGCATCTGGAGAGGCCTTCAACTGAGAGCTGATCGGTATTTGTTTTTAAAATTTAATTTAAAGCCCGCTGAACTATTACAAAAATAAATAACACATTTTGGTAATAGTTTCAATCAATCAAAATAGAGTGGAAGGGACCATGGAGGTCTTCTAGTCCAACCCCCTGATTAAGCAAGAGATCCTAAACAATTTCAATCAATCAATCAATCAATCAGAATAGAGCTGGAAGAGACTTTGGAGCAGTGGTGAAATTCAATTTTTTTTTACTACCGGTTCTGTGGGCGTGGCTTGGTAGGCGTGGCAGGGAAAGGATACTGCAAAATCTCCATTCCCACCCAACTATGGGGCCAGCCAGAGGTGGTATTTGCCGGCTCTCCGAACTACTCAAAATTTTCGCTACCGGTTCTCTGAATTACTCAAAATTTCCGCTACTGGTTCTCCGAACTATTTAAAATTTCCGCTACTGGTTCTCTGAATTACTCAAAATTTCTGCTACTGGTTCTCCGAACTACTTCGCTAGCAGCAGTGGCTCTTCCTTCCCAAGGACCGGCCCATAGATTTCCACTGCTCTCCTCTCCTCTGCCTTCTGTGCATCCGTGCCAGCTGTTCCTCCTCTTCCTCATCAGCCACCTCCAGACCTGGGGGCTGCTGTCTCTCCATCTGAGGGCTGACAGATGGCCCAGGCTCCGCCTCTGTGTCTCTCTCTCCCCCAGCTCTGATGCTGGCCCCGACTCCCACACCTCCTCCTCCTCCTCCTCCTCCTCCTCCTCCTCCTCCTCCTCCTCTGATTCGGCTGCTGGAGGGGCCGGCGGCCAACAGGTCACAACAAACCCAGAGAGTGCTCTAAAGCGCTATTGGGGTAGTATATAAACCCAAATGCTATTGGTCTCTCTAATCTCTGCATCGCTCTTGGAAAAACGTAGCCTAAAAATGAATTAATTTTTTTTAGAAAAGTCCCAGGAAAGCTAAGTACCTTATCTCCGCCGATTAAAAAGAGGTCGACAGCAGCCATGCTGATACGTTGCCTTTCGCAGAAGTCGGACAGCACCTCTTTGATGGAGAACCCGCCTCTGACGGGCATGACGGAAATGGAGCCGTCAGGCAAGTGGACATGGCAACACTTGGGGGGCTTCTCTTTTGCTGCGGGAGGTCCCGATGGTCGGCAGGGCTCGCCCTTTGAAGAGAAAGCGTTACGGTCTGCTGGGTAAATCGAGCGGGGAATTTAAACGAAGTCTCCCTTGAGGACCTGGGTACTACATGAGTCAAAAAGAGGGCTGTGAAAATATCTACAGACCCCTCACATCATCTTCTTCTTTTAACGACCCCGTAATCCCTTGTGGGGTGGAGTCTGGGCAACTGAATGGAGATGTATTTACTGGCCGGATGCCTTTCCGGTCACCAATCTGGAGTTTTGTTCTATATCTATATTATATACAGTATCTACAGACCCCTCACATCCTGGACATAGTTTCAACTTCTACCCACAAAATGACGTTATAGAGCATTGCGCACGACAATAACTAGACACATGGACATTTTTTCCCTGCATGCCATCACTCTACTAAACAACTAATTCCCACAACACTGTCAAACTATTTACTGTGTTACTATTCTTCTTCTCATCCTTCCTATTACCTATCTCTTCCTACATATGACTATAACCTTGTTGCTTGTATCTTTATGATTTTTATGATTATTATTATTATTATTATTATTATTATTATTATTAGATTTATAAACCGCCCTACTCCTGGGGGACTCAGGGCGGTGTACAGCCATAAATAAAAAATTTAAATACAAGAGTTTAAAATAGAATAAAACGAATTAAATAATTTGGCTGACAATTAAAACCCCAATAATTTAAAACAAATTAAAATTCATAATTAAAAGGAGAAAATAATTTAGGTCAGGCTGGCTTGTTGGAATAAATAGGTCTTGAGCGCGCGACGGAAGGTGCGCAGGTCCGGGATCCTCCGTATATCCGGGGGGAGCTCATTCCAGATGGTAGGTGCTCCCACACCTATTGTTTTAGTTTCCTTGATTGCTTATTTAGTAACCTATGAATATCACTAAGTGTTGCATCTTATGATTCTTGATAAATGTATTTTTTTAATGTACAGAGAGCATATGCACTGAACACAAATTCTTTGTGTGTCCAATCACACTTGGCCAATAAAGAATTCTATTCTATTCTTCTATTCTTCTATTCTTCTATTCTTCTATTCTTCTGTTCTGTTCTGTTCTGTTCTGTTCTGTTCTGTTCTATTCTATTCTATTCTATTCTATTCTATTCTATTCTATTCTATTCTATTCTATTCTATTCTATTCTATTCTATTCTATTCTATTCTATTCTACTCTACTCTACTCTACTCTACTCTACTCTACTCTACTCTACTCTACTCTACTCTACTCTACTCTACTCTACTCCTCAAATACTGGAAGACCGCTATCATGTTCCCGCGTAGACAGGGGTGGGATTAAAAATTTTTAACAACTGGTTCTCTGCCCAGTTGCTGGGGGGGCGTGGCCATGGGGGCGTGGCCTACTTGGCCTCCTGCACCATGGCAGGGGGAGGGAGGGCTTTTCGCCCTCCCCAGGCTCCGGAGGCTTTCTTCGAGCCTCTGGATGGATGATAAAGGCATCGCCTGGGCTCCAGAGACCAGAAACAGACCCGTTTCCAGACTTCCGGGAGGCCCATTTTTCACCCTCCCCAGGCTCCGGAGGCTTTCCTTGAGCACCCGGGAGGGTGAAAACAGCCTACCCTGGGCTCCGGAGGCTCTCTGGAGGCTGGAAATGGGCCCGTTACCGGACTTCCGGGAGCCCGGTTTTTCGCTCTCCCAGAGCCTCCATGTGGGCCCTACACTTACCTCGCATGCAAGACGGGCTGTGTGGAGATTCCTGGGAGGGGTGGGGTGGGCTGGCCAGTCAGTCCTTGCAAGTACCGGTTCGGCAACCCAGATGTAAAATTAGCATCCAGTTCGATCTGAACCGGCTGAATCCCGCCCCTGCCCCCTAGACCTTCTTTTCATTAAACTAGACAATAGTTTATCATCGTAGTTCATCCTCATGCATATTTTCAGTCCAAAAAGACAAGTCTTACCATCTCCAGACTCGCAGCCGAAGACAAAGAATCTTGTGATTTATGTCTGTAGGAGAGCCCACCGGGCTGAGAAGACTCTGGGGAGAAATATTAAGTCAGGTGTCTAAATTTATTTTAACAAAATGCTTTTGGAGTACACATCTATCTAAAGCAGGGGTGGGATTCTACCGGTTCAGACCAGTTCGGGCGAACTGGTAGCTCCGGCGATCCCACCACTGGATCCCATGAGCAAAGAGATTGCCATGGAAACCACAGGCCTCAAAATTTGAAGTCCCAGTGATGCCCTATCAGCAAATTCCATCGATTTCAGAAGCCTGAAACCCACCCATCCTCCCTCTTTCCTTCCTCTCAGAATCCATCCATCCATCTATTCATCCATTTCCCTCATCTTTTTCCCTCCTACCTTCCTTTTTCTCTCAAAATCCTTCCTTCCTTCTTTCCATCCAACCCTCCCTCTCTCCTTCCTTCCCTTTCGTCATACATCCTTCCCTTTCTTTCTTTCTTCCTTCCCACTCAGAACCCCTCCTTCATCTCTCAGAATCCTTCCATCCATCCTTTTCTTCCTCTCTTCTTTCCTTCCTCTCTCAGAATCCTTCCATCCATCCATCCTTTTCTTCCTCTCTCCTTCCTTCCTCTCTCAGAATCCTTCCACCCATCCTTTTCTTCCTCTCTCCTTCCTTCCTTCCTTTCTCAGAATTCTTCCACCCATCCTTTTCTTCCTCTCTCCTTCCTTCCATCCTCTCCCAGAATCCATCCATCTATCCTTTTCTACCTCTCTCCTCCTTCCTTTCTCTCAGAATCCTTCCATCCATCCTTTTCTTTCTCTCTCCTTTCTTCTTCCTTCCCTCTCAGAAGCCCCCCTTCCTCTCTCAGAATCCTTCCATCCATCCTTTTCTTCCTCTCTCCTTCCTTCCTTCCTCTCGCAGAATCCTTCCATCCATCCTTTTCTTCCTTCCTTCCTCCCTCCCTCCCTCTCTCCCTCCCTCTCTCCCTCCCTCTCTCAGAATCCATCCATCCATCCATCCATCCATCCATCCATCCATCCATCCATCCATCCATCCATCTCTCCCGCAAGGCCTCATCTTTGGATTTTAGAACTCACCTTTGAGGCAACTGCCGTTCTCCTTCTTCTTCTGTGACCTCCCCAAACTCTTGCTTCTCGACCAGGAAAAAAAACTGCCTTTTTTCTTTTTCTCACCGTCTTCTTCTCCGGATTCTTCATTTAAGGAGCGCCCAGATTTGGCTTTTCCGCCTAACTATCAACAAGTGCAATTTTAAAAATCACCTTCCGCGAGTTTGGTTTTTTTAATCAGAACAGTGCTAAACTGGAATTTTTGCATGTTTAAAAAATAAAATAAAAAGTTATTACAAAAAATAAAAAAAGAAAAAGAAAATACTTATATTATACTCCGAAAAACACAGTATGTCTGATACCCAATTCCTGCAACCCTTCTTTATATGTTTTAGCCTCCAGTCCCCTAATCGCTTTTGTGGCTCTTCTCTGCACTCTTTCTAGAGTCTTTTTTTTTCTTTTTGTCCACACTAATATGCACCAATATTTTAGCTAATGCATTTTTACTTGATTTATTTTTTTTTTAACAGTTTGAACCACCTTCCCAATTTCGGCTCAAACGTCTTGTGGGGACTCAGTCACTCATGTATACTAAGGTGCATTGCTTCTCTGTGTCATATAATATCGTGTTTCCCCGAAAATAATTTTTGCTCCAAAAGATGCATTGTTGTTGTTCATTGCGAAGTTGTGTCTGACCCCATGGACCACGTTCCTCCAGGCCTTCCTGTCCTCTACCATCCCCCGGAGTCCATTGAAGCTCACGCCGACTGCTTCGGTGACTCCATCCAGCCACCTCCTTCTCCATCGTCCCCTTCTTCTTTTGCCCTCCATCATTCCCAGCATGAGGCTCTTCTCCAGGGAGTCCTTCCTTCTCATTAGGTGGCCAAAGGATTTGAGTTTCCTCTTCAGGATCTGGCCTTCTAATGAGCAGTCAGGGTTGATCTCCTCTAGGACTGACCGGTTGGATCGCCTTGCAGTCCAAGGGACTCGCAGGAGTCTTCTCCAGCACCAGAGTTCAAAGGCCTCCATTCTTTGGCCTTCTCAGCCTTCCTTATCGTCCAACTTTCACAGCCAGACATTGCAACTGGGAAAACCATCGCCTTGACTATACGCTCTTTTGTTGGCAGGGTGATGTCTCTGCTTTTTAGTATGCTTTCTAGATTTGCCATAGCTTTCCTCCCCAGGAGCAAGCGTCTTTTAATTTCTGGGCTACAATTTCTTGGTTATGCAAAAGATGCATTAGGGCCTATTTTCTGATTAGGTCTTATTTTGGGGGAAATACGGTACTAAATGCATCCATCTGGCTGACAATCTTAACTGGGTCTTATTTTGGGGAGTAGGGCTTATATTACGAGTATCCTGAAAAATCATGCTAGGACTTTATTTTCCAGTTGGATCTCCTTTTCGGTGAAACAGGGTATATGTGGATATATAAAATTTTGAATTTGTTTATTTCTTTTGTCATGTCTGTGTAGTGTATATTGAAGGCGTTGACCCTCTTGAGAGCTGTATGCCACGAAATTTCATTTTAATGTATGCTGATTAGTGGACCTTCAAAGCGACAATAATTGGAGCTTGGATAGCTCAGCAGACTAAAGCATTGTAATTAAAACCCAGCTGTCTGCAATTATTGCTAGTTCGAATCTCACCAGGCTCAAGGTTGACTCAGCCTTCCATCCTTTCTAAGGTAGGTAGATTGAGGACCCAGTTTGTGGGGGCAATAAGCTGACTTGGTATAAATATACAAAAGTATGAAGGCTATTGCTTAACACATTGTAAGCCGCCCTGAGTCTCCGGAGAAGGGCGGCATATAAATCTAATTTTTTTAAAAAAAGTTATTATTCTATTCTACACCAGCAAGAATTGGGTCTATTTTCAACTGTACATCCTAAAAGGTAGATACCTTTCTCGGAGTGGAAACACCGAACATGTCAGGACTGATATTGGACTTCAGAGTAGGGCTGCTTGGGACCCACTGCAGATCGGGGACCGGACGGCCTTCCACTTCGGCTAAAACACATTCTTGGTAAAACGGAGACTTCAGAAAGCGTGCGTAGCTGTCAAATTTCATCAAATTGAAAATCTGAAAGACAAAACAGCGTCCCGTTAAGACAGAATTCAATACAGTTTCACAAGTGGCAGAGTTTGTCGTCCCCCCCGGGTGGGGGAATAAAACAATTTTTAAAAATATACCGTATTTTTCGGATTATAAGAGGATGAAAATTATAAGACGCACCCTAAAAAAGGATGTATAAGACGCATCCTAAAAGAGGGTGAAAATTTGGGTGCGTCTTATACACCAAATACACACTTATACACCTGCCCACCCTTTGGCTTCTGCTTCCCAGCAATTTACCTCCTTGCAGCAAGCAGCAAACTGCAACCAGCCCGTTTCAGCTTCAGCACAACCTGATTAGCACAAGAAGCTGACTGTCGGGTGGATCGGCCTCCCGACCATCAGCTGTTTCAGGCTGCAGGGATTTGCCATTGTGTATTGCCACGCGGGCCTCCGCTGTCTGCTGCAAGGAGGCAAATTGCTGGGAGGCAGATTTTTTTTCTTGTGTTAATCAGGCTGTGCTGAAAATGAAACTGTTGAAATGAAAGCAGGCTGTTTGCTGTTTGCTGAAAGGAGGAAAATTGCTGGGAGGCAGAGGCAGATTTTTTTTTCTTGTTTTCTTCCCCCAAAAAAGGTAGATGCATCTTATAGTCCAGAGTATAGTCCGGAGTATAGTCTTATACTCCGAAAAATATGGTATATTCTTGGGAAAAAATTAGAGTAGTTAAAAGAGAACTTAAAGAGAATTCTAACTCAATTGTCTCTTCTAATATGGCTTGGCCTTTCAAAATGTTTCTGAAAGAGGCGCTACTAATAAGAGAATTTAAGAGAAATCTAATGGAACTTCAACTTCCATCAGTTCTTTAGTGACCGCTCAAAGTAACAAAGGCCCTGAACCAAGTGACGTATGACCCTTTTTCACACATACAACCATTGCAGCATCCCCGGGATCACGTGATCCGAATTCGGACGCTTGGAGAGGGTCTCATATTTATGACAGTTGAGATGTCTCCAGGTTCTCGTGACCCCTTTGGCGACCTTCCGACAATGGGAAAGCCAGGTTCACTTAACAACCGAGTTCCTAACCTAACGAAGGCAACAATTCCGTTAACCACTGTGGCGAGGAAGGTCGTATAATGGGGCGAACCCGTTTGACAAAGGTTTCTCTGAGCGACTGAAATGTCAATTGGAGTCATAACCCAAGGACTATCTTTATACTCACGTTTCCCTGAAAATAAAATCAGGCCTTATATTAATTTTTGCTCCGAAAGATGGATTAGAGCTTATTTTCCAGTTAGGTCTTATTTTCGGGGAAATATGTTACTAAAATGCATATGCCGCCCTTCTCCGGAGACTCAGGACGGCTTACAATGCGTGAAGCAATAGCCTTCATACTTTCGTATACTTATACAAAGTCAGCTTATTGCCCCCACAAACTGGGTCCTCAATTGACCTACCTTAGAAAGGATGGAAGGCTGAGTCAACCTTGAGCCTGGTGAGATTCGAACTTACAGTAATTGCAGACAGCTGGTCTTAATCACAATGCTTTTAGTCTGCTGAGCTATCCAGTCAGAACGTCTGACGGATGTTCTTTACTGGGGTTTATTTTTTGGGAGTAGGGCTTCTATTACGAGCATCCTGAAAATTCACGCTAGGCCTTATTTTCCAGTTGGGTCTTATTTTCGGGGAAACAGGATAGTTGTGGCAGCCCTCCGCAAAGGGTGTTTTTCATAACCAGCGGAAGGGAATTGTTCAGGTTTCCGACGGTACCTGAAGCTGCTGATCTTTGAACATGTTCGGATGTGGTGCGGTCAGGACATCGTCCGCCAGCTGGACTTGGCTGTCGATATTGACCGGAGTCGTAGCTTTGCTGCATAAATATTTATTAAAGATCTCCTGCGCTCTGAACGAAAGCTGCGAAACGAGAAGAAAGGACGTTAAAAAAGAAAAGTACGCAGGAATTATGGCAGCCGTGAGACACAGGCCGCCCTCGACTTACAATAGTTCGTTTAGTGACCGTCACAATGGCCCTGGGGCAAAAAAAAAGAGGGAGTTATGTTTTAAGTCGAGGATTAGCTATCTTCTCCTTCCCGGGATGGTGGCTCCTTTCTTCTCCCTGTACTTCACATTAGACCTTCCAAAGAGTTTGAACAGCCTGAATTTATTGCAGATTGTAAGGGAAAAAGAAGGGAAAAGGCGTTTGACAACATAACCTTACCTCGTTTTTGTCGTGAGCCGGGATGTGATTAAAATATTCGCAGGCTTGCCAAAACAGGATGTTTTCTTCGCTAAATTCCTTCCGTAAAAAATCCTAGTTGGGAAAGAGGAATTAAAAACCACACTGAGGGGGAAACATCCAAGAAGCCTCCGAAAGCCCACCAGATCTCAAGCCCTTGAAACATCTTCCAGATAAGGGGCCCTCTTGTGTCTCTTTTTAAGGTCTGTCTTGGGTTGGGGGAGATGGCCGGGGGGGGGGGGGCTTGAAAGCGAATTGAGATGCAATAGCAACCGAATTAAGCGCAGCTATGGAGAAGGATGAAGGGGCCAACCATCCTTGTGATGGCTCTGAAGAAGACAACCATGTTACTGGCCCACGTACCAGCATAAAACGGAGAAAAATCTCCAGGTTTGGCTCCGTCTCCTGGCTCAAGGGATTAAGTGGGGACGGGGGGACGGGAGATGGGACACGATGTGTCTCTCTCCTCAAAGAAGCCCCCTCCCCAAAGAGATCCAGACAGACAGACACATCCAGAAATTCCTGAAGCTACAATGTCCCCAGGGGTCCACCTACATGGCCCAGGAAAAGCGTTACTCGAAATTATTACACGGATTTCGGGCCAAAAAGAATGTAACACCCCAAATGTACAGATGATATCCCAAAGGCAGGGGAGAAATGCTCTCGGTTCGGACCGGATTGCCCGATCCGATAGTGATGTCGGCGGTTGGTTTGGAGAACTGGTAGCAAAAATCCCTGTGCCCCCCCCCCATGCCCAGCTGAGCCGCGCGATCATCAGAGGCTTTTTTTTTTTAACTTTTAAAAGCATTTTTTTCTACAACCTCTTTGGCGGAAAAATGCTTTTAAAAGTAAAAAAACCCAAGCCTCTGATGATCGTGCGGCTCAGCTGGGATCGTCAGAGGCTTTTAAAAGCACTTTTTCTACAACCTCTTTGGCCAAAGTAGGAAAAAAATGCTTTTAAAAGCCTCTGACGATCCCAGCTGAGTTGCCTGATCGTCAGAGGCTTTTAAAAGCCTTTTTTTCCTACAACGTCTTGTAGGTTGTAGAAAAAATGATTTTAAAAGTTTTTTTTAAAAAAAGTTGGCCATGCCCACCCAGTCACATTAACCCCCCCACACCAAGCCACACCCATAGAACCGGTAGTAACAAATTTTACATTTCACCACTGCCCAAAGATGATTTTTTTCAAGAGGCAATTGGACTTTGTGGTTTTTCTTTGAAGATGTTTCACAAAGGAGAGAAGAGGAAGAAGAAGAGGAGGAGGAGGAGGAAGAGGAGGAGGAGGAGGAGGAGGAGGAGGAGGAGGAGGAGGAGGAGGAGGAGGAGGAGGAGAAATAGGAGGAGGAGAAGGAAATGAAGGAGAAGGAGGAGAAGAGAAGGAGAAGGAGAAGGAGAAGGAGAAAGAGAAGGAGAAGGAGAAGAGAAGGAGAAGAGAAGGAGAAGAGAAGGAGAAGGTGAAGGAGAAGGAGAAGGAGAAGAGAAGGAGAAGGAGAAGCAGAAGGAGAAGAGAAGGAGAAGGAGAAGCAGAAGGAGAAGAGAAGGAGAAGGAGAAGGAGAAGGAGAAGGAGAAGGAGAAGGAGAAGGAGAAGGAGAAGGAGAAGAGAAGGAGAAGCAGAAGCAGAAGCAGAAGGAGAAGAGAAGGTGAAGGAGAAGGAGAAGGAGAAAGAGAAGGAGAAGGAGAAGGAGAAGGAGAAGCAGAAGGAGAAGAGAAGGAGAAGGAGAAGGAGAAGGAGAAGGAGAAAGAGAAGGAGAAGGAGAAGGAGAAAGAGAAGGAGAAGGAGAAGCAGAAGGAGAAGAGAAGGTGAAGGAGAAGGAGAAGGAGAAGGAGAAGGAGAAGCAGAAGGAGAAGAGAAGGAGAAGGAGAAGGAGAAGGAGAAGAGAAGGTGAAGGTGAAGGTGAAGGAGAAGGAGAAGGAGAAGGAGAAGGAGAAGGAGAAGGAGAAGGAGAAGGAGAAGAGAAGGTGAAGGAGAAGGAGAAGGAGAAGGAGAAGGAGAAGCAGAAGGAGAAGAGAAGGAGAAGGAGAAGGAGAAGGAGAAGAGAAGGTGAAGGTGAAGGTGAAGGAGAAGGAGAAGGAGAAGGAGAAGGAGAAGGAGAAGGAGTTTCTTGGATGACAAGCGAAACATCTTCAAAAGAAAAAACAAGGAAGTCCAGTGGCCTCTTGAAAAAGCACCTTTGGGACAACCATGACCTGGATGACCGAGAATCTCCATAGACATCTAGAGATGGTGTTTCTTCCAACCAAGGCCACGAGCACCTCTTCCCTCCTTCCTTCAAAGGAAGCCGTAGACCTTCCCGAAGACCTGCAACTCCCATTCCATCTCCGCCCTTGCCGTTGTTTGCCGAGGACAACGAGACTAGCCTAGGGGACTTGTCCAGGAGATTCCAGGCTGGCCATGCTCTCTTAGGTACCACCAGGATCTGGTTGCTAGCTGCAGCTCGATGCTTGTTCAGCGCACTCAGTTTGGGATAACGCCAAACCAAAACCATGGCTTAGTCATTCTCCATTGCTTACAGAGAAATATCGAATACCAAGGGGATCCTGTAGGAGACGCTCGAAAGAAACAGCCCAGCTGGCAACTCTTCTTTCTCGTTGTCGTTGGCAGCTCTGGACACTGGGCAGACTGGCATTGCTGCTGAGGCTGGTGTCACTGGCGCCATCTTTTAAGTCACTGTGATTCAGCTCTGCGGTAACGTCAGAAAAAACCAAATGAATCTGGCAGTAAACGTACGGCTGCGTCAACCTCTCTGGAACTGAAAACCATGAAATCTCTCGTTTGCTAGAGGGGAAAGGCGAAAACCACAGCGAAGGACCAGGCTTTGCTGGTGGGTCTACCACAAGTCGCCATGGCTGACTCACCGCAGCCAATGTGGTGCAGGACAAACTCGCGGTAGGACAACTGCTATGACCAACTCTCCGCGGGATGAGAGTCTTTCTTTCTTTCTTTCTTTCTTTCTTTCTTTCTTTCTTTCTTTCTTTCTTTCTTTCTTTCTTTCTTTCTTTCTTTCTTTCTTTCTTTCTTTCTTTCTTTCCTTCCTTCCTTCCTTCCTTCCTTCCTTCCTTCCTTCCTTCCTTCCTTCCTTCTTTCTTTCTTTCTTTCTTTCTTTCTTTCTTTCTTTCTTTCATTTATATGCTGCCCTTCTCCGGAGACTCAGGGCAGCTTACAATGCGTTAAGCAACAGCCTTCATACTTTTGTATATTTATACAAAGTCAGCTTATTGCCCCCACAAACTGGGTCCTCAATTGACCTACCTTAGAAGACTGAGTCAACCTTGAGCCTGGGGAGATTCGAACTTGCAGTAATTGCAGACAGCTGGTGTTAATCACAATGCTTTTGGTCTGCTGAGCTACCAGGCTCTCTATACACTAATATCGAAGAAGTTACACTAATATCGAAGAAATGGTGGAATCGAATCGCTAAAAAGGCCAAAGGAGGGACAACGTGAAAGCTGAATGAGAATATTTAAGTCATGTTTCAATTGTTTTAAATAATTAAATTGAATTGTTGCAGTCCTGTGGTAAGTCGGTCATGGTGAGTTGGCCGTGGTGAGTTGAACATGGCGAGTTGGCCGTAGTGAGTTGGCCATGACGAGTTGGCCATGGCGAGTTGGTTGCGGTGAGTTGACCCATTCCGTTTGCTGGTAATGCAAATCTTGCAAATCTTGTAAATCTAGGACTACCTATATTCCTTCTTCCAACAGGTATGCTTTTGCTCTCCTGTCTAACC